>CM038792.1:245828577-246428577 GCA_021764765.1 Vicia sativa
TTGCATTTCGTGGATTCCCTTTTGCTTTCTGTATTTGGGGAAGTTGTGTTGTGAGTGACACCTCGGCAAGGGATCATGCTCTATGGGGGAATGCTTTGGTGACTTTAGTTTGTCATCTGATTCACGGAATTCACTTCGTATGTTTGTGATTAGATTCTTATTGTCGTATAGTCATTCAAAGCAAGCGTTGGACTTATTGCAAATAACAACAACGAAATTGTAAAGAAAGAATTTTGCGTTTATTTGAAAGGTGGCGTATGGCCAAGTGGTTTATACAAGAAAGGTAAAAGCTATGTGGAAACAATCTCGTTAAGTTCAACTATGCTAGTACTCATATATTCGACTATCTCATCTCCTTCATCGTTAAAGTGAGTGGTGATCTTACCATTTGAATCTTGAATCGATAGTAGTGCAGGCAGGTGATCTGGAAGGACATAGTCGTCGCTTAAATCTAACTTTTGCCTAGACCTTTTCGGTTTGATCTGGGATACCCTTTTTGCCAAACCTTTTTCGGGTTTTCGACTTGCAGGGTGTACATGTTTTTATATATCCTTAACTTTTGCCGAACCTTTTGGTTCGCGGGATCTCCTATTTTGCCTAGGCGATCGACCTGGTCTCTTTATCGTAGTATTTTTGACTATATGCGTTCACGAGGGTGTGGGAAGTCTTCACCATCCATGGTGCTAAGTATCATAGCTCCAGAAAATCTTGTCTTGACTACAAATGGTCCCTCGTGGGTGGGAGTCCATTTGCCCAGGATCACCTTGTGGAAGAATGATGCGCTTGACTACTAGATCACCGACTTGGTAGACTCGGTGCTTGACCTTCTTGTTAAATGCTCACGATCGTTACATAAATCATCCATGGCGGATGGATGCGAGTCGTTTCTCATCAATCAAGTTAATCTGGTCAAGCGGTATACGGACAATCGTCTTCACCTTCTGCGTCTGGAGGACTCGGTTGAGGGTATCCGAACCTCGATGGGTAAGGCGACTTCCATCTGTATACGAGAGAAGGGGTTGCTGATGTTAAATGCTTTGGTCACGATAACCATGAAGAGCAAATGGTAACATCTCATGCCAATCTTTGTAAGTCCATCATCTTACGTATAATCTTCTTAATGTTCTTGTTGGCGGCTTCTTGCGATTCATCTTAGGCCGATGGAATTGTTGATGCTTGATCTTGAGCTGCGTGCGAGTTCGGTGATCATCTTTGTTGAGATTGGGCCGTATACGTGATGATAATCCTTTGAGTGCCATGCAAGCGGATAAGATTATGTTTGATGAATCGAGCCACAACATTCTTGGTAACAGATGCGACGAGGTGCTTACACCCTTGGTGAAATAATCTATTGCCACAAGGATGGCGATGTCCATTGGAAGCTGTGGGCTTAATTTCTCCGATCATGTCAATGCCCCACATTGCAAAGGCCAAGGAAGTTAAAACATTGATCTTGAGAGTGCGTGCACTTTGTCGGCATAAATCGGCATTGTGACAAGATCGAGCATAGCGGTGACAATCGACTTCCATGGTGGACCAATAGTAACTTTGTTCTCAAAATCTTCTTAGCCATGGTGTGTCCATTTGGTGGGTACCAAATGCGCCTTCGTGTAACTCTTCCATGATACGCATTCTTGTTTACGGTCTACAGGTAGAGTAAGCACAAGTCGTGGTTGCGCTTGTATAAGATGATTCTTGAGAAAGAATTTGGATGCGAATCTTCTCATGAACTTCTTATCATTGTGGATGCCCTGCGGGATATTCACGAGTCTCGAGATACCTCTTCACGTCATTAGTACCAAGGTTTCTCTTGCGTCAAGCTCATAACAATGTTGGTTCGTCGAACTTCTCAATGATGATGCAGGAGCCTCGTTGTCCCATCTAACCTTGAACATAGATGACATAGTAGCCAATGCGTCCATGTTGATTCTCTTCTCGTGGAATATGATCAAAGTAATCTCTTGATGTAGGAATCAAACTCGAAACATGCTCTCGATCTGGAATGAGATTCGGATGCTTCGTATCCCTCGCCTTAATCGTCTGATCACTAAAGTGAGTCTCCATACACTTGTAAGAACTTGATTCTTAAGTCAATAGCGACTTTAAGACCCATGATGCACGCGTACTCGGCCATGTTGTTCGTCAAGGTGAAACATAATCTGCGGTGAAAGGCGTATGTCGCTGTAGGGATGTAATGATGGCGCCAATGCCATTGCCAAGTGTCGTTTGAGCTCCATCAAGACCATAGTCCATCGGGATCCTTGTTCGGGTCCTTCGTGCAGGCGGTTCTTCATAATCGTAACTAGTAAAACATCTTCATCTGAAATTGAGCTGCATAGGTGATAGTCATCTACTGACGAGCCAAATGATCGGCTACTACACTTCCTTTGATCGCTTTAAAAGTGTCTTGGATGTCATATTCGGTCAAGATCATTTGCCATCTTGCTATTCTTCAGGAGAAATGGTTTCTCAAAGATGTATTTTATCGGATCCATCTTGAAATCAACAAGGTAGTGTGGTCAACATATCTCATCTTAGTCGGCTGACGACCCAGCGTTGCAAGTTTTCTCATTGTGAGTATCTTGTTTCCACGGTCGGTAAACTTTTAAAGGTAGTATATTGCATGCTCTTTTCGACCCAGTTCGTCATGTTGCCCCAACACACACCCATTGATTCTAACTCTTTATCAAGTACATGATAAGAGTCTTCTTGTGGCGGCATCGGGATAGGAGGAGGATTTTGTAGGTACTCCTTGATTTTGTCAAAAGCGATCGCAGATCGTCGTTCCATTCCACTACTTGATCTTTCTTTAATAACTTGAAGATTGGCTCACAAGTAGCGATTAGGTGTGCAATGAATCGGCAATGTAATTCAATCGGAAACCTCGACTTCCTTCTGATGCAGGTGGCATTTTGAATAGCTTTAACCTTGGCGGGTCAACTTCAATACCTTTACCGCGACAACAAACCCTAAGATTTTCGGATCGACTCCAAGGTGCACTTGTTAGGATTAAGTCTCGATCTACTTCTTCAACATCAGCCAGTTTACGCAAATGATCAAGATGTTCTTCTTGATCGTGATCGAGCTATCATGTAAATCGACGTAGACCTCATCTCGTGATGAATCATGTCATGAAATAATGTCACCATAACACTGCGATAAGTGGCGCCGCGTTTAGTCAACGGCATAACCTTGTGAGAAGTTATTTGTTATACAAAGTAGTCTTCTCCATGTCTTGAGAGCCATTTTGATCGATTATGTAGGAGAAACCATCCATGAAGGAGAAAACCTTATCTTTGACGGTGTTGTCAACGAGAACATCAATATGAGGAAGTGGGAAATCGTCTTTCGGACTCGCTTTGTTTAGATCTCGTAATCCACACACATTAGTACTTTGCCATCCTTCTTGCAGGTACCACATTGCAACCCAGGGGATAAGGGTGACTAAGAAACCGCGTTGAGCGCTTCATAACCGGCTTTGATTTTCTCGACATCTCGGGACGCATCGACGAACCTTGTTTCTTTGGGAGAAAACCTTCTTTTGTCGGCAATCGGTGTACCACAATATCAATGTCTAAACCGGGCATGTCTTCGTATGACCAAGCAAAAACCTCAATATAGTCTCGTAGCATGAACCAACCTTTCTTTAACTTTCTTCTCTCGAGACCCGCTCCTATCTTGATCTCTTTTACGTCTTCGTCGGTACAAATTCACAACCTCACTTGCTCTTCGTGTGGGTATATAACTCGCTCTTCTTCTTTATGCTGATCGGCAAGTTCTCTGGCACTTCACAATCTTCCTCACTTTCGTCTTGACTTGGTAGATCGGATTATCGAAGTCATATTTAGCAAGCATAGTTGTTATTAACGAGATTCGGAGTGATTGCGGTGTATCACGTGGGTGTGTGTAAAACACATAGCTTTTGAAGGGTGATAAAGTAAAGAAACAAACAATTGAATGCAAAGTCCAGAATTTATTGAATGAAAATCGCAAGCGACGAGATAATAACCCTCGCAAAGAGCCATGATGCCGGGCAAGGCACTAGGCTTTCAAAGTTTATTGTTCAAAACATAAAAATATGAAAAGCAAAACAAAACAAAAGCATTACTCGGCTAAAGGAGATTGGTATGGCGTCTTGATCTTCAATTCTTGAGCCCGATGACGGGAGGGAAGATCCACTTGGCGATGTCGAAGCGTTGTCGAATCGTCTTATAGCATGGATTCCACTCTGGGCGTGCGAAGGAAGTTGGCGGCACGTTCGGCGTATCATCTTGACCCTTGATGGTGAAGCCTAAACCGGTCTTGTCGGTTTGAAGGGAAGATCGGGGCTGTCCCAAATAGCACTACCTCCTTGTTCACGGTAGCTTGAGCATCTTTCGTGAGGCCATCCTAGGCGGACTTGTGTAACTCGGGGAGTGACGGGAGAGTCAGAGGCATGACTACGGGTATTGTTTCAAAAGCTTGCGGGGGTCTCAAAGAATTCACCCTCCATCTCGAGTATCGGAATAGTAGATGACCATATACTCTTCTTCACCACATCTTTGTAACCTTCCCTTTCACGGGTATGATTTGATGCAAGGTAGAGGTATGCGCTTTGCCCCATGTATCAAGGTCCAGAGTAGGCAAGAATAAGGCGGGCGGATGTCCATGACAAAAGTGGAGTCAAAAGTGGGGAACCGACTTTAACGGGAAGAGTGAGCCAATGCATTCGCTTAGAACCATCAAAAGCTCTCAATAATGTCCTTTGGGTCTCAGAACCAACCCTTGACATCAAGCGATCAAAAGCGTCTTGGTAGGATATTGAGGCGAACCGGTATCCACCAAAACATGAGACAATGTAGTGCCCTTGCATTCAGAGATGTGCAAGGCTTTGTTGTGTTTCTTTCCGGAAGGAATCGTCACATCGAGAAGCCTAGGCCGTTGTTGGGCCAGGCTAGCAATACAAACTTGAGCGATCGGTGGTAGTGTCTTGCGGCATGAGCATTCTTGAAAACTTCACCAAGGCATTAGCATGAGCCTCGGAGCCTGAGAAGCGAGCAAGCATGGATATCTTGGATGAGTCATCCCATTGTTCCACACATTGTAATCACTCTTCTTGATGATCTTGAATTTCCTCCATTTCTTGTTTGGAGGTGTCTTGATAACTTCCTTTGGTACTTGGTTGAAGCGGGATGAGCCTTTGGTTCTTTCCCTCTAGGCGGGGATATTGGTTGAGTAGGAATGCAGTGGAGTCGCGGTGTCTTTGGAGGAGATCTGGAGAATACCCTTCGGTTCAGTCACCTTGGATCAGGTGATGTTGTCGATGTCGGGAATAGAAGCTCAATGGTAAGATCTTCAATTGTCGAGAGGATCTTGCTTGACACCATGATAGTAAACATCGACTCCATAATTCAAGGATAGCCTTGTCGGAGGAATATGGCCTGGTCTTGGAGAAGTGATAATGAGGTGCCACTGAGGCACGGGATCGGCGAGAGAAAATCCTTATTGTGTTAACATCGGCATAGTCTTACGGGAAATCGTCACCCCATCCGGTTGCCTAACATCTTCAATAGGAATCTTGTAACTCTCAGAGCAGTGTACTTCACCATGTAATCATACTTTCCACTTGTGCCCCAGGTATCCCACAGATGATGCGACTTCATTCGCATTTGATCTTCACTTAGACATTTCTTCACACAACACGCGGTGGTTTGAAATAGTATCTCACGGTTATCCATCATACCTTGAACACGTCTTCTCGACCAAGCACAACCATCGGGTGAGATGGGCACCAACGACAATTCTCGGGCATCTGGATTGACAGGCTTGCAACAAATTCTTCTTAACGGTCATGGAGGAATGGTCAAGTCATCTATGTTGAAAACATAAGTATCGTCACCATGACATTGGAACTCTTGTCATGGTTAGGCATAGGCGTTGATCACATTCGGTCTCACGGAGGATAAACTCAATGCTTAGCTTGATCATATCTTGAATCTTGTTCTTGAGCCCAACAATTGTCGTGTCGTGCCACAGGCTATTGGAATGGTAAGCACATAGCATTAGGATTGTACTGGAGAGAAGTGTTGACATTAGGAGGATCCTCAAGGTTATCGACTCTGCGTTCAACATGTGTTGCAAGGCTTGCGACAAAGGCATGTTGATCTTAAGTAAGCTGTCTTGTGGCGCGTTACGCTACAGCGTTGTCTGTTGAGTTGTCTTGATGTAGGATTGGAGATCTGGCCCTTGGATTGAGCCGGATCGGTCTTGGCTCGGCTTCGACCATACCTGACATTGGCTTCTTTCTTACCACCAAAAGATCTCTTGGCAGTTTGAAGATGTCTACATGAATCTTTCCTCTTGATACCGGCCGATCGCTCGCTGTCAATATCATCGGTGAATCCGGATGAAGAATTTCAATCGGATGATTGAAGAATGGGCTGTCGGTGTTCCCATGAACATATCAACCAACTCCCTATTGGACAAGGGTGGTTGAACTCACTGCTAAATCTCTCCCTTGAGCATACTCCTTGAACTTCTCGTCACGACCCATAGACATGCTTTGTAGTTGCATGCGAGTGGGTGTCAATTGACATGTACTCATCACATCTATAGAAAGCATCGGCCAGTCACTCCAAATGCGGATACGGTCATTCTCTGGTGATAGTACCATTCCAAGCGGGTTCGGACAAACTCTCTTGAAAATAGTGCATCCTGACTTTACATCATCGATGTGGGGATTGATCTTACGGACATAGGACTTCAAATGACTTTGGGCAAGACATGCCATCATACTTAGCAAAAGTAGGAACTTTGAACTTGGGAGGAATCACAACACCGAGGACAAGACTCGGATCATCAAAATTCAGCCGGACATCTTGAGGTTTTCCACGGCATTTAGAGCGATCTTCAAGTTGCTTGTACTTGTCATCTTCATCAGTCTTGGCCATTATCATAGTCTTTTTCGGTTCATCTTGGTGCCTTCGTCATCACCCTTGTTACTTTGCTCGTCTTCCTTCTTGACACTTCCTTGAGGCTCAATGGTGACCACCTTGGGACCACCTTTTAGCGTCTGCCCATGTTGAGGACCAACAACCTTCTTCTTCTTGTTGATGAGCTTCTTCAAATCTTCTTGGCCTTGGACCAAGTGGTGAACATCTGTGGCCCGAGCATTACGAGCTGGAAATCTTTGTGATCATTCAAGAGCCATTTACGCTAAAATAAATAGCGAGCAAATGAGAAAACCAATCTCAATGTACGTGATGCAATGTTATGCTATGATATGCAATGTTTATCACGAATGCAATGCAATGTTTTCAAGGACCTTAGAGATTTAAATTTGTTAAACAAGCAATGAACAAACATTTATTAGTACTTTTCATTATTCTTTTCTTTTTAAGTACAAGAGATAGTTCAAAACAATAAAAAAAACATAAACTAGCTCTAAGTCTCCCATGGGCTTCCTCTTGGTGCCGATGTAGCGTTGATGTTTCGCTCCTCGTGAAGTAGCTTGGTCAACTCTAACACTTTCTTCTCGCTTGCATATGAGCTTCAAGGTATCCCTCTCTTCTTTAATTTGAATCCGGGATCTCTTCAGTCTTCAAAATCGGTAGGCATGTCGGGATGGAGAGCGACATAGGAGTCACGTCACCTATATGGTTCCATAATTCTTGGTAAAGCAGTGAATGGCATCATGAGGTTTTGAGCTCGAGCTCGCACCCATTTGAGTAAGGTTCCCAAGGAATGGAGTTGGTGCCCCAAAGTCTTGGTATCGGTCTTCTTTACCATGCCCCGAGCATGTATAAACCTTGAGTAATGCGGAGATCGTGATTGTAGTCGAACACAACATCTTGGAGAAGCATATCATGTGGACCATCTCTTGAGCAAAACCAAGCTGACGTAGAGCTAAAGAAGGGTTGTAAGTAATACTCCCTTATACCAAGTAGTGGTACATTAGGAATTCTCCACAACTCAATGAATGAAGTCCTTTTGAGAGAAAAGATTCAACGGATGTCGGAATGAGAGAGTGACATTAACCTTTGAGACCATCTCAACCTTTGTTCATTCTTCAGCGATGGAGGTGCGAAATAAACCACCTTGAAAGTAGCGGACACAACACATGAGAGTTCCTTGTCTCTTAGTAGTACAGTGTGGAGAGAATGGATGTGTCTCAAGTAAAGTAGGCTTTGGATTGCGGGTAAGAAACAACTTGATGGCATTGATATGATATGAATTGATCCGAGTTAGGAAATAGAACCAAACCATAAATTAGCAAGGCCACAATATTTTCAAATGCATGGAAACTCATAACTTTGAGGAATTCGGGCTTTCTTAATTAGGAACTTGGAAAGTAAACCCTTAACTCCACTTGGTTTCCCAATTGGCTTCAATGTCGGCGCTTAAGATGTAAAGGCGGATGCGATGTCTTGAACTTAGGAACCTTTTCAAACCGGTGAATGGCATTTGGTCAAGAATAGGTATCCCAGTAGCTTAGAGAACTCTTCAGGTAGGAACCAGCGATAATCTGGAAATGTAAAGCAATGGTGTTTCGGATCAAGAGCTGGAATAGGACATGCATCATATCTTCTTCAAAACCGGAGATAACCAAATCAAGTAGATAACCATGTCTTTTGATGAGCGAGCATGGTGGGAATTTACGAAACCAATTCTTTGAGTTGAGAAGGGATACCCATGAAGTTGATTGGATAGTCTTTCTAGAAGCCATAATCCTACAAAGCAGGCAAAGATAAATCCCTAGGTCCTTGAAATAGTTAGAAATGATATGCAATGCAAATGATGTCATGATGTCATGTTTACACACAAAAAACAATTCACACAATGAGCCTGGGTTAAGGCTTGCATGAGGTATAGGTGATTACCCTACCAAAAGTTTGAGTTGGTTCATCTGTCCTATAATAATGTAAGGGTTCTAGAATCTCACATCACAGATCTTTCTCGTGGCGCTTATTTCAATACGGCCAAGTGGTCGATCGAAAATGTCCCAAAGTCTAATCTCAATAGCGTAGCATCGGTATCAACCAACCTCGGTCTACACCAGCCGGCCATCTCACTACCTTCTAATGGCCAAGATGGGTCAATTAAGGTTCTAAAAGTTTAGTTAGCGCTTGATGACACCTTGAAGCCAAATACTATCTTCAACTTGGGAATGAAGAGTATCGGGACAACCAAAGTGTCACCTTCTTGTAGCCATCATGTTGACCGTTTAGTTATCGTCTAGCGGTCGCGATGATCTAATACTTACCTAAAAGGAAACCGGATCGGGTGTAGGATCCCCAACAATATAATACCCAAGCAACCCTTAAAGATAAAGCATACAAGTCAAACAAAAACAATAAAGGTGATCTAAAATCCCTAAGGCAATTCTCTCTTAGGGTGTTTCCCAGTAGTCGCTTGATTACGTAATACGGTGAGCCGACTTTGTAGGATTTTTGTATCCAAATGTCGGCGGATAGAGTAGCCACCGACTTTTTTATCCATTAAGGGAAGGTAAAAGTATGAAAAGACCTTCGTTAGATTCGAGTTCGGAGAATGGTTATGAAAGGGAAGGTATTAGCACCCCTTTCCATCCGTGATTATCTCACGGGCTCTTAGTTGCTCTAGATCACTTTTTAAAATTGCTTTACGTGTGTTTGACAAAATGTTTTGAAAAGGCATTTCGCTTTGACTTTGTAATGACTCATGTAGGAGTGTATACAAAGTGTTGGGAAATGTTTTGTTTTGAAAAGAATTTGAACTTTGAAAAAGTGTGTGGTGTGAAAAGCATTTGATAGAGCAAGCAACTAAAGACTTATTACCCTTTCGAGAATTGGTCGTTTTGTTGTACTTTACATTCCTTTAGAATAGCTAGCCATACCATTAGTTAGTAGGTAGCTCCATTCGTTGGATGTGGCGGGACATTCGAAGGGACATCGGATGGTCATAGAAAGCAACTTGTAGGAAGTATCCTAGCACATTCGAGGGACTATCATCATTTTTCGTAGGCGACAATCGGGTCAAGATCATGTATTCGGGCGACATCGTGGGTCTTATGATCTTTGTCGAAGGGACTATGATGATTTGTTTTGAAGGCAACGGTGCTAGAATACCTCTACGTTCGAGGGACATGACCATTTAATCGAAGGCATCGAGAGAATTACCTAAAGAGTGCGTGTGTGAAAAGAAGTGTGTTGATTTCGGATATTTATCTTGAAAATTAGTGGGCTATGTTCATTATTATCTTGCCATACACGCCTAATTACTAGCAATTTATAGGGTGCGGAAAGTAAAATCACGAAATGTAAAGTGCGGAAGGTAAATGTCCTCACGCTATTACAAGGCTTTAGCGATACATAATTTAAAATCAGGAAAATAAAGTCCTAAATTAAACTATTACATCCCATATGCAATTACATTATTGGAAAATAAAATAAAAGCAGATAAATGAATCGGATTAACACGTGAAACAAAGAAATCGGAAAATATGATGAAATCGAAATAAGAAAAATGTTAGAAAAATAAATTTTTATATGGAAAAAATATTATCTTGGAAATAAGATAAATAAGTTAAAATAATTTTTGGGATTTTTAGATGCAATTTAATAATTAAAACTAATTTACAATGATTTAAATGCAAAATTATAAATAAAAATAAATATGCATGCAAAATATGTTTTTTAATTTATTAAATTAAATAAAGATTTTATGAAAATAATGTAAAAAGAAAAATATTTTGATAATTTTTAATGCAGAATAAAATTATGAAAAAATTAAAATAATGCAAAATATATATAAAATTAGAAAATATGAAAATATTGAAAAATATGCAAAGTTTTGAAAAAGAAGCAAAAGCGGGTCACGATGAGGATCGAACTCGTGACCCGAGGAGTATCCATGAACAATCCACGCCTTAACCAAGCTGAGCCATGTGTGTTCAACATTTGGAAGCGGATTGAATGTGAAAGACAAGTGTCGCTCACACGATGTCCAGACGTAGCGAAACCTTCATCTTCCCAATTCAAATATTTGAAGAAGCTAGCGTTTGTTATTACAAATGAATACATTAATTCAAAATCATATCTAGACCATGGATGGATTCCTCGGGTCATTCAGAATGCGATAATGCAGTCTTGTTGTCCAATTTTTCATTTAAGCAAAGCCCTAATCGAGGTTACAAACCCTAGCTATGGCATATCACGTTCGAGCCATGGAAACACGATTATTACCCGGATCGCTTGCAAACTTGATTCTAAACACAAACAATCAAAACAGGTTAATAATGCATGAATGATGAAATGATTTTGAATGAAACTTGACAAACAGAAATCGTGTTTGATGATTCTTGATGGTTTGAATGATGTAAGAATGCGGATCGACTCGAGAACAACCAAGGAGATGCAATGGAATCCTCAAAATTGATTGAGCAATTTTGGAAATAGGATTGTCAATAGCTTATACCACGGTTTTTGATTTGAAATAGGGTTTCAGGCAATTTTTTATCTCTTGTGATTGGTATGCATCGGTATATATCTTGGATGGATTTGGGATCATAATTGGAAAGAATCAATCAATTCAATGATAATCAATTTGATTTTCATGAAAATCAAATTTTCAAATACTCAATTCAATCAATCTTGCCTTTTTGATCCAATTTCGAAATGCTTGGCTTTTAATGGATTCCTTGGGTCTTAAAGAAGAATAAAATCAATCTTCAATTAATTTTGATTTTATAATTTATTTTTAATTTAATTTGCATTTAAATGAATAAATTACAAATTAAATAGAAAAATAAATCAAAAATTCGTGGCATTGGGCTTGGATATTCCTAATTGCATGAGAATAAGTTTGGATGAAGAAAAAGTAGGCCCATTTGCAAATTTGATTTTTGAAGTATCTCTCTTTGTGCATTCTTTCAAAATTGCCCAACTTGTGAATGTGTATCTTGCTCAATTTTCCACATTTTGAGTGTTCTTGGACTTTTGGAAATCTCTAGAGTCCTCTAACCAACCTTTGGTCTCATCTCAATTGGAGTTACCATGCTCAATATATCTTCAAAACAAAAGTTGACTTTTGTTGACTTTGAAAATGACACGTAATGTTTTGAGCTATACCTCTCAAATGAAGCATTTTTGGACATTCTTGTGAGACATGAAGTTGTAGAGAATTGAATTTCCTTCAAAACAAGAGGTGGTGGAAAATTTACGAGAAAGTATGAAAGTTATGATCGGTCAAAGTTCGGTTGACTTTTCACCTAGAAACCCTAATTTAGAAAGTTTGACTTTTGAGCAAATCTTGAGTTTTCTTGATGAATCATGATCAACCCTTGATCAAATGATGAATGTAACTTCAAAATGAGGATGTTGACCAAAAATTATGAAGTTTGATGTATGTTGACCACAGTTGACTTTTTGTCAATCTGATGATTTTCAACCATCGAGAATTATGCGAGAAACTTGACTTGTGAGGCTTGAAACTTGACATGGAGAATCTTTGAAGCATATGAGGAGGCATGAAGGCCATTGGAGATGTTGGAAGTTCATCTTGACTTGAGAGATACCAAACCCTAGTTTGGGTTGATTGTCTAGGAGAGTTTGTCGATCAACTCTTGAGGAATCCTTGAGCATAGATGTATGAAATCTCTTGAGTAGATGGAGGGCAAATTTTGGGGTAATGACTGTTCAATCTTCTTGTCTTGGAGGGTTAGATTGACACGCTTGTCTTCGTGACACGGAGGTGAAGATGATTGAACACTAAATACTGAAAATTTGCACTCGTTGTTGGTGGATGATGCGGGAATGGGCTTCTGATGCCATTTGGATACCTCGGAGGAGAGAGATAAATGCAGCTAGACTCGAGAATGTTAGGAGGTGTGGAGATGGGCTTAAGATGCCATCTGGAAAGATCGATCTTTGAGGAGTGAGCCGTGCGCTAGGCTCATGAGGCGTTTCCGGAAGGAGCATGGAGATGGGCTTAAGATGCCATCTAGAGAGTCGTCGTTAGACTTCGTGTTCATTTTTGAATGAAGTTATTGGTTTGCATTGATTTTTAACCATATATAGCATTACGAGTGGAGAAATGTTGATAAATAGTGGAGATGGGCTTAAGATGCCATCCAAAACGCGAGTAAATGCAGCTAGACTCTATAGTTCTTTGTTGATAATAGGAAGAATCGAAATAAATCTTAGTCTTGATTACTCAGGGAATAGTAGTTGGCAAAATGTGGATAGCTTCCACATTGTGCATCGGGTGTTGATCCATTGCACATTTTCGGAGGATAACAGGAGGTGGTCTTCGGATAGTTTTCCGTCGGTTGGGGCTTAATCTGGACGATCGTCGGGAGGACAACAGCGGTCTTTGAATAGTTTTCCGTCGATTGGGCTTAATCTGGACATTCGTCGGGAGGACAACCAAGAGTCTTCGGATAGTTTTCCCATCGATTCGGGCTTAATCTAACTTGTTTACGTCGGTATTGTTTGGAAAACAAGAGGAACTTTGATAGAATATTGGTTAGTTTTATGCAAAGTATGATGCATGACGATGTATATGAATGACATATGCATTATGACTTTATGAGTAATGTATGAATGATAGATGTTGTGGTATTTCAAAACATATCCATCTTGAAGAAGATGCGGATGCTGTTTGAGGATTTCGACTCACTGCAGGGAATTGAGTAGGTGAGTCCACCTTTTGAAGGAGAAGAAAGATATCACTGATTCCTCGATGCACTATCGACCAAGTCTTGGGCCTAGATATTGTTGAGGAAGGTAGAGATGAGAAGCTCGTTGTTGGAGATCTCATATATAGACCTGTGAGGAGAATGCGGGAGGCGATCCGTTGGGGACCTTGTATGTAGATCTGCGAGGAAATTTAGGAGGTGCTCTCTGGGGGATTCGAGTGTGATCTCATTGGAGAGCATTTGATAGTTCTTGAGGCAGGGTTTGAAGAGTCGGGATCCGTTGTAATCTCTGGTGGGGAATGAAGATGTAGGTTCCTCCGATGCACTATCGACCAAGTCTTGGAGTGCGGATCTTGCTGGTGAGGAAAAGGAGCAGTTGAGAGATACAGCTAGGGATAAATACCTTTGGGGGTGAAGGTTCTTTGGAGAGGCCGATGTAACATTACTTAGTCGAGTGGAATTGCACTCGTGGATTCCCTTTTGCTCTTGAGGAAGTTGTGTTGTGGTGACACCTCGGCAAGGGTCTCTATGGGAATGCTTTGGTGACTTCGTTGTCATCTCAATTCACAGAGTATTCACTTTTCGTATGTTTGTGATTAGATTCTTATTGTCAAATCGTATAGTCATTCAAAGCAAGCGTTGGACTTATTGCAAATAACAACAAGAATTGTAAAGAGAAAGAATTTTGCGTTTATTTGAAAGGTGGCGTATGGCCAAGTAGTTTGTACAAGAAGGTAAAAGCTATGCGAAACAATCTCGTTAAGTTCCAACTATGCTAGTACTCATATATTTCGACTATCTCATCCCTTCTTTGTCGAGTAGAAGTGAGTGGTGATCTTAGCCATTTGAATCTTGAATCGATGAAGTGATGCAGAGCGGTGATCTGGAAGAGACATAGTATGCGCTTAAATCCTAACTTTTGCCTAGACCGCCTTCGGGTTTTAGGTCTAGGGATACCCTTTTTTGCCCAAAGCCTTTCGGTTTTCGACTTGCCGGTGTACATGTTTTGTATATATCCTTAACTTTTGCCGAACCTTTTGGTTTTGCCGGGATGCTTATTTTTGCCTAGGCGATCGACCTAGCGGGTCTCTTTATCGTAGTATTTTTGACTATGTCTGCGTTCACGAGGGTGTGGGAAGTCTTCACCATCCATGGTGCTAAGTATCATAGCTCCGCAGGAAAATCTTGTCTTGACTACAAATGGTCCCTCGTGGGTGGGAGTCCATTTGCCCAGGATCACCTTGTGGAAGAATGATGCGCTTGACTACTAGATCACCGACTTGGTAGACTCGGTTGACCTTCTTGTTAAATGCTCGATCATTCGCCGATAAATCTGTCCATGGCGGATGGATGCGGTCGTTTCTCATCGATCAAGTTAATCGGTCAAGCCGTATGCGGACCAATCGTCTTCACCTAACTACGTCTTTCGGAGGACTCGGTTGAGGGTATCGAACCTCGATGGGTAAGCGGCTTCCATCCGTATCACGAGAGAGAAGGGTTGCCCTGTGATGTTAAATCTTTGGTCACGATAACCATGAAGAGCAAATGGTAACATCTCATGCCAATCTTTGTAAGTCAACATCATCTTAATATAATCTTCTTAATGTTCTTATTGGCGGCTTCCCTGTTATTCATCTTAGGCCGATATGGAGAAAAGTTGTGATGCTTGATCTTGAGCTGCGTGCGAGTTCGGTGATCATCTTATTGTTGAGATTGGAGCCGTTATACGTGATAATAATCCTTCGGGAGTGCCATACAAGCAGATAAGATTATGTTTGATGAATCGAGCCTGACATTCTTGGTAGCAGATGCGACGAGGGGCTTCCTACCACTTGGTGAAATAATCTATTGCCACAAGGATGGCGATGTCCATTGGGCATGGGCTTAATTTCTCGATCATGTCAATGCCCCACATTGAAAAGGCCAAGGAGAAGTTAAAACATTCGAGTCGGAGAATGCGTGCACTTTTTGGCATAAATCGGCATTTGTGACAAGATCGAGCATAGCGGTGACAATCGCTTCCATGGTGGACCAATAGTAACTTTGTTCTCAAAATCTTCTTAGCCATGGTGTGTCCTTTGAGTGGGTACCAAATCGCCTTGTAACTCTTCCATGATGCATTCTTTTTTACGGTCTGAGTAAGCACAAGTCGTGGTTGCGCTTGTATAAGATGCCATTCTTGAGAAAGAATTTGGATGAATCTTCTCATGAACTTCTTATCATTGACGGATGCCTACGGAGATATTCACAGTCTCAAGATACCTCTTCACGTCATAGTACCAAGGTTTCTCTTACGTATCAAGCTCATAACAATCTGTTTTTGAACTTCTCAATGATGATCGGGGAGCCTCGTTGTCCCATCTAACCTTGAACATAGATGACATAGTAGCCAATCGTCGCCAAGCGATTCTCTTCTCGTGGAATATGATCAAAAGTAATCTCTTGAAGTAGAATCAAACTCGAGAACATGTTCTCGTCTGGAATGAGATTGGATGCCGTATCCCACTCATATGTCGGTGATCACTAAAGTGAGTCTCCATACACTTGTAAGAACTTGATTCTTAAGTCAATAGCGACTTTAAGACCCATGATGCAGCTTACTCGGCCATGTTGTTAGTGCTGGTGAAACATAATCTGGCGGTGGTGTGTCCGCTGTGGGGATGTAATGATGGCGCCAATGCCATTGCCAAGTGCGTTTGAGGCTCCATCAAAGACCATGGTCCATCGGGATCCTTGTTCGGTCCTTCGTGCGGGCTGGTTCTTCGCAATGTAACTAGTAAAACATCTTCATGCGGAAATTGACGCATAGGCGTAGTCATCTACGGCTTGATGAGCAAATGATGGCTACTACACTTCCTTTGATCGCTTTACGAGAAGTATCGGATGTCATATTCGGTCGAGATCATTTGCCATCTTGCTATTCTTCGGAGAAATGGTTTCTCAAGATGTATTTTATCGGATCCATCTTGAAATCAACAAGGTAGTGTGAGTCAACATATCTTGTTTAGTGGCATGAAAGCCAAAGCGTTGCAAGTTTTCTCGAGTGTGAGTATCTTGTTTCAAAGTCGGTAAACTTTTTGCTAAGGTAGTATATTGCATGCTCTTTTCGACCAGACTCGTCATGTTGCCCACACACACCCATTGAATTCTCTAACAACATCAAGTACATGATAAGAGGTCTTCCTTGATGACATCGGGATAGGAGGATTACAGGGTACTCCTTGATTTTGTCAAAGATCGGCAATCGTCGTTCCATTCCACTACTTGATCTTTCTTTAATAACTTGAAGATTGGCTCACAAGTAGCGATTAAGTGTGCAATGATACGGCAATGTAATTCAATCGGCCAAGAAACCTCGACTTCCTTCTCGGTGCGGGGAGGCTGGCATTTCTTGAATAGCTTTAACCTTGGCGGTCGACTTCAATACCTTTACCGCGACAACAAACCTAAGAGTTTTAGGATCGACTCAAAGGTGCACTTGTTAGGATTGAGTCTCGATCTATACTTCTTCAACTTTGTCAAATAGTTTACGCAAATGATCAAGATGTTCTTCTTGAACTGTGATCGAGCTATCATGTCGTCGGCGTAGACCTCTATCTCGTGATGAATCATGTCATGAAATAATGTCACCATAACATGCGATAAGTGGCGCTGCGTTCTTAGTCAACGGCATAACCTTGTAGCGAAAGTGCCCTTTGTGTAACAGTAGTCTTCTCCATGTCTTGGAGCCATTTTGATCGATTAGCAGGAGAAACCATCCATGAAGGAAAACCTTATCTTGGCGGTGTTGTCAACGAACATCAATATGAGGAAGTGGGAAATCGTCTTTGGGACTCGCTTTTTAGATCTACGTAATCCACACACATTCGTACCTTGCCATCCTTCTTGGAGTGGTACCACATTTGCAACCAGGATAAGAGGTATGAAAGAAACGTGTTGCTTCATAACCCGACTTTGATTTTCTACATCTCGGGACGTCACCAGACATACATTTCTTTGGGAGAAAACCTTCTTTTGTCGGATCGGTGTACCACAATATCAATGTCTAAACCGGCATGTTTCGTATGACCGAAAACCTCAATATAGTCTTGTAGCATCTGAACCAATCTTTCTTTAACACTTGCTCTCGAGACCGCTCCTATCTTGATCTCTTTTACATCTTCGTCGATTACCCAATTCACAACCTCAACTCTCTTCGTGTGGTTGTATAACTCGCTCTTCTTCATGCGATCGACAGATTCTCCAGCACTTCACAATCTTCCTCACTTTCGTCTTGACTTGGTAGATCGGATTATCGAAGTCATATTTAGCAATAGCATAGTTGTTATTAACAGATTCGGATGATTCTCGATTGTATCACGTGGGTGTGTGTAAGAAACACATAGCTTTTGAAGGGGTGATAAAGTAAAGAAGAAAACAAAAATTGAATGCAAAGTCCAACGAATTTATTGAATGAAAATCATAAGACGACGATAATAACCCTGTAAGCGAGCCATGATGCCGGGCAAGCACTAGGCTTTCAAAGTTTATTGTTCAAAACATAAAAAATCGAAAAGCAAAACAAAACAAAACAATTACTCGGCTAAAGGAGATTGGTATGCGTCTTGATCTTCCAATTCTTGAGCCCGATCGGAGTTGGGAAGATCCACTTCGATGTCGAGCCGTTGTCGAAGTCGTCTTCATAGCATGGATTCCTACGCTGGCGATCGAAAGGAAGTTGGCAAACACGTTCGCGTATCATCTTGACCCTTGATGGTGAAGCCTAAACCGGTCTTGTCGGTTTGAAGGAAGATCGGGGCGTCCCCCAATAGCTACCTCCTTGTTCTTGATGGCTTGAGCATCTTTCCGCGAGGCCATCCTAGGCGGAGCTTGTGTAACTCGGGGTGAGAGAGTCAGCGGGCATGACTCGGGTATTGTTTCAAAAGCGGGGAGTCTCGAAGAATTCACCCTCCATCTCGGTATCGGAATGATTTGATGGTGACCATATACTCTTCTTCACCACATCTTGTGACAACCTTCCCTTTCACGGGTACTTGATTTCGATTCAGGTAGAGTATGGCTTTGCCCATGTATCGAGGCGTCCAGGTAGGCAGAATAAGGTGGACGGATGTCCATGACAAAAGTGGAGTCAAAAGTGCGAGGAAGACTTTACAGGAAAGTGAGCTCTCAATCTTGTTAGCTTAGAACCATCAAAGCTCTCACAATAATGTCCTTTGGGTCTCGAGAACCAACCCCGACATCAGCCGATCAAAGCGTCTTTGGTAGGATATTGAAGCAGGCGGTATCCACCAAGACATGAGACAATGTAGTACTTGCATTCAACGAGATGTGCAAGGCTTTGTTGTGTTTCTTTCGTGAAGTCAAATCGACATCGAGCCTAGGCCGTTGTTGGCAGCCGGCTAGCAATCAAACTTGATCGGTGGTAGTGTCTTGCGGCACATGAGCATTCTTGAAACTTCACCAAGGCATTAGCATGAGCCTCGAGCACAAGAGCGAGCAAGCATGGATATCTTGAATGGTCTGTCCCAGTATTCCTGACATTGTAATCACTCTTCTTGATGATCTTGAATTTCCTCCATTTCTTGTTTGGAGGTGTCTTGATAACTTCCTTTGGTATACAGGTTGGCGGGATGAGCCTTTGGTTCTTTCCCTCTAGCTGGGATATTGGTGGAGTAGGCGGAATGCAGTGGAGTCTGATGTCTTTGGAGGAGAGATCTACGGAGAGAATACCCTTAGGTTAGTCACCTTCTTGGATCCGGTGATGTTGTCGATGTAGAATGGAAGCTCAATGGTAAGATCTTGATTGTCGAGAGGATCTTGCTTGACACCATGATAGTAAACATCGACTCCATAATTCCAAGGATAGCCGGAGGAATATGGCTGGTCTTGGAGAAGTGATAATGAGAGGTGCCACTCTAGGCACGGGATCGTGAGGAAATCCTTATTGTGTTAACATCGGCATAGTCTTACGGAAATCGTCACCCGTCCGGTCGCCTTAACATCTTCAATAGGAATCTTGTAACTATCGGGGCGGTGTACTTCACCATGTAATCATATTTTCCACTTGGCTGCCCCAAGGTATCCCACACAGATAGTGACTTCATTCGCATCTTGATCTTGACTTAGACATATCTTCACACAACTTGCACGGTGGTTTCAAAATAGTATCTCACGGTTATCCATCATACCGAACACGTCTTCTCAACCAAGCACAACCATCGGTGCGGATGGGCTTGACAATTCTGGGCATCTGATTGACACGCTTGCAACAAATTCTTCTTAGCGGTCATCGGAGGAATGGTCAGTCATCTATGTTGAAAACATAAGTATCGCACAGACATTGGAACTCTTGTCATGGTTAGGCATAGGTGCGTTGATCACGGTCTCACGGAGGATCGAACTCAATGCTTAGCTTGATCATATCTTGAATCTTGTTCTTGAGCCAACAATTGTCGATTATGGTGCCACGGGCTGTTGGAATGGTAAGCACACTTAGCATTAGGATTGTACGGAGGAAGTGTTGACATTACGAGGAGGATCCCTCGAGGTTATCGACTCTGCGTTCAACATGTGTTGCAAGGCTTGCGACAAAGGCATGTTGATCTTAAATAGCTGTCTTGATCGTGGCGTTACGGCTATCTGGCGTTGTCTCGGCGAGTTGTCTTGATGTAGGATTGGAGATCCTGCCCCCAGCAGTTAGTGCGGTCGGTCTTGGCTCGGCTTTTCGACCATACACGGCATTGGCTTCTTTCTTACCACCAAAGATCTCTTGGCGTTTGAAGATGTCTCATTTGAATCTTTCCACTCTTGATACCGACGATCGCTCGCTTTGTCAATATCATTTCGGTGAATCCGGATGAAGAATTTCAATCGGATGATTGAAGAGCAGGCTGTCGGTGTTCCCATGAACATATCAACCAACTCCCTATTGGACAAGGGTGGTTGAACTACGCTGCTAAATCTCTCATACGAGCATACTCCTTGAACTTCTCATCACGACCCATAGACATGCTTTGTAGTTGCATGCGGTGGGTGTCAATTGACATTACTCATCTTGTCTATAGAAGCATCGGCAAGTCACTCCAAATACGGGATCGGTCATTCTCTGGTGATAGTACCATTCAATGAGTTAGGACAAACTCTCTTGAAAATAGTGCATCCACAACTTTGTCATCGGTGTGGGGATTGATCTTACGGACATAGGACTTGAATGCGACTTTGGGCAAGACATGCCATCATACTTAGCAAAAGTAGGAACTTTGAATTGGGAGGAATCACAACACGGGGACAAGACTCGAATCATCAAAATTCAGCCGGACATCTTGGGTTTTCCACCATTTAGGCGATCTTCAAGTTGCTTGTACTTGTCATCTTCCTCGAGTCTTGGCCATTATCATAGTCTTTTCAGGCTCATCTTGGCTGCCTTCGTCATCACCCTTGTTACTTTGCTCGTCTTCCTTCTTGAAACTTCCTTGAGAGCTCAATCGGTGACCACTTAGGACCACCTTTGTAGCGTCGCCCATGTTGAGACCAACAACCTTCTTCTTCTTGTTGATGAGCTTCTTGAATCTTCTTGGCCTTGGACCAAGTGGTGAACATCTGCGGCCAGGCATTACGAGCACGGAGATCTTTGTGATCTGTTCAAGAGCCATTTACGCTAAAATAAATAGCGAGCAAATGAGAAAACCAATCTCAATGTACAGTGATGCAATGTTATGCTATGATATGCAATGTTTATGCGAATGCAATGCAATGTTTTCAAGGACCTTAGAGATTTAAATTTGTTAAACAAGCAATGAGCAAACATTTATTAGTACTTTTCATTATTCTTTTTCTTTTTAAGTACAAGAGATAGTTCAAAACAATAAAAGAAACATAAACATCCTAAAGCTCTAAGTCTCCCATGGGTGTTTCCTCTTGGTGCCGATGTAAGCGTTGATGTTTCGCTCCTCGTGAGGTAGCTTGGTCAACTCTAACACTTTCTTCTGCTTGCATGAGCTTCAAAGGTATCCCTCTCTTCTTTAAAGTGAATCGAGGATCTCTTCAAGTCTTCAAAATCGGTAGGCATGTCGGGATGGAGAACGACATAAGTCGTCACCTATAGCAGGTTCCATAATTCTTTGGTAAAGCAGTGAATGGCATCATGAGGTTTTGAGCTCGAGCTCGCACCCATTTGAGGTAAGTTTCCCAAGGAATGGAGTTGGTGCCCCAAAGTCTTGGTATCGGTCTTCTTTACCATGAAGCATGTATAAACCTTAAATCGGTAATGCGGAGATCGTGATTGTAGTCGAACACAACATCTTGGAGAAGCATATCATGTGGACCATCTCTTGAGCAAAACCAAAGCGTAGAGCTAAAGAAGGGTTGTAAGTGATACCTCCCTTATACCAAGTAGCGGTACATTAGGAATTCTCCTGGCCGCTCAATGAATGTGAAGTCCTTTTGAGAGAAAAGATTCCAACGGATGTCGAATGAGAGAGTGACATTAACCTTTGAGACCATCTCGACCTTTGTTCATTCTTCAAAGATGGAGGAAGGTGCGAAATAAACCACCTTGAAAGTAGCAGGACCAACACATGAGAGTTCCTTGTCTCTTGGTAATGCAGTGTGGAAGAATGTAGGATGTCTCAAGTAAGGTAGGCCTTGGATTGGGTAGGAACAACTTGATGGCATTGATATCGATGAATTGATCGAGTTAGGAAATAGAACCAAACCATAAATTAGCAAGGCCACAATATTTTCAAATGCATGGAAACTCATAACTTTGAGGAATTCTCGGGCTTTCTTAATTAGGAACTTGGCAAGTAAACCCTTAACTCCACTTACGGTTTCCCAATTGGCTTCAATATCGGCGCTTAAGATGTAAGGCGGATGCGATGTCTTGAACTTAGGAACCTTTTCCAACCGGTGAATGGCATTTGGTCGAGAATAGGTATCCCAGTAGCAGAGAACTCTTCAAGTAGGAACTAGCGATAATCGGAAATGTGAAAGCAATGGTGTTTGGATCAAAGAAGCTGGAATAGGACATGCATCATATCTTCTTCAAAGCCGGAGATAACCAAATCAAGAGATAACCATGTCTTTTGATGAGCCCGAGCATGGTAGAATTTACGAAACCAATTCTTTGAGTTGAGAAGGATACCCGTGAAGTTGATTCGGATAGTCTTTCTAGAAGCCATAATCCACAAAGCAGAGCAAAGATAAATCCCTAGGTCCTTGAAATAGTTAGAAATGATATACAATGCAAATGATGTCATGATGTCATGTTTAGCACACTGAACAATTCACACAATGAGCCTAGGGTTAAGGCTTGCATGAGGTATAGGTGATTACCACCAAAAGTTTGAGTTGGTTCATCTGTCCTATAATAATGTAGGGTTCTAGGAATCTCACATCACGAGATCTTTCTCGTGGCGCTTATTTCAATCTGACGGCCAAGTGGTCGATCGAAAATGTCCCAAAGTCTAATCTCGATGGCGTAGCATCGGTATCAACCAACCTCGGTCTACACAAAGCCGGTCATCTCTTACCTTCAATGGCCAAGATGGGTCAATTAAGGTTCTAAAAGTTTAGTTAGCTTGATGACACCACGAAAAGCCAAATACTATCTTCAACTTGGGAATGAAGAGTATCGGGACAACCAGTGTCACGCTAGCGTAGCCATCATGTTGACCGTGTAGTTATCGTCTAGCGGTCGCGATGATCTAATACTACCTAAAAAAACCGGATCGGTGTAGGATCCCAACAATATAATACCCAAGCAACCCTTAAAGATAAAGCATACAAGTCAAACAAAAAGCAATAAAGGTGATTTAGAAATCCCTAAGGCAATTCTCTCTTTAGGGTGTTTCCCAATGATCCGATTACATGTCGGTGAAGCCCGACTTTGTAGGATTTTGTGTGTGGTGTGAAAAAGCATTTGATAGAGCAAGCAACTAAAGACTTATTTACCCACTCGAAATTGGTCGTTTTATTGTACTTCTACATTCCTTTAGAATAAGCTAGCCATACCATTAGTTAGTAGGTAGCTCCATTCGTTGGATGTAGCGGGACATTCGAAGGGACATCGGATGGTCATAGAAAGCAACTTGTAGGAAGTATCCTAGCACATTCGAAGGACTATCATCATTTTAAGTGGCGACAATCGAGGTCAAGATCATGTATTCGGAGGCGACATCGTGGGTCTTATGATCTTTGTATCGAAGGAATATGATGATTTGTTTTGAAAGCAGCGGTGCTAGAATACCTCTACGTTCGAGGACATGACCATGTATCGAAGGCATCGAGAGAATTACCCTAAAGGTGCGTGTGTGAAAGAAGTGTGTTGATTTGAGATATTTTATCTTGAAAATTAGTGGGCTATGTTCATTATTATCTTGCCATACACGCCTAATTACTAGCAATTTTATAGGGTGCGGAAAGTAAAATGCGGAATGTAAAGTGCGGAAAGGTAAATGTCCTACGCTATTACAAGGCTTTGGGGCAGATACATAATTTAAAATGCGGAAAATAAAGTCCTAATTAAAACTATTACAACCCATATGCAATTACATTATTTGAAAATTAAATAAAAACGGAGGAATCGTCTGAATCGGATTAACCTGTGAAACAAACGAGAAATCGGAAAATATGATGAAATCGAAATAAGAGAAAACGTTAGAAAAAATGCAATTTTTTATATGGAAAAATTATTATATGCTGGAAATAAGATAAATAAGTTAAAATAAAGTTTTGGGATTTTTTAGATGCAATTTAATAATTAAAAACTAATTTACAATGATTTAAATGCAAAATTATAAATAAAAATAATTATGCATGCAAAAATATGTTTTTTAATTTATTAAATTAAATAAAAATTTTATGAAAATAATGTAAAAAGAATAAATATTTTTGATAATTTTTAATGCGAATAAAATTGTGAAAAAATTAAAATAATGCAAAATATATTAGAAATTAGAAAATATGAAAATATTGGAAAAATATGCAAAGTTGAGAAAAAAAGCAAAAGCGGTCACGATGAGGATCGAACTCGTGACCGGAGAGTATCCATGAACAATCCGCCTTAACCAAGAGCCATGTGTTCCTTTGTTGGAAGCGGATTGAATGTAAGAAAGACAAGTATCGCTCCACGATGTCTCGAGGCAGCCTTGGCTTCATCGTCCCCAATTCAAATATTTGAAGCTAGCGTCGGTACATTATTCGGCTATGACCACAACTAATTCAAAAAATCAAGCAAACATAATATAAATTATATCTAAGACCATGGATCGATTCTCAGGTCATTCAGAATGCAATGGTACAGTCTTGTTGTCAATTTTTCCATTTAAGCAAAGCCTAATTAGAGGTTACAAACCTAGCTAGCTATATCACGATTCGAGGCCATGGAAACACGATTGCTTACCGGATCGCTTGCAAACTTGATTCTAAACATGAACAAACAATCAAAGCAGGTTAATAATGCATGAATGATGAAAATCGATTTTGAATGAAACTTGACAAACCAAAATCGTGTTTGATGAATTCTTGATGGTTTTGAATGATGTAAAGTCGGATCGACTCGAACAACCAAGAATGCAATGGAATCCTCAAAATTGCTTGAGCAGTGGAAATAGGATTGTCGATAGCTTATGCACCACGGTTTTCGGTTTGAGAATAGGGTTTTCAGGCAATTTTCGTCCTCTTGTGATTGGTATGCATCGGTGTATATATCTTTGGATGAATTTGGGATCATAATTGGCAAGAATCAATCACCATTCAATGATAATCAAATTTGATTTTTCATGAAAATCAAATTTTCAAATTCTCAATTCAATCCAATCTTGCCTTTTTGATCCAATTTGAAATTGCGGCTTTTAATGGATTGCTTGGGTCTTAAGAAGAGAATAAAATCAATCTTTCAATTAATTTTGATTTTATAATTTATTTTTAGATTTAATTTGCATTTAAATGAATAAATTACAAATTAAATAGAAAAATAAATCAAAAATTCGTAACATTGGGCTTGGATATTCCTAATTGCATGAGAATAAGTTAGGATGAAAAAAGTAGGCCCATTTGCAAAGATTTGATTTTTGAAGTATCTCTCTTTGTGCATTCTTTCAAAATTGCCCAACTTGTGAATGGTGTATCTTGCTCAATTGTCGACATTTTGAGTGTTCTTGGACTTTTGAAATCTAAGAGTCCTCTAACCAACCTTTTGGTCTCATCTCAATTGGAGTTACCATGCTCAATATATCCCCAAAACAAAAGTTGACTTTTGTTGACTTTGAAAATGACACTGTAATGTTTTGAGCTATACCTCTCAAATGAAGCATTTTTGAACATTCTTGAGACATGAAGTTGTAGAGAATTGAATTTCCTTCAAAACAAGAGGTGGTGGAAAAATTTACGAGAAAGTATGAAAGTTATGATCGGTCAAAGTTCGGTTGATTTTCACTAGAAACCTAATTTAGAAAGTTTGACTTTTGAGCAAATCTTGAGTTTTCTTGATGAATCATGATCAACCCTTGATAAAATGATGAATGTAACTTCAAAATGAGGATGTTGACCAAAAATTATGAAGTTTGTTGTATGTTGACCACGATTGACTTTTGTCAATCTGTTGATTTTCGACCATCGAGCAATTATGCGAGGAAACTTGACTTGTGAGGCTTGAAACTTGACATGGAGAATCTTTGAAGCATATGAGGAGGCATGAAGGCCATTGGAGATGTTGGAAGTTCATCTTGACTTGAGAGATACCAAACCCTAGTTTGGGTTGATTGTCTAGGAGAGAGTTTGTCTGATCAACTCTTGAGGAATCCTTGAGCATAGATGTATGAAATCTCTTGAGTAGATGGAGGGCAAATTTTGGGGTATGACAGAATGTATACGAAGTGTTCGGAAATTTTTGTTTTGGAAGATGTTTAACTTTATAATGATTCTTGTTGGAATTTATACAAAGTGTTTGAAATTTTTTTGAAAAGTGTGAGGTGTGAAAAGTATTTTTACTGAGCAAGCAATTAGGAGTCTATTACCTTCTCAGATTGGTCGTTTCTATGTTATTTTCATTCTCCTTTAGAATAAGGCTATCTATACCATTATTTGGTAGGTAACTTTATCCATTTGGATGTAAAGGAACATTCGTAGGATAGTCTTATGGTCATAGAAGGAAACATGTAAGGACACCTTAGCAATTTGTAGGGATAATTATCACTTATTTATAGGCAACAACCGAGGGATGAGATTATATATTCGTAGGCAACATCGAGGGTCATCGAGGGACTATGATCTTTGTATCGAAGGGACTATGATGATGTTATTCGTAAGCGTCTTTGCTAATGGTATCCCTACGTTCGAGGGACATGACCATTGTATTTCAAAAGGCAACAAGAGAGGATACCCTGTGGGGAGTGTATTTGTGAAAAGTGTGTGTTGAATTTAGTTATATTATCTTGAGATTGGAAGTGATCTAGTGTTGATTTTAGTCTTAGCATGCAATCCTATAGCCATACATCTAAACAATTAATATATGTACAGGAATTAAGAGGTGCAGAAAGTAAATCCCACGCTATTACATGGCTCTAGGGTAGATACATAATAATTTTTGTGTCAAAAATTAAATTAAGATTTTTCTGACCTATTTGTAAAAATAAAATATTTTTTGTGATTTTTGTAGTATTTTAGAAAAAATATTTGAAGTAAAATTAAATAGTAAAGAAAATAATTGAAAATAATAGGAAAAAATGTTAGTTTTGCAAGGTTGCAAAAAATAAAGTGAGGCGCCAGGGGTCGAACTCAGGCCCTCCTGGTTACCAGCATGCTCCCTTGCCATCTGAGCCAAGTGTACAAGCTGTTAGAATAATGGAATGAATAACATATAAGTGAAAATAATTTTTGAAAATTAATTCAAATAGAAAAGCGTGCGCGCTTCTTCTTCTTCCTCATTTTTGAATTATCTGCGGCCATTACCCATGGCCTTTCTGTGGGTAACCCTATACCGATGCTTTTGTGCGTCACTACAGCCTTGCAACTTTTCAAAATGAAAAGACATGCAATCTAAATTTTTTAGGGAGACATAGATCGACTTGGTTTGATTCCTTGAGCATGATGGTGCCTTTGGTTTCATCCAATTTTGTCTATTTCATAAAACCCCAATTGGAGCTCATAAACCCTAACAATGACATCATGGTTTTCCTGCACTTAAAACTCAATTGAACGATGCAGATAGTTTGCAAATAGCATCATGAACATGAATATGTAATCAAAATATGTTAAAAGTACATGAATAAATGAAATTGATTTTGGATTTTGGAAACAAACCGTGATTCATATTCTTGCGTTTCTGGATGTTTAAAGGCTTGGTAATGATATGGAACAAATTCGATGTTGCATGCTTGGAATAGCATGAAACTCACACGCTATGTAGCTAGAAGAGCACGGATTTTGGCACTTTGGTTAGGGTTCTTGGCTGCATGAAATCCTCCTCTTGTGGTCAAAATCTCTTGTATATATATAGAGGATGGAAAATAGGTCAAGAGTTATGAAGAAAATATATGCCTTTAATGTAAAAATATTTGATTTGGTATTGCACCAAATATTGTCATTCTTGATTCAATCTCTTGCGTAATCAAGCCAATTTCGAAATTAGCAGATATACTGGCTTGCTTGGACCTCAAGAATGATAAAAAGTCAACCTTGCACTTAATGATTTGATTTTTTCATTTTATTTTAATTAAAATTGAATTCAATTGGATTAATTCAAAAATAAATAAAATAAAAGAAAGTATGGCGTTCTATTGGGCTTGAGATCCTCTTGAAAATGTTAGAAGCAAGTGTGAATCAAAGAAACTTAGGCCCATTTAGAAAAAAATTGAATTTTCTAAGTATTTCTCTTCATGCACTTCTTCAAAAATGTCAAACTTGCTCAACTTGTATCTTGTTCAATTTTCAACATTTTTAAGTGTTCTTGGAATTTTTAGAAATCTCAAGACGTCCTCTAAACACTCCTTTTGTTTTAATCTTCATTGAAGTTTCCATGTTCATGTACACTTCTTTGCAAAAAGATGACTTTTTGTTGACTTTTAGAAGGACCTATAATGTCTTGATCCATAACTCTCAAATGAAGCATTTTTGGCCAAAACTTGTGAGACATGAATTTGTAGAGAATTGAATTACCTTAAAAATTAGCTTTGTTGGAAAAATTTCTGATAAAGTATATGAAAGTTATGCCTGGTCAAAGTTCTGTTGACTTTTTTTCCAAAAACCCTAATTTGGAAACTTTGACTTTTGATCAAATATTGACTTTTTTTGATGAATCATGATCACCTTGATCATATGATGAATGTGACTTCAAAATATTTATGTTGACCAAAAATGATGAAGTTTGACTGTATGTTGACCACAATTGACTTTTTGTCCAATACAATTGATTTTCAACCATCTGATCAATTGACTAAGCCAACTTGAGCTGTAAGGCTTGAAACTTGACATAATGATCCCTTGAGACATATGAGGAGGTATGATGACCAATTGAAGCACTAGAACATGAATTTTCTTGAGATAAGCAAAACCGTAGTTGTGGGTTTATCGCTTAAGATAGGATTCATCTGGTCAACCCTTGAGAAATTCTTGAGTATGGAGATGTGGATTGTCTTGAGAAATGGGAGGGAAAATTTTGGGGTATAACAATGTCCATACGCATCTCTTGTACATTCATTCAGACACTATGCATGGCTTTAATTCGTTGCCCATTTGCATACGTTGGTAATCCGAGTATGTCATATATTTCACCATTGTCAGTTTTTAGTAGAAACGATTCATCCTTCACGGTTACCCTTCGTGGAGAAATAGAGCCTCTTCCCCATCACAGTCTTGCTCTGGATCCTAATCTCCAATTGGAATTGTTGTTTCAGACTGTGAATTTTTGGATGGGTACTTAATTTATTTTGCACAAAGAAGACTTTATCTCTTCGGATGGAGTGAACTTGACTCTTTCCATGGAAGTCCATTCTCATTATCAAATGATATTGACATTATTTTTTCTCCCAAACAACAAGTGACAGTACCGTTACTTGAACAACTGAATCTTCTCCAGCAAGTCTGTTAATGGCAATATGATCTTATTACGGTAACCCAACGAGGAATCTCTCGCTAGGGATTGACCGTTCACCTCCAACAAGTTGAAAACTTATTATGGGAGTCTCCGATGGGTGATTTACAAGCTCATAGATGGAAGTTCCTTTGAGTGATTTACAAGCTCATTGTTGAACGTTTCTTTGGTTTTGCTCTAGGTGATTTACAAGCTCATTGCTGATTTAACCATTTATCCCCGATGGGTGATTTACAAGCTCATCAATGGAAGTTCCTTTGAGTGATTTACAAGCTCGTTGTTGAATGTTTCTTTGGTTTTTCTCTAAGTGATTTACAAGCTCTTTGTTGATTTAACCATTTATCTCTGATGGGTGATTTACAAGCTCATCAATGGAAGTTCCTTTGAGTGATTTACAAGCTCATTGTTGAACGTTTCTTTGGTTTTGCTCTGGGTGATTTACAAGCTCATTGATGATTTAACCATTTATCATCGATGGGTTATTTACAAGCTCATCGATGGAATTTCCAATGGTTGATTTACAAGCTCATTGTTGAACGTTTTTTTGGTTTTGCTCTGGGTAATTTACAAGCTCATGCTGATTTAACCATTTATTTCCAATGGGTGATTTACAAACTTGTTGTTGAATGTCTCTTTGGGTGATTTACAAGCTCATTGATGATTGGTCCTTTCGGGATTCCTTTGGCTGATTTACATACTCATTACTGATCAATTTCGATAGTTGTTTACAACATGATCTATTTTTCCGATGAATGGTAGCCTCGTCATTGTGGGAGGTAGTTTGTCAAAGATCTGTTATTCCGATGAATGGTAGCCTCATTGTCATGGGAGGTAGTTTGTCGAAGATCTATTATTTCGATGAATGATGAAGTATCCTGGTTAAAGAAGTACTTCCAGCCTGTTTTTGGTGGAATGCCAGAGCTTTTTGGAGACTCAGTCTTTTGTTGATGTTGTCTTCTTACCATCTTTTGTTCAGAAATAATTCTTGGCGTTTATTCAGGATTGATGGTTTACTCTCTTTAGGAAGTCAACGTCATTATTTTGTTTTTGTTAACTCCTCCGAGGGGATAGTTCATCGTCTATCTAAGGATTGTTGCTCTTTCCTGTTAGTTAAATCGTGTCATGACTTTCCCTTTTCAAGGTGGAGTTATCATTTCCCCAAGTGGTGTCCTGCCTCCTATGAGGTTCATTCTTTTGCATTGCATAACCCTTAAACATTGCATGACATCTTAGGGCCAAAAATAGGGCTTGTGTTATATTTAAGTATCTTATATCCTGTCAAGGCGAAGGTTCCCTTCTTATCTCCGGATAGAAGACACTTAAATAAGGGGAGTTGTTGTACCCCAATTTTTGCCCCTAAGATTCTCTCATACTTCATACAATTTCATTGCACAAAGATCACAAATTGTTTCTCTCTCTCTCTCTCTCTCTCTCTCTCTCTCTCTCTCTCTCTCTCTTATCTTTAGGGTTTGCCCTTTGGGAGATCACCAAGCACCTTGTGGAAGTGATTATTGTTTGTGTGTGATGATTTATATTTGATTAACCATGATGTGTATACTTTTCTTTAAATGTTGTAGGTGAATGGTGCACAAGTTCCTCAAATAGTTGATAGGTTCATGTGTTTATTTCCATGCCTCCTCTCATTAATTTTCAAGATTTTGAAAGTAGTGTCTCTCTTTGAAGACTTATTTTATCATCAAATATGCTCTCTTATCTTGAATATGTGCTTCATGCTTGAAAGAGATCATCAATTCAAAAATTCCTCCATCCCATGGCCATCTCTCTTGAAATTAGGGTTTTGGACTTCTGAGGACCATATCTTGATGTGTGTCTGAAGTTTGTGGATGAATTCAAGATCATTTGATCCTTAAAGGATTTCTAATATATATGCTTTGATTCAAGAAGTTTAAGTGATGAGAATTTTATTTTGAAGACCTATGATTGCCCACTCTCTAGATTGATGCTTCATCCACCTTGTATGACTTCAAAGGATCATATCTTGGTCATCCCTTGCCTCCTTGATCTCATTTTTATTTCACAGTGAACCTAAGGGTGTCTACAACAACTTAGTTCAATTGGTGAGTGTCACACCCTAAATTTCGCCCTGAATTTTTCATCTAATTCATTTGCACCGCTTTACATTGTTTCAATCGCATCCTGCATTAGCAGTCAATTTTTACATTTTTTGTTACACGTCTTTAGTTAATGATTAAGTTAATTTCATGCATTTTTAATAGCATTTGTATTTTTTATAATATTTTTGAATTTCTAGTTAGCATTTAACTTTACATATAAATTTGTAGTTAAATACGTTTTACATCGAAGTCGTCTTAATCGTATTTGCATTTGCATCCTTTCTCACTTTAATTTTTATTTTAATATTTGACTAATTCTAATTATTTAGTGAGGTTTTACTAAATAATTTCTATTAGTTTAATAATGAAATAAGAATTAAAAGGAATTTTTTTTTTAACAATGCTTTGTTTTTAATAGTAATTATGTTTGTATTTATAGATTATTTCATGCTTGATTTTTGCATTTTTTATTAGAGCTTTGAATTAAATAAAATCTTTCCTCATTGAAAATATTTTCTATTTTTATTTTCATTAACAATTAATTTAGATTTTTTTATTTATTTTGAAATTTTAATCTTTCATTTAAGACAATTGTAGTATTTTCTTTCACATTAGCATTAATTTCCTTTTTTTAGATAAATCATAGTTTAGTATCAGAAGCTTGCTAAGTGCTAGCTATCAGAAGCTTGCTAAGTGCTAGCTATCAGAAGCTTGTTAAGCGCTAGCTATCAGAAGCTTGCTAAGTGCTAGCTACTAGAAGCTTGCTAAGTGCTAGCTATCAGAAGTTGCTAAGTGCTAGTTATCAGAAGCTTGCTAAGTGCTAGCAACTTTTGTGACGAAACGATGGCGAACTTAGAACCGGCGGACGGAGCTTAACGAAGTTACGTAATGTCAAAAATTTTGTTTCATATGTAGAATAATGTTTATTATTTTTATAACTTTCAATTGTTTTTTTTTATATGTGTGTGTGTGTGTGTGTATATATATTTGTCCAATTTAATTATTGATTGAAATTCATATTTTGATTAGTATTTAATTTTGCTTAATTAGTGTTTTATTTTTTTAAATAATTAGATGTTTCAAATAATGTTTTTCTTTATATCTCTTAGTTATTACTTTTTTTATAAGAAACAAAACCAAAACAAACTTCCACGATTCCACTAACATTCCTCCACTACCTTGTACAGACATGCAGAATGTCAAAATTAAAAACAAATTGTACAAATTCACTTCTCTCCACTACCCTGCAGATTGTACAATTCCTCCTTCCACTCTTCATTCCACTAATTTTACAGCTACCATTGTACAATCTATCCTTGGTTCATATTCAAATTCCCTTTAATGCCCTCACTCTCTCAATCCTATATAAGAAGCCTTCCTCTTCATCTCAGGAGGAGGATTTTTGAACATAAACACCCTTCACTGTTAACTTATCGCAACAACCATCATCATCCTTGATGATTGTTGTTTGTTTGATGGGAAACCAGAAACATTGAATAGAAAGCAATGAGAGAGGGTTCAAGTTGTGAGATATAAACCATAGAAGCAGAAGCAGTAGCGTGAGAAATTTCTCTATTGGCTTTTATTTTTTTTCTTTTCCGATAAGCTTTAATAAAAAAAACATAATAAGGTCAGCAAGCCACTCCATCATTCCCTTGTGTAACCTAGTGGCTTAGTAAGTTGATTTCTAATGGGCCTTGTAGTGGACCGGACCCGGTTCTGAATTATTAGTAAGAATAACCATTACTTTTTTTCTGTAACACACCACAGTTATTTAATACATCCTCTCCTGACATGTTAACTTTGTTATTAGATATAACTCTTTTTTATAATAATTAGTTTATTTTTATTATTATATTTTCAAAGAAACAAAAGAAAAAAAATATAAGAATAGGTTTAATTTAAATTTCTTTTCTATTTAGAGATATTTCAAAAGAACCAAAATATTTTCTATTGCTAAGAAGATTTAGAATTAATCTCACATTGTTTAATTGTTGAATCATTGTTTATCATGCTTGTACATTTATAACTAACTTGTAATTTATTTTCTTCATCCTCATTTGTAATTTGTATCCCCATCCCGATGAGATGTAATAATTAGTAAATATTTTATCGCTTTATCATTTAATTATTCATCACAAGCACAAAAATCATTTTTAAACTAATAATTGTGAATCATTTTAAACCCTTGAGTTGACAAAGCTTTGAAGCGTCACAACGGCCACACATTTATGCACACACCACGCTTTCTCTTGGGCTTACAATGAGACTTCGATTGATTAGTTAAACATTATTTAATTATCTAATTAGGTTATTTAAAATTGATTATTCCATCTAATTTATTTTATTAAACTAATTACTTGATTAGATTTTGTTTAATTAGTCGATTAAATTTATTTCACGCATGCACCTACGCAATCTCAATTGCCTTATCATTTGCGTTAGCCACCTTGTATGGGATTTTATCAATTTATTTTTTATGCTTCCATAATTATTCGCAATCGCTAATTTCCATTATCGCGCCTTAGTCCACATACCAAGTTTTCATTCAATAAGGGCCTCATGGTAGGGAGTAGACACTTGTCTATTCTCTCGAGATTAATCAATCTTTCTTGGTTAATCATAGCCCAAATCAATTGTCTTCTCATCATTCAAGACCTTTCATAATAAATTCTCAAACCTCGATCCAATGTCGAGTGATCCTTCTCAAAAGCATTTTCATAAATAAATACTCTACTTCTCTCTTCCCAAACGTATGGTAGTCAGTCCTGTTTCGACCCTCGATTGTACGTTTGATTTTCTTAAATGAATCTAATAAGTGAAACCTGTTTCACCTCACCTTTTTCCTAATAAAATTTCGAGTAGAAAAAGATGATTAGGATGGTTCTGTCCACTCATCCGAGTATTTGGGGAGTTAGCTGTTGAACTCTTATGGTCCAATACTCGTCTTCCACATTAAAATCAATTCAAACTCATCAAACCTTGCCCACGTGCAAGTCATTTTTCAAACACCGCTCACATGCGACACTCACATCGCTCACACACGAATTACATTAGTGATGTCTTATTGTCCACGTACAATTAAGCTCCTATTTTCATAAATAAAATCAACCAACCAACAAATATTCTCACAACCGAGAACTACGTAAGCTCTGACTTTCTCATCGCACTTGGGGAATACGTAGGCACAAGATTCTAACATCTTGGCGAGCACACTTTCAATAAATTAAAACATGTTTCCTTTCTTTTCTCTTTTCGCACATAATAATAAGAAGATTGCAAATTAACACACTAAACACACAAACATACTTAGAACTAAATGGGTTCCATCGAGTACGATGAATGTGAGGGGTGCTAATACCTTCCCTTTGCATAACCGACTCCTGAACCTGCATCTCTTGGTTGCAAAGACCATTTCATTTCACATTTTCATTTCTTTGGGTTTTATCTATATTTCCCCTTTCCTCATTAGGAATAAATAAAATTAGGTGGCGACTTCATTGTTTCATTGAAGTTCAATAGAATTTTTTCAATTAGCGTCAACAGTGAGAAAATAAAATGCTTGGAAGTTTGCCTATGAGGTCAAAAGATTACAAGTCCTTGATGAATTCCTCAACTTTTGGACAATCAACTTCAAATGAACATACCTTGATCATCATTTATCATTTTGAGGTCATTATTTTTGCAAAACAATCTTGAAGATGTGAACTTCATCTCCATATAAGATTTGAAGATTGAAAGTGTTTGGAAGTTACTTGATTAGATAAAAAAATTATAGGTCATTTCAAGATTTTTCCTCAACTTCACATGGCCATAACTTGCTCAATTTTTGGAGTTTTTGGTTAGTTATTTTTGCAAAATGTTCTTTGAAAGGTCTACTTCATTTCATCTTTAGAAATCAGGAGCAAATTTTGGATGGAAGACCATGTTTGGATTGAAAACATTATAGGTCATTTTTTTGCAAACTTAGAAATTTTTCTAAGTATAAAAAGTAAGATGTTTTTTGGTGATTTCAAGTGATCACAACTTTCAGCTCAAGTTGCTAAATGCTGCCTTTCCAAGTGAATTGTAAAGCTTGTAATCTCAGCTTTCCAAAGATCCCAAGATTGCATCATAAAGGTCCTTGAGTGATGAGAACCATGGTTGCAAAGAGAGCCTCGTGGAACTTATTTTGTGCTTGAAGTCAAATTTTGTTTTCAATAATGTGGCTTCTAATGATCAGATTGATGGGGGTTTTGAACTTAAAAATGATTAGCAAAGTTGCCAAGCTTGATTAGAGGGATAAAACACACGATTTGGCTAAGTTTTGACAGCTTGCAAGTCACACTTTGCTCATGATGCAGGTGTGCACGATTTCGCTCCAAATTGCATCATACACCCTCTCTTTTGACCGCCATTCACTTCTCCTATAAATAAGCAAGTCATTCCATTCATTTACTGAAACTTTGAGAGCTAGAAAATCGCTTCCAAACTCACACCAAACTTCATATTTCTAAGATTTCGTTTTCACTCTTAGACCACTTCCAGCTTGAAATTAACCATTCATTCTTCTTCCTTGAACCTCACTAAAGCTAACAGAATAAGAATCGTGCCTTGAAGCTTCCTGAATCGTGCTATCCAAGTCCAGTTTCAGAGCTACGAAAGTGAACTTTGTTCAGGTAAAAATTTCCATCAAACCTTGCCAAATAAAATATCATTGCACTCTCCTCATCTCCCTGATCCTTGTGATTTTCACCATTTTCATTTTCATTGAGAATTGACTGAGAATTTCTGAAAATAAGTGCTCATTATTATTTATGTTTTTTCCAAATTGTCCATTGTACAAGTGAAATAAAGTTTTTTGCGAGGGTACCATTAGAATCGTCTTGAAGAGACGAAGCGAATGGCACCGGTCTGAAGGATTTATTTCACAGTTTGAGATTTGGCCATGGATGATGGCTAGAGGTTGAAGACGACCTACGTGTCTGTCTTCAACCAATGAAGGGTTGACATGTAATTTTTTTAAATTGGATCTAGTGTTCTGATCCTACCATACGCGCGTAATGAGAGCCCTTGGATCTGATTACTTTTATGAGTCAGACTCCATCCAACGCGTGACATTAATTCTGAATTTATTTTTTTAATTTTCATTTAAATGATGATCCGGTGTGATTTTAAAAGAGATCCATATCAACCACAACGCGTCTGATCCATCGGATTAGCTTACTAACACGTTTTGACTATGATCAGATGGTCCACATTTTTCTGCTTTTATTTTATTTTCTGATTTTTAATGTTTTAAACTTCAGAAAATCATATAAAATTCATTTCTGGTCCAAAAATTATGAAAAAACTCACAAAAATATTTTGGAATATTATCTTTTCTGAATTTTATTTTTTCATAATTTTATTTTCAGATTTGATATTTTTTATAATTTTTCTCTTTTATTTGATGTTTTTTAATTGTTTAAAAATACTTTTTGACATTTTAAAATTCTGGAAAAATTATGTAAGGATCATCCAATGGTCGTTTGACAAATATTGGTGACCTCATTTTATTTTTATTTATGATTTTACTACTTTTTCTATTTTTGGCTTATTTCATCCTTTTCTTTTTAATTTAAAAAATATTTTTTGACTTTGAAAAATTCAGAAAAATTATGTCAACACTTGCTGACCTCTGATTGACTTTGGGTAATTTTCTTTGAATTTTATTTTGATGAAAAAAATACTATTTATGTATTTCGTCAATAAAGTCCAATTAAATAACTTAATTTCAATATTTTTATTTGACTTTTATTTTCATTTTATTTTGCTGATTTTTGAATTTAATTTGGAGTCACAAATTTCCCCAACATCAATGAAACTTGGGTGTTGATAGGACCAAGAAAGTTGATTGATTTTGATGAAGTTAGACCGAATAAAATTCATCTGATGCAAAATAAATTTGAAAATATTTTCTTCTTCTCCATCTTATTTTTCTTCTGTCCCTATTCAGAGAAAGTGATCAATTGGTGGCATGAACTTCAAAGTTCAAACATAAGCCCCAAAAGATGACTTGAGCTTTGATCTTGGTTCAACACATGTGGCGCTTGTCGTGTGGTCACATTTATTTCTAATCAAGCTTCTGGCAAGTTTCCACTAACTTTGACCATTTGAAATTCTCAATCATTTTTTATCAAGTGATATGATAATTCTTAAACCGGTGATATACTTGAAAAAATAATTGAAACTTGTGGTGTGGTCGCGTTGATTCTATCAAGCTTCTGGCAAGTCCTCATGCGTAAGTTTCAAGATGGTCACCTTGTTGACGACTAACAATTGACAATTCGATGATATACTTGACATGTTTCAAGATGGTCATCTTGCTAACCTTTATTAATTGCCATTTATTTTATGCCATTTTATTTTCCGCTCTTTATTTTTTCGCATTTACTTTTATGCTCTTTATATGCACTTTACTTTTAGCATTTACATTTCATGTCATTTTCCTTTGCTCATTTGATCATTTTATTTTCTTGTTATTTTGAATGTGCTCACTTGAGTTTTGTTTTCCTTTTCCAAAATACCTAATAATTCAACTTAAACATAAAAACTTTTAATTGGACTTGGTTACTATCCTTGTACCTGGAGCTTGATCTTTGGACTTAGGTTTAGGACCTTTACCTCAGCTTGGGAGATTTCTATGCTCTTGGTGTTATTCTTTTTTTGTCTGGTTATTATATTTGTATGCAGGTTATTCCGTTATACTCGATTAAGAGTGGATCTTCTCGAAATGTAGCCGTTACTCTACCGTTTTTCTTGAGACAAGAGTTCATCTAAAAGCATTGACTCATCCGAAGCTTGGCTTTTTTGTCTGGTTATTTGTTGTTTATGTGGTTGTCCAAAGGATGGGATGTGGTATTGTCTCTTGATGTCAAGTACTAATCTTCTCACCCGGTTAGATCTTTATTTACTCTTACCTTTTACTTTATGTACATAGGTTTGCCTCTTCATCTTCTCCCCATTCTTTAATTTTCAAAATCTTCCTTCTTTTTCAAAGGATTCTTGTTTTCAAAACTCGAACCGATTTCAAAAAAAAAACTTGGACTTAGGTCCATGGATTTTCAAACTTCTTTTCTTAATAAACTCTCAATCAATCTAACAATATTTTGACTTTCTTTTCATAAGATTAAAAAACATCTAACCTCAGTCAAACATTTTTTAGCTCTTTGTAGCTTTTTCTAAACTAACATTTTTTTAAAAAAATCAACCAACACACAAATTTAGTCTTTTTAGCCGAACTACTTAGTTTTGATTTCAACATTGCACATTGCTGATATGTAGGCCTGGAACTCATTGGAAGTTCTATCAAACCAGAATTATAAAAAATATTTCTTTTCTCCCCCCACCATCCATTTTGTACAAACTCTTTTTTAGCACATATATACAAAGTTTCAAAAAGGTTCCTGCGGAGTACTGTAGATGCTTTGGGTGCCTAACACCTTCCCTTTGCATAACCAACCCTCGGTCCTAGATCTCTGATCTTTTTTTAAGGATTTTATTCTCTCTTTTTCCTAGTCCTTTGGATAAAATAAAAGTGCAGTGGCGACTCTTTTGTTAATTTTTGAGTAGATTCAATTCAATGGCTTATACTCGTAGTTTTTGCCGCTACACACACACTCAAAAAAAATTAAAGTGAGCTAAGAAATTAAGAGCCCGTAGATAACTACGGATGGAAAGAGTGCTAACACCTTCCCTTTTCATAATTATCTCCCTTACTCAGAATCTATCAAAGGTCTTTCCTGTTCTTTTCACCTTTCCTTTATTGGATAAAAGAAAGGTCGGTGGCGACTCTTGCTATCCGCAACATTTGCGATAAAATGTAAAACAAACAAGTCAGTTCTCCAACTATGTTACAACGGGATGGGAAAATTCCATCTAGGTCACTCTTGTTCCTCAACATGCTTTGTGAAATACCCATCAACTGTCTTTATGGTCATCCAGTTACGGATAATGTTTGATCAGCAATAAAGCACTTGACTCTACATCTAGGGTCCATAGTGATTTCATGTCGAAGGGTGGTATACACCACTTATCACCCTGAGAATAACTTATGACAATATTGCATAACATTCTATATAGTATTTTCATAGCGGATGAATCTAGTGTAAATATTACTCCTAATATTCATACATATGTCAAGACTTGATAAATCCTTATACATGATCCATGATATGTGATCATCAGTTTATCTACATAATAATCTCAACGTTTTAATGTTATCCCACTTCACATTAAAGGTCGATTATGGATTGAAATTCTAGTGAGGGCAGCCTCAAGATGTCATGACATTTGATCTGACATTATAAAATAGACAAGGTAGAACATACAATTAACAATGCAGAAAACAAAAGAACACAAGGAGTTTTTAACCCATTTCGGTTCTAACAAACCTACATCTGTGGGTATACCAAGCCAAGAATGAAGTTCACTAATCATCTTGGAGATACCTCACTCCAAACACAACTAAAAATAGTTTGAAGATACCACACTTCAAACACAATACAAAACAGTCACACATGTGACACAAACAAAACTTGGAATTGCTTCACAACTTCTTCCAATGACACAACTACACTCATTGCTTCACATTTTCTGAGTGAGTAAAATAATCCTCTTTCCTACAGGCTTTGAGGTACAAATCAGTGACCATCCCATAATTTGGGTGGTTCACCTACAAACCAACTCTCCTAGAGAGTTGTTACAAACTCAGCCCTAAAAACTACGTTATTACTAAATTCGGATGGTACCAAAACTTAGGTTACAAAGCTTCTATGTATAACCTATTAATGAACTGGAATTGAGCCTTCAAAATAACAGCATAAGTTGTAACAAACTTCTGCAGTAACAAACTTTCTGCAGAGATAAACAAGCAGATTACTTCTGCTACAATCAAGGTCCTTGCTGATCTTTCTCCTTAGCTCTTAGACCTTCACATATGCCTTCAACGTCACGCCACATAAGATGCATAATATTCCCAGAATATTCTTCTCTAATTAAAATAGAACTGTAACAAAATTAACAGTTTATGTAGCATGATGTCCTGATGTCTGATGTCTCGACATCCTCTTCGACATGTTGTTCCAGATGTTGAAACATTCCAACACAACATGTTTCATCATTAAATAGAATTTCAAACTGTTTTCTCCTTATAAGTTATAAATCATGTTTAACCTATTTCTACTATATTAGTTTTACCAAACATAAAGCCAATCCTAAAAATAGAGAATCAACAATCTCCCCCTTTGGCTTATTTTGGCTAAAACTAATTTACATAACCTTTGTATTACAGAAGCATAATTAAATATTCAAGGGTTTAAACAATTTACTCCAGAAGCAACAATTTAGAAGTCTTCACTAGTCACTGTTTGTGATATTTTAAACTTTACAAGTGACAGTCTTCATTCTTATTTTATGATGTTGAAACTTCATACTAGGACATCTTTCTGGCAGGTCCAACTCCAATGTTCTCTTTCTTTTAAGGATCCCACAGATCACAAAATGTTTCTCCCCCTTAAAATTTTCTCTTTATAGATAACATAACATAGCCACTTCTCCCCCTTGTTAGCCATAATATGACAAAGGCTTCTTGAAGGAGAACTCGCTATAGCACGGGAAACATAACACCACAGACACCATCTTCACAAAGAAGGAGAAAAAATGATGCCATGATGCTCATGAGGAATAAGATAATAAATACTCCCCCTCAAACTGAGAACTATGCTACGACACAGATTGACACAACATCCTCTTTTAGAGCACAAGAGGAAACTCACTAATAGAAACAAACACTTGAACTATCCATTTACAAACATAGAGAACCAGACCTCTATATTGGGTAACTCAGAACACAAGACACAACTTATGTTCATAACTCAAAACCAAGACACAAAATAAAAATACTTGCATGTAAGAACCAACAGACTCAGAATAAGACATCATATTCAATATCTTTGTAAAAACAGCTGCAAAGATTGACCTCAGAATTAACAACATCTGAACAGTACCCTTTTCCCTATGTTTGCCACAAGTTGACAAATATAACCTTCACATACTCTAAACTTACTCATATCCTAACAAAAGACATGAGAGCACAACAAACAAAGACACATACAAAAAGTGAATGAAAGAGAAAAACAAAAAGACACTCTATACACCTGAGCAACCATGCAGATTAATTCCTCCTTCCAGACATTACATTTACTAGTAGTTGCTGATACAAGTAATGTCTTCAAACTAAAATAGTAGTTATGCATTTACAGAGCATACTACTCTAAACAAACTTAGAATCTTCTTATTATAAACCAAGGATAGAACTACCACTTCTAAATGACGTGATAGAATATCAAGATCCATAGTCCCAAGTCTCTTCAACAGACTATAATCAACAATGGTGTTGCAACATCATTTTGAACACCATCAACTTTACTATAGAACCTATCAACTTTGGTTCTGAGATTATATAAAACTACATCTTCAAGATTTCAGGACACTTCAACATATAGAAGTATACACTCCCCATCATATCTGCTAACGAACAATTTCTCCCCCTCAATAGCAACTTGACATACATATCAGCATCAGAAAGAATAGATGTATAAACATCGGATAGGACATTTAAAGATGAACACACCATTAACAGACAATTTATCTCCCTCTTAGTATCAACACTTCTTGCTTTTAGCTTCCAGGATGAAGCTTACCATATATTGTTACTCCCTCTGAGTTACATAGAATAAGGACATCTTTGATGTTGTTCCTGATAATACTTGAAGCATTCTTTATTTGGAATTTGCCACAGCTTCCAAATTTGGAATCCTTAGTTTCCTTGCTATACAAGATTCAGATTTCCACACTCTGTAACTTGTAATAGAAAAACCTTATAGTTCACCATGCATATGACCAAAGATACGTTTTCAAAAGATAAGTTTGAACCTTATCTGCCTTCTTCAATCTCTGGTGTCTTCAAAAGTTGTGATGTTACATCTTCATGTAGAATATTCTCTTTTAGGCATCACATACTTCATCTCTTCTTGATTCAGATTTTCACACATCTCTCATAAATATCCAGCTCCCATGAAGACATTTGTTAGAATCTGTATGTGTAACACCCTATTCAAAACCCCCGCGGAATATAAAAATTATTTCAGAGTAACATGTCATCCAGGATGCTACAACTCATTATAATAAAGTTTACGCATGTCATGCTTATCTGAGGAACATAAACCAATTAAGATAATTGAAATAAACATGTTTAACACAACGAAAATTATTCACGGTTCTTGGATAATTCAAAACATCAACGATAAGGTCATAGTCGTAGTTCCACAAAATTATTATCCAATTAAAGCATTTAATCAAAATAAGAGTTTAATAATAACTCTAAACAATTAAATGTTCTCCAGTGTTACAAATCAGAGCATGGCACCGGACTCGACAAAACATAATAGCCTAGCTCTATGAGCTATCCATACCAAAGCGCCTAAGCTGCTAACTTCAATCTGAAAATGATCAACAGTAAGGGCGAGACTAAATCATAATTATTATATGTTATAAGCTCATAAATAAGTAGAATTTCATAAGCAAATCATCTCACCCTATTCAGCATATTTTAGATTTATCATTTTATCTCCAAACAGTACATAAGCCAACAATCAATAATAACATACAACGATCACATTATAACACTGGAATTCTTCCAATCATGTTATAACACATAAAATTAATGCATGAGACACCGACTCTATGCATGTGGTACCAATTGTGAATTAAATTTACTACACCGTTCCATTCTAACTCGGACACGGATATCACCCTCCGTTCCATTCCAACCCAGACACAAATATGCCTCACCGCCCATTCCAACTCGGATACGGTTATTTGAATTTGACTAATTCCACATAATGGGCATTTGCTAGTACAACAATGATATGTATGCATGCACATCTTTAAAGTATGCATTATCAACACCGAATATGATAAAAACTTCTATCATAAACAACTTCCAATCATATACAACATATCAAGCAATTACTGATCGTACCTGATCAGAAGGTTCGTCAAGGCCCAAGCAGCTGTTGCGGTTGAAAGAGATAGGGGGTACTTGCAAGATACTCTGATGCCAAAGTAAGTGAGGGCAAAAGGAGAGATCAAGTAAATGAGAGAACATAAAGAATAGAATACCTGACCCTCTCGAATGAGAGGGTATTTATAACTCCCAACGTTGGGCCAAGGTGTAGTTAGTGGGTAGTTTAGCGAAGCCTACTAAGGGACTGCTAGTGTTTGCGTGAGCAAGTAGTCCAACATGTGGCATCCTCCTTGATCTGCTGCTCCGTGATACGCGGGGCGCTTGACCCGTTATTCTCGGAGGCTAGGTGACGGTTGAGTAACCGTTGCCCACGTGGCCCTAACACGTAATGGGGAGATCCATAGCGGTTATGGGAAGATGGGTCTTCGAATCCTTATGGACATTGAATTGGGACTCAATGGCAGTGGGCCAGATGTTGGGTCAGCCTAGAACAATTACATTCACAACTCGTAATTCTATCACAACATACACAATTCAGCAACATCATGTATTCATAACCACACCACAACACCACATTGTCACATATATTCACCGGTATGCACACAATATATAAAACAACATAATTAAATAAAAATTGGGACTTTTAAAATAAATCGAGTTACTGCCAATTTTTCCATTTCATAAAATAAAATATTTTATTTAAGTCAGAACGTCCAAAACGGCAATTAAAACGGACTTATGATTTAGAAGTTATGAATTTTCAAAATAAAGTATTTTTCAAAAAGCTTCAATGGTAACCGGTTACCACCAAGAGGGTAACCGGTTATCACGAGAACAGAAGCGTGATTTTTCCTTTAAGTAACGAGGTAATCGATTACCACTCTAGGGTAACCGGTTTACCCAAGTCAAAAATAAAAATTTTCCATAACGCAACACAGTGGGAATTGGTTACCACCCTGGGGTAACCGGTTACCACGAGACACACAACAAAAATGCGTGTTGGCCAACAAAGTTATCCCAAATCATTCCGATTCCGACCCCAATCTTATGTAACACCAAAATAGCTCTACAAACATGATTGTAATGCATTTCTATCATGGTATAACATCATATAGCAACACTATAACATCAATTTGACTCAAATTCACCAAAATCATGCATTAGGGTCTAAAATTCCTAAACCTTAATATCCTAAATTGGGATTCCTAATCTACTCAATCCATTCCTATTATCTCAAAACCTATAAAGCATAATAATTGGATAATTCACCCCTTACCTTAGTCAAATTCTTGAGTTCTTGAATCCTCTTCTCTTTTGCTCTTCTTCTCCCGTACGTTCTTCTCTTCTCACACTTTTGTTCCAATTTTCCTTTTCTTTTCTAATTCCTTATATTAAATAATAATAAAAAAATATGATTAGTGAGTTTTATTACTCTCACCTCCCTTTTTCTACTAATCACACTTAAGCCCATCTCCTTCCTTTTCTCTAATTTCCAACATTTATTTAATTCCAATAATTCACTAAAAATCCAATTTAATTACTTAATAATTTAAAATTCTAAATTATTAGCAATTAAAAATATGGGGTATTACAACTCTCCCCCATTAAAATAGTCTTCATCCGACTCTCGAAAATATACCTTAAACGAATAATTATGGATAGGAGTACTTCATCCGACTCTCTAGCTCCCAGGTAACATTACCACCTACTGGTCCTCCCCAAGCTACTTTTATCAATGCTATTTCTTTACCCCGTAATTATTTCTATTTCCGATCCTCAATCCTCATAGGCAATGTTTTAACAGTCAGGTTATCTCATACATGTACATCATCTACTTGGATCACATGAGATGGATCTGCCATGTACTTCCTCAACTGAGACACATGGAACACATCATGCAAATTCTCAAGTGCAGGCGGTAAAGAAATTCGACAAGCAACCTCTCCAATCCTTTCCGTAACTTGAAACTGACCAATAAAATGCGGAGTCAACTTCTTTGACTTCAAAGCTCGACCAATACTAGTCATAGGAGTAACTCGCATAAACACATGATCTCTTGCACTGAACTCGAGGGTCTTCCTCCTCTTATCATGATAACTTTTTTGACGACTTTGAGAAGCCTTCATCTTCTCCTGAATCATTTTGATCTTTTATGTTGTTTGTTGAACAATCTCAGGTCCAATCACTGCACTTTCTCCATATCCATACAACACAAAGGTATCCTACACCTCCTACCATACAACGCCTCAAACGGAGCCATACCAATACTCGAATGGTAACTATTTTTGTAGGTGAATTCAATCAAAGGTAAGTAACCATCCCAAGCTCCACCTTTTTCCAACACACAAGCACACAACAAATCCTCTAACGAGTGAATCGTCCTCTCCGTCTGACCATCTGCCTACAGATGATAAGCAGAACTTAATCTCAATTTAGTACCCAAAGCTTCCTGCAAACCTTTCCATAATCTAGACGTAAACCTCAGATCTCTATCTGACACAATACTAGAAGGAATTCCGAGCAAACTCACTATCTTCTTAATATACAACTGAGCCAACTTCTCCATCAGGTAATTCATCCTCATTGGTATAAAATGAGCAGATTTTGTCAACATGTCCACAATAACCCAAATAGCCTCACAGTTCCCTACTATCCTCGGTAAACTAGACACGAAGTCCATAGAAATGTTATCCCACTTCCATTCCGGAATAAACAGTGGTTGCATAAATCTAGACGGTTTCTGATGTTCAATCTTTGACTTCTGACAAACCAAACAAGTATAAGCAAATTCAGAAATCTCTTTCTTCATTCCCGGCCACCAAAACAAATTTTTCAGATCATGGTACATTTTAGTAGCACCAGGATGAATACTTAACCCGCTACGATGTCCTTCTTCAAGAATACTCTTCTTGAGTTCAGCAACATCTGGAACAAAAAATCTATCACCAAACCTCATAACGCCATTCCCATCAATTCAGAAATCACCTTCTTGACCTTGGTTGATCAAAGTCAATCTATCAACTAAACAAACATCAAATTTCTGTCTGATTCTGATTTCATCCATAATACCACTAGTCAACTTTAGTATACCCAGCTTAACACTATTAGGAGTGTTTTCACATACTAGACTCAAGTCTCTAAAATGTTCAATTAAATCTAATTCGCGCACCATCAACATAGACATATGTAAAGATTTCCTACTCAACGCATCTGCAACAACGTTTTCCTTACCAGGATGGTAATTCAAACCAAAATAATAATCCTTCAGAAATTCCAACCATCTCCTTTGCCTCATATTGAGCTCCTTCTGATCGAAGAGATATTTCAGACTTTTATGATCACTAAACACCTCAAATCGAGAACCATACAAGTAATGTCGCCACAGTTTCAAAATAAATACCACAGCCACCAACTCTAAATCATGAGTCGGGTAATTCCTTTCATGAACTTTAAATTGCCTTGAAGCATAAGCTACAACCTTCTGATTTTGCATCAAAACACCACCTAAACCCATCAGTGAAGTATCACAATATACGATAAAAGATTCAGCAGGATTCAACAAAATCAAGATCAGAGCACTAGTCAATCTTCTTTTCAACTCTTGAAAACCCTTTTCACATTCAGAATCCCATAATACGCTTTTCCTTTTCTCTTCAACATAGTTAACAACAATTCCAACTTTGAAAATCCCTCAATGAACTTTCTATAGTAACCTGCAAGACCAAGAAAACTATAGATTTCAGAAACAGATTTTGGCGCCTCCCACTGAGATACCGCTTCTACCTTCGTAGGATCAATAAAAATACCGTTCTTAGAAATCACATGACCAAGAAAACTTACTTCACTCAACCAAAAATAACATTTGGATAACTTTTCATAAAGCTTCTTGTCTTTCAATAACTCTAACACCATTATGAGATGTTCCTCATGTTCTTCGTCATTCTTTGAATAAATCAGCATGTCATCAATAAAGACCACCACAAACTTATCAAGATACGGATGAAATATCCTGTTCATATACTCCATAAAAACACCAGGTGCACTAGTAACTCTAAACGACATAACAGAATACTCATAATGTCCATACCTCGTTTTAAACACAATCTTTTGAATATCTTCCACTTTTACACGAATCTGATGATATCCAGACCTTAGATCAATCTTGCTAAATACACAAGCTCCAAATAATTGATCCATCAAATCATCAATCCTCGGTAATGGATACCGATTCTTGATTGTAACTTTGTTCAATTTCCTGTAATCAACACACAGTCCCATAGAACCCTCTTTCTTCTTAACCAACAACACAGGAGCACCACATGGCGAAACACTTGGATAGATAAATTTCTTTTCAAGTAGCTCCTCTAATTGACTCTTCACTTCAACCAACTCAGATGTCGACATGTGATACGGTGCCATCGACACAAGACTAGTTCTAGGAATTAAATCTATAGCAAATTCCACTTCTCTCTCAGGTGGCAACTCGCTAACATCTTTCGGAAAAACTTATAGGAATTCACACACAACTGGTAATTCATTACTCTTAGCCTTCCCTTTCATTTCTGTCAAAGCCAACAACATAAATACCACTGCACCTTCATTAACAACTTTATTCACTTGCCTAGCAAACATAGTCAAGTCCTCGACACCAATAGCTTCAGGGAAGATAACAGTCTTCGTAGAATAATTAATATGAACTTGATTGAATTTCAACCAGTTCATTCCAAGGATGATGTCAAGATGTTAACACGGCAGGCATACTAAATCCATACCAAAACCCATACCAAATATTTCAATAGGACAATTCCTACACACAAATGAAGTAGTCACTAAACCCGACGCATAAGTGTCAATAACCATACTTCCTTTCATATCAGATATATCCAATTTTAATCCTTTAGCACAATCCAAAGAAATGAACGAATGAGTCACTGCAGTGTCAATAATTGCAATCAAAGGTGTGCCATGAATAAAACACGTACCTTTAATCAATCGATCCTCAGGATTAGTCTATTACCCAGATAAAGCAAACATTTTTCCACCAAACTACTCCTTATTTGGTTCGGTACACTGCGGACGAGTATGACCTTCTTCCCCACAGTTGTAGCAAGTCACTGACCTTGTTCTGCAATCATTAGCTAAATGTCCAGTTTTTCCACATTTATAACACTTCTTCTCATCACTCTTGCATTCCTGAATGCGATGCCCAAATTCACCATATTTGTAGCACCTAATAGGAGCACTAGAGTCTCCCCACTAGGCCTTTTCCATGCACCAGACTTCGGGTTACCTCTACTATATGGCTTGCTACGATTCATATGTTGCTTTCCCTTCTTGCCAACTATCCCACGAGAGTATGATCTAGTATTTGTAATATCCTCTTCCAAAATCATGCTATAGTCTACCAAATCAGAAAAACTGCGAATCCGCTGATACTTGATACCTTGCTTGATTTCATCACGGATACCATTTTCAAACTTGATACACTTAGAAAATTCTCCCGCCTCATCATTGTTATAGTGAGCATAATACTTATCAAATTTAGTAAACTTGGAAGCATACTCACTGACAATCATATTACCCTGCTTGAGCTCCAAGAATTCAATCTCTTTCTTTCCCCGAATATCAACTGGAAAGTACCTCCTCAGAAAAGCCCTTATGAATGCAACCTAAGTCAGTGCAACACCATATTGCTCCATCTCAGTCCTAGTAGAAACCCACCAGTCATAAGCCTCTTCTTCCAGCATATGAGTACCATTTATCACCTTCAGGTCCTCAGCATAGTCAATCACTCAAAAGATTCTTTCAATCTCCTTCAGCCACTTCTGAGCGCCTTCAGGGTCGTGTGTGCCTTTAAACAACAGAGGGTTGTTCCTTTGAAATCTCATTCAGCCACTTTTGAGCGCCTTCAGGGTCATGTATGCCTTTAAACAACGGAGGGTTGTTCCTTTGAAAATTTCCCAGCTGTCTACCTGCACCAATACCAGCTCCATTGGGGTTTCCTCCTAGCACACCAACAAGCATTCTCAAAGCCTCAACAATCGCAACGTCATCTTCCGTTACCTCTTCCAGCCATCATTCTGAGAATCCACGAAACAAATATCATTAGATCACAAGTATCGACAGTGTTACCTTGCACTAGTCACATACAAAAGGAATAATGACATTAAGACACTGGTCATAATGGCCGACTATGCTCTGATACCACTATTGTAACACCCTATTCAAAAATCCCCGCGGAATATAAAAATTATTTCAGAGTAACATGTCATCAAGGATGCTACAACTCATTATAATAAAATTTATGCATGTCATGCTTATTTGAGGAACATAAACCAATTAAGATAATTTAAATAAACATGTTTAACACAACGGAAATTATTCAGAGTTCTTGGATAATTCAAAACATCAACGATAAGGTCACAACCTTAGTTCCACAAAATTATTATCCAATTAAAGCATTTAATAAAAATAAGATTTTAATAATAATTCTAAAAAATTAAATGTCCCCCAGTGTTACAAATCAGAGCATGACACCGGACTATATAAAACATAATAGCCTAGCTCTACGAGCTATCCTCACCAAAGCACCTAAGCTGCTAACTTCAATCTGAAAATGATCAACAGTAAGGATGAGACTAAATCACTATTATTATACGTTATAAGCTCATAAATAAGTAGAATTTCATAAGCAAATCATCTCACCCTATTCAGCATATTTCAGATTTATCATTTTATCTTCAAATAGTACATAAGCCAACAATCAACAATAACATACAACAATCACATTGTAACAATGGAATTCTTCCAATCAAGTTATAACACATACAATTAATGCAATGAGACACTGACTCTATACATGTGGTACCAATTGTGAATTAAATTTACTACACCGTTCCATTCCAACTCGGACACGGGTATCACCCTCCGTTCCATTCCAACCCAAACACAGATACACCTCACTGCCCATTCCAACTCGGACACGGTTATGGCAATTTCACTAATTCCACACAATGGATATTGGCTACTACAACAATGATATATATGCATGCACATCTTTAAAACATGCATTATCAACACCGAATATGATAACAACTTCCATCATAAACAACTTCCAATCATATACAACATATACAAGCAATTACATTCACAACTCGTAATGCTATCACAACATACACAATTCAGCAACATCATGTATTCATAACCACACCACAACACCACATTGTGACATATATTCATCGGTATGCACACAATATATAAAACAACATAATTAAATAAAAATAGGGACTTTTAAAATAAATCGAGTTACTGCCAGTTTTTCCATTTCATAAAATAAAATATTTTATTTAAGTCATAACATTCAAAACGGCGATTAAAATGGACTTACGGTTTAGAAATTATGAATTTTCAAAATAAAGTATTTTTTAAAAAGCTTCAGTGGTAACCGGTTACTACCAGGAGGGTAACCGGTTATCACGAGAAGATAAGCGTGATTTTTCCTTTAAGTAGCGAGGTAATCAATTACCACTCTAGGGTAACCGGTTACCCAAGTCAAAAATACAAATTTTCCATAATGCAACACAGTGGGAATTGGTTACCACCCTAGGGTAACTGGTTACCACGAGACCTGTAGCAAAAATGCAGTATTTGATAGCAATAGAGCTATCCCAAATCATTCCAATTCCAACCCCAATCTTATGTAAGACCAAAACAACTCTACAAACATGATTATAATGCATTTCTATCATGGTATAACATCATATAACAACACTATAACATCAATTTGACTCAAATTCACCAAAATCATGCATTAGGGTCTAAAATTCCTAAACCTTAGTATCCTAAATTGGGATTCCTAATCTACTCAATCGATTCCTATTATCTCAAATCCTACAAAGCATAATAATTGGAGAATTCACCCTTTACCTTAGCCAAATTCTTGAGTTCTTGAATCCTCTTCACTTTTGCTCTTCTTCTCCCGTACGTTCTTCTCTTCTCACACTTTTGTTCCAATTTTCCTTTTCTTTTCTAATTCCTTATATTAAATAATAATAATAAAATATGATTAGTGAGTTTTCTTACTATCACCTCCCTTTTCTTCTAATCACACTTAAGCCCATTTCCTTCATTTTCTCTAATTTCCAACATTTATTTAATTTCAATAATTCTCCAAAAATCCAATTTAGTTACTTAATAATTTAAAATTCTAAATCATTAGCAATTAAAATATGGGGTGTTACAGTATGCATCTCCCATATTGAATCAGCTCTTCAAATAATCACCAGATAATTTTGCCACATATTCTAAACTTTTGAAGATCACAATGAACTTTAATACTGATATTCAGTTCACAATATACCATGAATCCGTCAGACAAATACTCAGCTCCCGACAGATTAAAAGTGGTTTGGCATTCAGGCTACATACTAATAAGTACTAAGTTTTCCGTCAGAGTACCTACCAGTTTAGTCAGTTAGAATTTTCTACTCATACTAGATCATCCTAACTGATTACATCTTCACACTCACTTCTAATTCTAGGAAATAAAATATATATTCAAAACTGAAGACATTTAGATGATGTTCCAACATCTCACACGACATCATCTATCATAGAGTGGTTCTGGGGATAACATCCATATTTTCTCATCCATAACATTTGGGGGGAACATAGGAAGCACTACAACTGTCAACTTTACATTCAAACAATTTACACATCAAGGAATAATATGATCCCTATCTCAATAAGCTTTTCTTCATACTTTCACTTCTAATTTTAAGATGATGGATGCCATAGTATGTACATATAGAGGAGATTCCCTCAACTAGGTTTCTGGAACAGACTTTATTATGGCATAACACAAAAATATTTAGATAGCAAACTGACTTCCTTGATTCTTCTTGACAGTACCCTTCCAGGACAATATTTAGGGCAATCAACATTCATGACCATGATTTATTGTGGTTGAGACACAGTATTCAGCTCCAAACAAAATTTGTTCCATGGTCAGAAATTCCACATATCTGGTTCCTTTGATCAGAAGAATATACCAGATATAAGATCATCTTGATTTCACATAAAGGGATTGAGGGGTATACCTTTATGAGTCTTTTACTTGCGCCGAGCTTGACATCTATACTCCCAAAATCTTAGGTCAGAAATAAACTAACATATGGAGTATAAGAGCTTGTTGATCGTGTCATGATCAACTAATACAAATGTCTCCTCTTCCAGACCAGGAGCAGGCTTCAAACATATGTACTCACACTACATTTGTTTAGCTCCAGTAACATTTGTTCTTCAACTGGTAGTTGCATACCAATAGTAATGTTCTAACATCTTGTAGAACATCAATTCCATCTCCTTGGAACTCATCATCCTTGATAATCTTCAAGGTATTCAACTTGTAGATGTATATGAGAATCATTGATCAATTGATACTCATGAATTCTATTAATAAATGCCTTTATGAGTGGACTTGAGGAGATCTCAAGTATCTTTGACACTTTTAATAGGTTGTAAGATCTGCTCAATATTCTATTGAATAAAAATAACCCTAGGATCCTTCTTTCACTTTAGGGGTTGCATCAGAGGCTATGCAGCGGAATATAGCCATACTTCAACAGAATGTACACAATGCTTACTCCATAATTCACTTGTAAGCATAACACATAAGGATTGAAAATAAATCAAACCTGCAATAAGCTTGCATCTCCACCAAGAAACAAACTACACCCAACCAATATGTTGACCAATATGGAAACACATAAGCACAGAAGTTACCTTATCAACAGCTTTGCTCCCGCATGAAGGTTTTGACAATCTTTTCTCTGTGTTGATTATAGGCTGAACAATACAATTCAAAACCCTCAATCCCGCATGAAGTCTTTGAATTTAGCTTTCTTTTTCCAACATCATTATCTTCTCTCTTCAAGAAGTACATAAGTTTTGGTCATGTTGGTCTAGCTTTCCACAAATATGTTCATCCTCCACTTCAAGGAACCATACAATATAACCACTCCTAGTTCTAACAATCTTCTACCTTTTATACAACCAGAAAGTATCCCTTATGGATCTCATCCAGAAATAGACAGGATGCTTGCTCTGATACCAATGGAAATTCTTGTGAGGGCGGCCTTAAGATGTCATGATATCTGATCTGACATTACAAAACAGTCACACATGTGACACAAACAAAACTTGGAATTGCTTCACAACTTCTTCCAAGGACACAACTACACGCATTGCCTCACAGCTTCTGAGTGAGTAAAATAATCCTCCAGCCTACAAGCTTCGAGGTACAAATCAGTGACCATCCCACAATCCGGGTGGTTCACCTACAAACCAACTCTCCTAGAGAGTTGTTATAGACTCAGCACTAAAAACTACATTATTACTAAATTCGGCTGGTACCAAAACTTAGGTTACAAAGCTTCTATTTATAACCTATTAATCAACTGGAATTGAGCCTTCAAAATAACAACATAATTTGTAACAAACGTCAGCAGTAACAAACTTTCTACAGAGATAAACAAGCAGATTACTTCTGCTACAATCAAGGTCCTTGCTGATTTTTCTCCTTAGCTCTTGGACCTTCACATATGCCTTCAAAGTCACGCCACATAAGGTGCATAATATTCCTAGAATATTCTGCTCTAATTACAACAAAACTATAATAAACTTAACAGTTCATGTAGTGTGATGTCCTGATGTTTGATGTCTCGACATCCTCTTCGACATGTTGCTCTAGATGTTGAAACATTTCAATACAACATGTTTCATCATTAAATAGAACTTCAACCTGTTTTCTCCTTACAAGTTATAAATCATATTTAACCTATTGCTACTATATTAGTTTTAACTAATATAAAGCCAATCCTAAAAATAGAGAATCAACACAGATACTTTAAGAATAGTGTCCTTACGTTTAATGGGATCTCATTATTAAGTCATACTTAACATTTCATTAAACAGACTAACTATTATAGGGACTTTATTATTTTGGAAAAGAAAACATAATAAAGAATTACCTTTTATTATTAATAAATAATTCGATAAAAGTACCAAACGTATTGGCCTCTAGGTCTTACACCAACACAACCATCTCCAAACCTAGTTCTTTTGTCCCTTTTAAATCACTTTCAAATTCATTACCACAATCTGTATCACTTTCTTCTACTACCCCTCTCTCAAAACCCCTCTCCTCAACATCCTTTTATGATATTATAACCACCATCCTAACTCCTACCTCTACAAAAATCTCAACCACCTTTGATGTATTTTCTTCATTCTCCATTCTATCCCATCAAATCTCAAAACAAACAGTTAAATCTGTTGTGTCTCCAACAATAACTCAATCTGTCACGGCCCCCATTTCATCCACACTCATAATCACTTTCACTCTTCCCACTGTAACATTTGTACCCGATCTTTAAACATCACCATCTCTTGTTAATCACTCCAATGACCACCCTGCTCTCCTAAATGAAAAATCATCTAATTCTGATCAAAAAACAGTTTGTCTTGATCCTGTTTCACCCACAAACTTTGCTGAGTCTGAAAGAATGGCAGCTGATAACCATGAAACCTTTGAGATTTCTCTAATTGAATCAGATCAAATGTCTAAGCTTCTGGGACTCACTGAAGCTGTTCATCCATCTGAACCCCTCTCTTTTGATTTATCTTTGATAATCTATGAGAAACCTATCCCTAAAACCTTGCCTAAATACCTCAACATGTTTAGGGACAAGGCACATAAAAGGATAGTTAAGCTCAATGAAGAGGCTAGGATTATCTCTTCCCATAAGGATTTGGATGCCTCATGGGCATATTTTGAGCAATAGATGAAGTCTGAGGTCGAAAGAATAATCAACTTCTTAGCAACTTCAAGGATGACAACAGTAGAGGTTGTCGAGCAGAAAGAGGAAGAAATGGAAAGAATTCGTGCCTTCCAACTTATTGCTCAGAAACAAAAGGAAGCAGGAGCTATGGCTATTCTAAGTGCTCAAGAGGAAGAGGTCGGGTTAAAAGTTGAAGAGGATGAGAGAGTCCAAGATGAACAAGAAAGACTGGTGTAACACGGTGAACTGACTTTGTAGGTTTTTGTATCACAAATGTGCGGATAGCAAGAGTCGCCACCAAATTTTCTTTTATCCAATTAAGGGAAGGTAAAAAGTACAGAAAAAGACCTTCGTTAGATTCTGAGTAAGGGAGAAGGTTATGAAAAGGGAAGGTATTAGCACCCCTTTTCATCCGTAGTTATCTACGGGCTCTTAGTTGCTCTTAGATCACTTTAAATTTGTGCTTTCTGTGTGTTTGAAAATGTTTTAAAAAGGCATTTCGCTTTGACTTTGTAATGATTCATGTAGGAATGTATACAAAGTGTTCGGAAATGTTTCGTTTTGAAAAGAGTTTGAACTTTGACAAAAGTGTGAGGTGCAAAAAGTATTTTGATAGAGCAAGCAACTAAAAGTCTTATTACCTACTCAGAATTGGTCGTTTTCATGTTGTTTTACGTTCCTTTAGGATAGCGCTATCAATACCATTAGTTGGTAGGTAACTCTATTTGTTGGATGTAAGCGGAACATTCGAAGGGACATCGGATGGTCATAGAAAGCAACTTGTAGGGAGTATCCTAGCACATTCGAAGGGACCATCATCATTTTTCGTAGGCGACAATCGAGGGTCAAGATCATGTATTCGGAGGCGACATCGTGGGTCATATGATCTTTGTATCGAAGGGACTATGATGATTTGTTTTGAAGGCAACGGTGCTAGAATACCTCTACGTTCGAGGGACTTGACCATTTGATTTTGTAAAGGCAACGAGAGAGAATTACCCTAAGGGGTGCATGTGTGAAAGGAGTGTGTTGATTTCAGATATGTTATCTTGAAGTTAGAGTGGGCTATGTCCAATTTTATCTTGCCATACACGCCTAGTTACTAGCGGTTCATAGGGTGCGGAAATTAAAATGCGGAAGTATAAAGTGCGGAAAGATAAATCATACGCTATTACATGGCTTTGGGACAGTTACATAATAAGAGTGCGGAAAGTAAAAGCCCTAATTAGACTATTACATCCCATAAGCAGTTACATAATTGGAAAAAACAAGACAATAAAAGAAAACGTCCGAAACGGGACAACCTGTGAAAAGATGAGAAATCGGGAAATACAAAGAAATCGAATAAGAAGAAAATGTTAGCAAAAATGATAATTTTTAAATGAGAAAAATATTTCATGCTGGAAATAACATTAATATGCTAAAAAATTTTTTTGGGATTTTTTGGAGTTAATTTAATAATTAAAAATCAATTAAAGGTGATTTAAATGATAAATTAGCAAATAAATTAAATATGCATGCAAAATTAATGTTTTTAATTTTATAAATTAAATAAACATTTTTTGGAAATAATGCAAAAAGAAAAATATTTTTTGGTATTTTTAAATGCATAATAAAAATATTCAAAGTTAAATTAAAATGCATGAAAAATATTAAATAAAATATGAAAATATGAAAAAAAATGTGTTAGTTTGTAAAAAGAGTAAAAATAAGTGGTCCTGGTAAGAATCAAACCGGTGACCTTGCTTTCACAAACCCAAGCCTTGACCAACTGAGCCAGCGTGCACAACTGTTTGGAAATCCGAGCGAGTGGATCGTGAACAAGTGTCGCTTCCTGGTTATACAGATCTCGCGCCAAACTTCATCTTCTTCGTTTTGAAATTTTAAAAACATAGCGTCGGCCTCAGTGCGACGCTATAGCCCCTGCATTTTTCAAAATCAAGCACAGATAATATAAATAACATTCAAGGGTATGAATCGATTGGAAATCACATTCTAAACATAATGGTGGTGGCCTCGTGGTCCAATTTATCCGTTTTAAGGAAGCCCTAAATCGAGGCCAAAAACCCTAGCTATGGTGATTCTTGTTCTAAGCCATGGAAACTCAATCAAATTGCCCAGAAAGCTTGCAATCTTCGTTCTAATCACAAAAACAACAACAAAACATGTTAAAAATGCATGAATAATAGAATTCAATTTTGGAAAAAGTGTGACAAACCGAAATCGTGTTCTTGCAATTCTTGATGTTTTTGGACAATGTAAAGGTCTGGATCGATTCAGTGGATGTCAAGGAACGTGTTTGGATGCTTGGAATCAATTGAATCAAGCTAAAACCCAGGATGCTAGTAGCTTGTGAAGCACAGATTTTTTGAATTAGGTTAGGGTTCCTCCAGCCAATTTTTTCGTTCTCATTCATGTGGTATGTATTGTATATATATAGTATATGGAATTGGAGTTGATTTGAGGAAGAAATCATCATCAATCAATGCAAAACATATTTGATTTTGTACAAAATCAAATTTTCTCTTTTTTGATCAATTTCAATCAATTTCTTTCCAAATCCAATCAAATTTCGAAATTTGCTGGCTTCTTTAGGTTACTTGGATCTCAAGGATGAGAGAAAAAATCAATTTGCAATTAATTTTGATTTTATACCTTATTTTTGAATTTAATTTGTATTTAAATGAATAAAATCCAAATTAAATAGAAAAATAAAATAAAAATTTGTGGCATTGGGCTTGGATATTCCTAATTGTATGAGGAACAAGTTTGGATGAAGAAAAAGTAAGCCCATTTGCAGAAAATTTGATTTTTAGAAGTATCTCTCTTTGTGCATCCCTTCAAAATTTCCCAACTTGTGAATGGTGTATCTTGCTCAATTTTCCACATTTTTGAGTGTTCTTGGACTTTTTAGAAATCTCTAAGAGTCCTATAACTAACATCTTTGGTTTCATCTCAATTGGAGTTTCCATGCTCAATATATCTTCAAAACAAAATGTTAACTTTTGTTGACTTTGAAAAGGACCTGTAATGTTTTGATCCATACCTTCCAAATGAAGCATTTTTTGAACATTCTTGTGAGACATGAAGTTGTAGAGAATTTAATTTCCTTCAAAACAAGAGGTGGTGGAAAAATTTAGAAAGTATGAAAATGCTTCAAAGTTTGGTTGACTTTTCACTAAGAAACCCTAATTTAGAAAGTTTGACTTTTGAGCAAATCTTGAGCTTTCTTGGTGAATCATGATCAACCCTTGATCAAATGATGAATGTAACTTCAAAATGAGGATGTTGACCTTATGAGTTGATTTGTTGACAAGTTGACATGAGCAAAGAAGCATTGAGGAGGCATGATGAACATGGAGGTGTTGGAAGTCCATCGGATCTGAGAATCTCCAAACCCTAGTTTGGGTTGATTGTCTAGGAGAGGATTTGTCTGATCAACCCATGAGGAATCCTTGAGTATGGATGTATGAAATATCTTGAGAAGATGGAGGGCAAATTTTGGGGTATGACAACTGGCTACCGAAGAAGAAAAGGCATAAGAATCTTCTCAAGTTGCTCTGGCTGAGCCTTTAACAGAACATCAATTCAAGGTTATGAATACCGCTATTGAAGAGATCAGATCGGAATAGAAAGAAGTGAAATAAAGCATGAAAGAGTAGAAGATGGTCAATAACAATGTTCAGAACATGCTGGATTTGATTCTCAAGAAGATTTCTGGACTAGATCCCTCTCCTTCCAGATCTTAGAACTGATGCTTCTAAATCATTTTAACGTTTTCTTTATGATTAAAAGTTTTGTTGTTTTTTATGAGTGTTCTAACTCTATGTATTTAAATTTCCAGTTTGAATGAATGAAAGTGTCTTTCTCTATTATTTTATTTGTGTTTTTCACATTTTTAAAATATAACTCTTTGATTACGACAAAAAGTGGGAGTAGTTAAAGAAAGTAATTTTGATTCTCAATGATCAAATTATTTGAAAAATGTTGCTTACATTCTAACCAAATATAAACTGTTGTTTCTTGGTAGAATTGTGTTGCTTTTATTTTTCAGGATTTTTATGGAATTTGAAGAAAGTCACGCGTCTGACTCCTAAAACTAGAATCCGAAAGAGTCAAGTTCTAACTGGAGAATTCGGAACCTGTCTGAGCGACGCTTAAAGTTCAAGATATCAGTTGAGAAGTTGTGTCTTCAAGAATAAGGACTCTCAAGATCTTTCCATCTGATCTGTTGGAACCAGGGGGAGCTGTTGCTCAGATGGTCCTTAGTCGGGAGTTCTGATCTTTACCAAGTTTGTGATTCAGGGGGTGTTTCTATGTAAAGGTTAAGTAATCCTTACCTTTCTCATTTCTACTTTCTTCTGATGTTATGCAAAATTGTGTCATGAAAATATATAGTTTTATAATCATAAAAAAGGGGGAGATTGTTAGAACAAGATTTGGTTCTGTAATTAGGCCTTTGAGTTTAGTTGATAACAAAGACTATATTGAGTGAACAATTTTGTTACTCTAATGTTTGTTGTATTTTTAAGAATAAACAAATAGGCTCTGCTTCTGATGGATGGTGTGGCCAAGACATTAGAAGAGAAAAAAGCTCCACTTCTAAGCTATAGAGGTTCTGATGAACAAGTAGCAAGGAAAGCTTCAAAAGGCTCTGAAGCTAAGTTACTCTGATATGTCAGTTTGAAGATATCAAGACAAAAGTTATGAGTGAGTGTTGTTCAAGATGCTGAAGCCTCAAGTTTCAGAAGACAAAGGGTTCTGAAGACCAAGTGCTTAAAGAATCTGAATACATGGCTCTGAAGGCTCTAAAGACTTGAAGTTCTTTTGAACTTAATTATGATACAAGATTACAAGACCAAGTGCTGAAGACTCTGAAGACGTGGTTTTGAAGACTCTGAAGACTTGAAGTTCTTTCAACCTTATGATACGATACAAGGTTCTTCAAAACCAAGTGCTAAAGAATCTGAAGAGGAAGATCTGAAGACTCTAAAGGATTGAAGTTTTGATTAACCAGAAGTTATATTCTCTCCTCTTACTCATGCTCACAGAAGTATCTGAAGTACAGAAGGTTAGAAGATAACATTAACGTCGTACAACAGTACATGGTACAAACAAACATTTCATTCCACTACCATAAAGGACGGACGCTACGTACATCACATGAATGGCTTTATATAAAGTCTTAAAGACTTGAAGAAACAACGACTAACACACTGATAATTCATGAGGAAATTCACTACGCTCAAACGCTATTATTTCTTTGTAAAAATGTATATATTCTTTCAAGTCATTTGTACTAAAAATATGTTTACATATCGACTTGTGTAGAAGCATATTTACTTGTAAACAAACTTGTTATCAAACTGTTGTTTGACTGTTTCTTGAGAGAATAGTTGGGTCAGTAGTCTCGAGAAGTCAAGGACAATTAGTCTTAGAGGTTGTTAGTCACACAGAGTTGGTGTGTGCATGTGTTAGTCACTTTCAGTTGGGTTGTGCAAGTGTAATAATCAGTTGGATTATTGGATTAAGTCCTCGTTGGAGAGAGGAAAATCACCACAGAAGGATGGACTAGAGTAGATTGAAGTTTCAAGTGAACTAGTATAAAAATAATGTGTTCTTTATTGCTTTCTAAGTCTTTCATTCGTTATCAAAAGCAAAGCATTTTAAAAGGGGGATTGTGTTTTAAAAGAAAAGTTTTCAAAGGATAACACACAATTCAACCCCGGACTTTCTTGTGTTTTTCGCACCTTCATGATCCATCGTGTTTTTTCAACCAATTTCCATGGTGAGCCTTCACTCAGATCCCTTGGATCTGATGAATGGACTTAAGTGAGCCAAATTCAAAGGTTTACGAATTTTCCAATTTTATATCTTTATTTTCTTTTTACTTAAATTTGTTTTAAATTTTTAAAATCATTTTTAAATCAGATTTCATCTCATTTTACACTGTGTGTAATTTTTTTTCAATTTTTATTTTCGTATTTTCTTTGAATTTTATCTTTATTGCTTTGTTTTAATTGGTTTAAAATAGTTTTCTATTTTGAAAGATATCCAAAAAAATCTTGAAAATATTTTAAGTCATTTATGATTTTTTTTTAGTATTTTTATTTCCCATTTATTTGATGGTTTGATATTAATTTTCAATTTTCTCTTTTATTTCAAATTTAAAATCAATTTTAAAAATCATTTTCCTTGCTTTTATTTTGTTTGTTATTGCATTTAATATTGTGTTGACTTCTAGTGCCTTGGATCATGACTTTTGATCAAAAGTCTCATCAATATCAATGGACTTTGAGTGTTTATTTGGTTTATAAACTTAATCCACCAAGAAAACTTATTGATCTTGATAATGACTTGATCCAAGTTATTATCTAAATTGGTTGTTGATCCTTTTCTTTTTCATGTCCTTCTTCTACTCTTTTTTTCTTTTGATCAATTGGATGATTTATGATCCATCTTCTTCACAAAGTTTGGATTGAAACTTGATGACCTTTCATCATTTCAAATATGGTCAAATGAAACTCTGTCCTGGTGAGTACCATATGGCATCCAGACGACATCATCATGTTGAGTCTGATCAATATACACACAGAACATCAAGATAGCACCATTCCCTCTACTAGGGGTAAACTGGAAAGCACATGGATAATCATCAATATATAATATGTCACATTTAAACTCGTGAATATGGTGATAATGGACAAGGTTTCATCCTTGGAAATGAATAAGCATAAAAATATAAGTAACTAGTATGGAGAAAAAGTTGTTTGTAACTTAATAGTGGAATTTGGAAATTACCGTAGCAGGGTGCATGAGCCTGTCATTTGCTTTGTCGTCCATTTACAACCTTCACTCGGATTAGAGTACATGTAAACCAAGCATGCTGCCCCCCAATTCCACTCGTTAATGGACTTTAATTCGATGAAATATTTGAGGTAAGTCACATCCACATAGTTTTCAATTTTGTCCATAAATATGGACGTTCCAACCAAGAATAGGAAGAAGAATCTCAGGGCACACTCCCTATGGTAGCCCACTCAAATATCATCAATGTTCCGGTGTTCGGATATCTCCAAGTTTTTTGCATACAAATCTGCCAACCAACGAAAAATGGCATGTGCACCTCTGGTGCTTCTACACTACTCAAAGGCCTCCGCAAGGCCAGCTCCCAAACAAGACATATCATATCCACTACATCAGCCCTATTGATATTAGAATTATCAAGAAAACTTCCTTTGATGTAAAGGTATAAGAGGTAAGCTACATCATCTAATGTAATAGTCAACTCTCAAAAAATGCAGCCTGTTTGCCGTGGCTGATGGTGGTGTATCCAAAAGCACATAGACCTGTAATCCCAGAGTTTTGGAGTATATTTTGGAACCACTGTTCCTTGGGCCGATAAAGATTGTGAATCTTTCTTATAGAGTTCACAGATTTCAAACATTCACGTTCCTATTGAAAATAAAATATAACTAGATCAGTTGAGTTGAATTTGGTTACAAAAAAAAATATAACCGTTTAAAAGTATACCTCTTTGTCCAAGACATGTAGAGCCACATGCTCTCAAAAGTATATCAGTAAAGAAGTGTTTATGGGCCCTCTTGTAAAAGGGCCTGCAAGTGAGACATCATTAGCAACTAAGGCCTACGGTCCAACTGGGGCATCATCATCATGGTGCGCACCACTATGGGATTCTGACCCCCATGATAGTCGACTTCTAGAGGTCGATGCCTCCTTATTGTGAGGCAGAAGAGGCACAACTCTAGCCCGCTCATGTTAACGACCCCTCTCGCGACGAGCAAAGGCAGTTAGGGTGGGTTGCCCGAGTCTCAACCTTTCTTGGTTTTCAACCATTGCCCTTGAAAAAAACATAACAAACTTGATTAGTATATGAGGAAGGAAAAAGTTCGAATATGTATCTCCGAAAACCTGAAGCAAAACACTCTAGAGATGCATATCCAAATAAATCTTTATAGATTTAATGGAATTTTTTTTTGCAACTTCCCTAGCCATTGAAACTCATCCAAATCATATGAATAAACACTATACATAATTTATTTGAAATGCTAATGCTATCTAATGCATGAAAACTAACATATTTGAGATAATACATTAATAAAAAAATTAAAATAAGCTAAATAAGAAATTTAATATAGATCACCTGTGCTAAAAGGGGACTTTGGCACATAACTTACGTATATAAGAGTGTAATGAAACATTAGTCAGAGACTCGTGCTCCCGTACGGGTGAATTATTTTTAGTGTAGTATTTTTGAACGATGTGAATAATATATATAAAGGAAACTATGAGAAATTTGCATAATCAAAAATGTAAATTATTAGTTGAATCAAATAAAGAAAAACACATAAATATAATATAATTAAACTTGAAATAAATAAATAATAATTATAGAAACTTAACAGTATTAAATAATCACATATAAAATATTAAATAATCATAAAAAAATTAAAAAATAAAGATATGATTAAAAAAAGATATTATGTTAAAAATAAATAATCATATAGATTTAATTATATCAAACAATCATATAAAAAGAACTGTGAGATGAAAAAAATAATATTTAAAAATAAAGATATGATTGAAAAAAGATACTGTGTTGATAGTGAGTGACCCATGAGAAAATAATAACATGATATGGATTTCATGATTAAGTATAATTATTGTTCATTTTACAATTAAGTAAATAATTTCAAATTAAGATAATGATTGATTAAATTAAAATAGATATTGTGTTGATAGTGACCCGTGAGATAAATAAATTTTTAAATAATAAAATGATAAATTGAATTATGTAAAGACCAAACATAATATAAACCAAATAATATGATGAAAATTAAAATAAATTTTAAAAAAATTATCCATAAAAAGAATTCTTTGAGATTCTTTTTAATTCTTTATAAATTATTTTAATCAAAATATATATCACTATAAAAATAATAAAAAGATAGTATTATAAATAGTCCTTGATGTGATTACTTTTGAATTACAATGTGAAAAAAATACATAGATTCATATCATTTAAAATCACTTCTATTTTTTTTAAAAAATTGATTTTTATTTATAGTAAAATTGCAATTTTGAGATTCAAACCTCACAGAACCCGATACACAGTAACTTTGAATTTTAAACTAATATAAAGTTTCAAAAATATTTAACTTAATATTTATATATGTTTTCTTTGTTTCTTGTGTCTAAATGGTTGTGTAATTTTCAATTTCATGATATATCTACCGTAGTATATATGCTACTAAATGTAGCAATGTGCATGACTTTAAAGAATATTATTTACATTAGTCTAATAAAATATATAGAAATGGATAGAAATTCACCTTCATAAGAGATTATGAATCTTAGGTTAATTTATTAATTATAAAAATTTCATTTTCATAGTGAAAAAAAAAGACAATTAACTTTATAGTTGATTAGCTTTTTATAGTTGAGTTGATAGTTGATTGCTACATTTAAATATTTTATTTCATGGATTGTCTATTTTGTATGACATCCGTGGAATGGACAACCCTAGTCTTAAACATCCTTCAAAAATCTAAAACTATTTTTACATACATTAAGTTACTTACCAATTATTAAAAATAAAAAAATTCACCATGTATTTTAGTAGAAAGTAATATAACAAAGTCGCTTAATAATCAAATACTATTAAAATCCGTATCACATGAAGAAAGATTAGTTATACACGTAGTCTTTACAATAATTATAAATATCGTTACATGACATGCTTAAGTGGATTTTCAATAAAACCTTCATCTTTAATAAAAATTAATTAAACCTTAATCCTTTTTAATAAGATAATTAATAATATCCTTTTGTTGTCAAAGTTCCGAAACCTTTGCTTTCGTATTTTTCTTTTTCTGTCCTTCTATATAAAGGAAAACCCTTCCTTTTATCTTCCACAATCAAATTGAAGCTTCAACTTTTCAATCTTTCATCATCATCAATTATCATCCATGGCATCTAAATCTGAATCTCAAAGTAAACTCAAAATTTCAACATCAGCAGCAAGTGAAAGTGGTATACCAAAAGGTTCATGTTTGTGTTCTCCAACAACACATGAAGGTTCTTTCCGTTGTCGTTTACATCGTGGCTCTACATCATCATCATCATCACCAACTACTTCAACTTGGATGAAACGCTCCAAATCCATGTCTAATACTAATAATAAGCATGTCGTTTTTGTTTCTCCAAGCTCTACATCATGATGATATTGATCATCAAGGTGTTGTCCGTAGTGATTTTTCATATGTATGTAACTTTATGAATCCTACTTTGCAATTAATTCTTGGAATTAACCTATCTTGTTCCACATATTTCAATTAGTATATGCTCAATTTACATATATTTATTAAATTTTAAAAATATAAATGTGATGTGTGTATATATAATTTTATTTTATTTTTACATAAACTTTTTTGGGGAATTAGATATTTTAATTATTGTGTCTGTGTTTTGTTTTTTTAATAGATATAATAGGAACCAGGTCATGATATTCATGTCCAGAAACACCATATTCACATATCATAAGTGGTTTTTTACTCAAATAAACATATATAAAAGAAAAAATCACATCAAAAAAACTTTTATATTTAATATTTGATTGTTAATATTTGGTGTGTCTTTTTTCTTTCCAATCTTAGCTTTTATAGAAACTATTTTATTTATAATTTTTTTTTTATGTATGTGAAGTTGCACGTCTAATATTTGATAGTTAAGATAAATGGATATGAATCTTTGTAATTTTGTAATAATGTACAAATCTAAAAACTTATCAATATTTAAAAATTTTAAAAAATAAAAAAAATGATCAACATTTTTAATTATATTTACGTATAAAAATACTAAATTTTAATGTAATATTTTTTTGCTTTTTTTACAATCTTATCCTTCTTTTCCAATTAAATAACTTAATTTTTTAAATCACCTAATAAATTTTTACAGTTTTTATAATTTTAATAGATAATATTAGAAATACAAGCACCACCGTACCTCTCTGATTTGACTTTAACTAATTAAGAAAAAAATCTATAATATTAATAAGAAAAAGTATGGGAGATGTATAAATATATATATTCATTAAATGTAGTTTGATATATATATATATATATATATATATATATATATATATATATATATATATATATGGTAGGAACACACATCTAACACGTCTCTCTTTTATTTGTTACATTTATATAGATTTTATTAAATTTACTTGTCATCTACGATGTTGTAGTAATCATTAGAAGGAATTGGGAAATTTATGTCCACGAAAATTTGAAAAAGCTAAAAATAAAATAAAAAGCACACACAAATATTGATAGATTTTATCCGTATACTTATTAGTGATCCATATTGTTGTGAGTATATTATCAATTATGCGCTCTTTTATGGTTCACCCATTTTCAGTCTTGACATTGTTTTTTCTGGACAATATGAAAACGGTTTGGAGTTGGATTGGATTCTAATGGTCTATGATTTTGAAGGTATTGCAAATATTATAGAATTGAAGATAATATTGTACAATTATTTGATCAACTATTGTTGAAGAAATTGATTAATTGGGATTTGAGGGATGTACTGAAATTGAAGAAAACCCACCAACTTCCAAATGAAAACCATTGGCTCAAGAATCTTGACAAAGACAGTGCTATATTCTAAAGTTAAGATTTCTCTTTTCTTTTTGTCGCTTTCTTAGTATTACAATTGATAATTAAACAATTCTCTCAAATTTCGCAATCATCTAATTTGAATTATATTACTCATGTGAAGTTTTTGTAGGTGGATAATATATAATTATAGGTATGGATAACTATTCAATTTAAAATTTTCAATGATTTAATTTTAATTTCATAATTGATGTTAATATTGTGTTGATGTAAAATATTAGTGTTTCTTTAATAAGCAATCAATCCATTAAACAGAGTATAAGAGTATAAGAGACTCTTCATCCGAAAAACAAAACAGAAAATTTCTGCATCATAAAACAAAGAAGATGTAAGATATTTTAAATATAAAAATTACAAGAGTTTACAATAATACAATAACAGCATGACCATTTTCGTACGTTCAAGATTATCTCCGACAAGCACTCGTCAAAGATAAAATTCTCACCCTTAAAAATGATCGCATTTCGTTTCAACCAAAGACTCCAAAATGTTGCAACCAAATTACTGCAACAATATTCCTTTTGATTAAGCTAGTAACCTTGTCACAATAGACAAAGAAATCTTCAAATTCCTCCAAGGTTACCTCTTCTAAAGGACCAATCCACTCATAAACTTTCCTCCAAATTCTCGTCGCAATCGACAATGCCCCAAAAGATAAGATAAAGTTTCCTCCGACGACGAACAAAACACACAAACTAAATCTCTAGCATCCGTCAAAATTCTCTTCTTTAACAATTGATCCTTAGTCGAAATTCTATTTAGAATTATTCTCCAAATGAAGATATGCAACTTAGGCAGAACTTTTACCTTACATAAATGATTAATAGTGATCAGCTTTTCCGCTGGCAGAGGAGGATCAGAGAGCTTCTCGCTAAACATCTCACAACAAGATTTTATTGAGACCAAGCCATCAACACCCTTCTTCCACTCGAAACTGTCCAGAACATTTTCTTGCAAATTCACAACCTCCACTGCTTCTGTAAACTCCTACCAAACACTAGGCAGAATGTTGTTCTGGTTTTCCACCAAGACTATTGAGTTCAAAAACTAGACCGGCTCCTGTCATTTTTCCACAGCCGCAACACTAATTGTGTGGTCTGCAGCATACACAAAGACCTCGGAGAAAGCCTGCTTTAAATCTTGATTGACTTTCCAACAAGAATACCAAAAAGGTATACTCACACCATTTCCTACTTGACACTTAACCGCGACGACAAAGTGATTATCCTGCAAGTTTACATAATTATCGGATAATAAAATATCCTTCCACCAAATATAATCCCTATTATTCAACACACTTTTGTCACCTATTACTTTCAACTCCGGATTCCCGTATCTACTTTTTAGAATACTACTCCAAACCACACCAATTTTATTCAAAATCCTCCATTTTCAATTTATTCAATAACACCACATTCAAAATCTCCACGTTTTTTACTCCAAGACCACATTTATCACCGAATTTAGGATGAACATTTGTTAGGCTTAGACTATAGAGATAGATTTAGGATTAATAATCACTTAGGTGTCGACTCTTAATGCCTTCGTGTTGTTTGTGTTGTGCTGAGAGATCATTGACGTGAGCGATACAATCGATATCTCACTTTGCGTTGGAGATTACCTCTGTGTGAATGGTACGTGGTGATATTGATGAGTGATTTAGATTGAGTACAACTGAGTAGTAAGTTTAAGAATTTGATAGGGTAGACAAAATGCAAACCTGAGTGTTCTCTACTCTCCGAAGAATGAATTCTTTTTCTGTTCATAAGTTTTAATTCCCGCATTTCCCTTTTATACAAACCAACCCAATTTAACCCCAAACTCATAAATGCAAAAAATTGTCGAACGACAATTCAGTAGCACTAATCTTTGTGGAGAAGATATTTTTTGCCGCTTCAGCAATATCCTATCACTTCTTCTTACCGGACTTCTTCTCTTTCGAATTCAATTAATGATTCTTCACCTAAGTTTCTCAATAAATCCTTCTTGAAATTTTCTGTCCAATCCCATTCCTTAAGCTCATATATAATCATGTACTTGCTTATTATTACTTGCTTATTCACTGGGTTGAACAACTTGTAACCTCCGGTCGAATGACATCCTATTAGTATCATTTGAATTGAGTTGTCATCATGTTTTCTTCTCAATTGATCTGGAACATGTCTGTGTGCTATAGATCCAAACACTTGCAAATGACTCAAGCTACGCTTAACACCATACCAACATTCTTCTAGTGTGATTCCTTCTAGCTTCTTAGTCGGATATCTGTTCAAAATGTATGTTGTAGTCGACACAAGTTCACCCCAAAACTCTTTAGGTAAATGCTTACCTTTTAACATATTTCTCACCATATTCATAATGGTTTGATTCTTCCTTTATGTAGTTCCATTATGTTATGGAGATTAGGGTGGTACCACCTCACGCGCAGTCACTTCTTTCTCACATAATATGTCGAAGTCTTTCGACACATATTCTCAACCACCACCAGTTTCTCATAATCTTGAGATTTTGACCACTTTGAATAAATAAAGAAACATAGCCATGAATCTAAAAATGTTTCACACACAATCAATTACAGTGCCGCACATTTAAGCTATTGATTTCAAAATGAAAGAGAAACATGAAAGTTATCATAATCGAGTCAAGGGATATAACTAAATTGGTTGATATTACCTCATCTTATCGCTTCCTTGTGTCCAAGCCAAGATGTTGCTCTTTGGTTGATATTATAAAAGTACACATTGATGGTTAAGGCATACTAAAGCAGGCCGGTACCCAGATTCCACAAATGATGTCGTCGATTAAGGTCTCTGCCACTCTTGCAAATAGATTCATCATCGTTGACATTGATGTGCAGTTTGTATCTTTGATCTTCAATTAGATTATGTACGAATATCTCAATGGCGAGATGAACACTCCAATCTTTAACACTCCAATCTTTAACGACAATTACGACAATATCTTCGTCAGAGGTTATGGAAACCCCGCCTGAGGGATAATTAACTAACAACAACAAAGGTTAACTAGTCAAATATGTTAACGATAACTCTTTTTGTAAGAATCATGTTAACATAATTAGATAAACAAGAAATGCAATAACCAGTACAATATTTATCAGAATATTGGGTCCTTGGATAGGACATCAAACCACTCTTCAACCAAAAGTGTTCTCGCTTATAAATTCATATGAGATAAGGTTACGAAAGCATCAGATAGATCGTTGTGTGTCCTCACTAGAATCTACAGATTAGCTTCATCTTCGCTAATGATTCCCATCTTCCCTAGATCGTTCCCGAGGCCATGCAAGATGATGTATGTGATACACTGCACATCAAGTTCATAGTCGATGTTCCCAAAGCTTGAATGGAATCTACGTGTGACATTCTTTTGGGGGAACTCTGGGAGCAGATATGTCGTGAATTCCAGAGTCATGCGGTATGTGGGTTATATATGGCTGGAGATTCTGCAAATGATATATCCACCAAATGAAAATGAGAATAAACGTATTAGCTATGAAGCAAATAGACACAACGTCTTTTAATAGGACAGATCCTAAAATTAAATACATAGCGTGTGATGATAAATTCTGTAAACAATAAAAGTGTTACTCATTTTTTAACGGTGATGTCGGTCTCGTCGATCCTCCAATTTGTGACCAACAAACGCATCTTGTTACCTGGATTTGTTCTGTTATCACTGTAATAAGGTTATCGAGAACCTCGAAATTGAGGCTATGTCATCGACGTCCATTCATATCCTCAATGAAGCAACTGAGAAAATCATCGAGTGAAATCAATAAATTCGCCATCGTATGTCTTTTATCTTATGGAGAGAAAGGTAAACATCGAGTAAACCTAAAAAGGAGAAATCATGGTCTTACGACCAAGAGATTGGGTACGGGAGTTGTATCACCCTAATTTCTACCCGGTAATTACAAATAAATCAGAGTATAAAATTTCCACCCAACGATTGGGATGTCACATTTTCAACTTAAAACACAACCTGTAATTTCATTTAAGCCATATGCATAACACTTTAATCAGAGCTCAACAATCTGTTTAGTCTTTAAACATAAATCAACTTTTATAATAACTACGATGCGGATTCACAACGTTAAACTTTTGAGAATAAAACATAGCATCTTTATCAAAACACAAACAACTTTAAAAATAACCAAACTTCTCGATAAAACAACTTAAACTTCAATAGCGGACTAATTAATTAACGATAAAACAAAACAGAAAGATTCCATCAACATATAAAAATCCAACAGTAAATAAAACAAGTGTTTATCCCCCCGAGTGCTACGTATCAGAGCGACAATACCGACTTGAACTATCAGCGACTAGAACTTCATTCTTCATTACCTGCATGTTACCCACATAGAGGCAACCTCACAACAGAAGGGGTAAGATATCTAACAATCTAATAAATTGTATGATAAATAATATATATTAGAATTCAGATAATGTAAATCACCGCTTCGTAAATTATTCACACAAAAAACAACTCCACAATTTATTCAACATTCACAACGACTCAAAATGCAACATGAGATGCAACAACGTGTTCAAATGCACATGCATGTGGTACCAATGGAGCAGAACTCTCAACTTAAAAATTTCCAGTTAATAGATACATCAACAAGGCATAATCCTTCAACTTTCAAAATGGTGTCAATCCAGACCAACTTAATAATTTTACTAATCCAAGCCAACTTAATAATTTTTCCAATCCAGGCCAACGTAATTATGCAATGTATGCGACAAGATAATGTAACTCAGCAACAGCAACAGAAACATCAAATCAATATCAACTTTATCATAATATCAACACTGGCTAAAAGCCTTCATCGTAATAATAATTCATCAACATCATTCAACGTTGGCACAAGGCCTACCACATAGTTCAACACATCGACATAGAGTAACACAAACAATTTCATCACAACCTGCAATTTCGCAATTTATTAACAACGTCAATCCAAACAAACAACAACAACAATTGCTACACAAACTAACATTTGCGATTCTACGCCTAAAACAATTTATTTACCACTACCGCTATTTATTTATTAAGCATTACCTACTAAATTAATTAATTCAATCACTACTTAATTTTCCCATTAAAATATCTTCTGTTACTAAAACACCTGTTGTTATTTACTAAATTAACATCATCATACTAATAATATTAATTTATTATTATTTATTAATATATATATATATATATATATATATATATATATATATATATACAAAATAAAGTTGTATCAACTTCTCAATAGTTTTACTACAGTATACATGTTGCTAATCTTAGTCTAATTAATATTGCTACAGAATGTTGCTATCAATTTATCTTTGTTCAATAACATAATGTAGTATAGGTCCAATATTCTCTCTCTATAAGCGGTTGTTCTTCTCCTTCTCTCTAGAAGGGGAAGGACTTTCAATTTGAAATTCTAATGAGTGTTGGCGTTCATAATCATGAAGACGAGTGGAGGGAGAGAAAGAAGAGGAGCTTCTAGAACTGGGGCCCCCACTGGGATGTGTTTCCGGCTAGTAAGAGGTGTGGTGTCAAAGCGGTTTCGTCTTTCTATTTTGCAGCTTTTCCTGATAGATGCAAGGCAAGAGACCTCTTTGATCTTTTCGGTTGTCTAGGGAAGGTGGTGGAAGTGGCTATAGCTCCCAGGAAGAACAACATCTGGCAGAGATTTGGTTTCGCGAGATTCGTCGAAGTAGAAGACGCGAGGATCCTGGAAGTCAGTTTGGATAACGTTATCATTGAAGGTGGCAAGATTATAGCAGACACCCCCTAGATATCAGAGAAATAGCAGATTGGAGGAGAAAAGAAACGATGTAGGTGGAGCTCTGCCTTTCTAGAGGTGTGTTGTGGCAGCGAGGCAGGGCTTTCACCCAGCTTTCGATGGAGGTTCAGAAATGAGGAGAGGAGCGTTCTCCTACGCAGAGGTGGTGTCCAACGTCAATCCGCGAGGAGAGTCGAAACAACAGGTTCTGTTTATTATCAAACATTTCGTACCTGACAATGCTAGGTCCAGCAAGGCCTTTGTAGGTCAGGTTCATATTTCGGGATCGACATATAAAATGCAAACTAGTTTTGAAATGAATGGCTACTACGCAGTCAAAGTTCATCATTTAGGCCCGATGCTTTGCTTTTTAGAAGAAACAGAGGAAGGTTTTATTGAAGGGTTTATAGGGGGGGACGAGGTTTGGTGGAAGAAGTACTTTGTAGAGGATAAGAGATGGACGGAAGGTGTTGTCGATAGAAGCAGACTGATGTGGATTAAAATCTTTGGGGTTCCCTACAACATATGGAACGCCGAAACGTTCATTTCGTTGGCGGAATATTTTGGCTCTTTTGTCTGTTTGGATGTGAATACGAGTAATGGTATCAATCTTGACGTGGCCAGAATATTGGTGAGGGTGGACATTTCATTCATTTTACAAGACTATGTTAACATTTATGTGGACGGAAAAACACTTAATCTGATCCTTAGAGAGGATAGAGGGCTTCGTTTGGAACCAGGAAATGCTAATACTCAAATTACTGATGTGGAATCCTCCTCTTCTTCTTCCTCTATGGACTCATTTGAAATTAATTCTAAAAAATCAGTTGAAGCATTTAGTAATGAAGAGGGGGAATGCTTGAGAGTTAATGAAGATTTATTATCTAGTAGTAGGAAAAGTAAGGAGGGGGAGCAATCTCTGGGAAAAGTAAGGAGAAGACGGTTTCGAAAACAGGTGGGTACCAGGGGCTATTTCATCATCGGGTAGATTAGAGGAGGGGGTTATTTGTTCGATCTCCAATAGAAGTAAGGCTCATAATAAGATACTGCGTATTAAAAACATGAAGGTGTTAGGGGAATGATGAAGAAAGGATTTGTGGTTTCTTTGAAGAAAATTAGACGGAAGCCTTGACCTAAGGCATCGGTGGATATGCTCTCTGTTGGATCGGTTTTTCTTATTCCGAACAAAGCATCTAGTTTGGCCATGCCATCTTGTACGCTCCAATCTAGTTCTAGCACGGTCCAACCACCTGGTTCATCCCAGCCAGGTCCCTTTCAATTTCGGCGTGGAGTCTCGGATCTTTATGGGCATCAGAGTTGGTCAGATTCAGTCGTATATGGGGAACAACAGGAGAATTCTCACATTATCAGGAACAATTTCAAACAGTGGGATTTCTTGGATGACAAGGGAGGCCTTAGAATTAGAAAGGCGATTGAAGCTTTCGGAGTGGTGGGCAACAAAGGCAAGGTGAATTTAGAAAAAAAAGTTGGCAGAATTGGAGAAATTGGATGAGAAAAGAGTTAAGATGGGGAAAGAGATTATCAATAGTTTGAAATGATTATAGGTTCCTTGAATATTATAGGGGGTATAAATGCTTTAAAAAGGAGTAGAATTAGTTTGATGATCAATAAGGGGGAGGCGAACATTTTCATGATTCAAGAAACGAAACTTACCATCATGCACAAATATTGTGTTAAAAGTTTATGGAAAAAGGAGGAGGCCGACTTTTCTTATTCTAATTCGATGGGAGCTTCGGGAGGTTTGATAACTCTTTGGAAAAAAGTGAGATGAAGGCTCTGTATAGTTTCAAAGGGGAAGACTATTTAGGGGTTAAAATAAGATGGAAGAACTTTATTTATTATGTGGTGAATGTATACTCTTGTTGTGATCTTCCTAAAAAGGAATTACTTTAGGAAAAGTTATTGAAGTTGAAGGAGGAGTTTTTAGATGGTGATTGGGTGATCGGGGGAGATTTTAATGCGATTAAGAATCATAGGGAAAGAAGAGGTAGGAATATGAGGGAAAGTAGTAGCGATATGTCAAAATTTTCGGAGTTCATTGAAAGAAGTGGTTTGATTGATCTTCCTTGTACAGGAAAAAAATTCTCCTGGTATAACGGTAACAGAACGTGTATGAGTAGGACCGACAGGTTTTTGACTTTGGAGGAAGCGGCGAATAGATGGGGGTTGATTGGCCAATTTATCGGAGATAGAGATATATCGGATCATTGTCCTATTTGGTTGGTGGTGGATAAACCAAATTGGGGGCCAAAACCTTTTAAATTCAACAATGAGTGGTTTTCTTTCAAGTCCTCCATCCCATTCGTGGAAAAGGAGTGTCGGGAGCTGAAGGTGGAAGGTAGAGGAGATTTTGTGCTAAAATAAAAACTTAGGATTCTTAAAGGGAGATTGAGTTGGTGGAACAAATCGGTGTTTGGGAAAATTGACTTGGATATGAATGAGAATGTTAGAGCCTTAAATAATGGTGATGGTAGATTGGAAATTGATCCCGAAGAGTTTCATCTGGAGATCTTATCTAGTAGGAAGGAGGAGACTAGTAGATTTTGGTTGAACTTGAGAATCAAAGAAAATATGTTAGCTCAAAAATCTAGAATTAAATGGTTGAAGGAAGGGGATTCCAATAGCAGTTTCTTCCATATGGTTATGAAGGAAAGAAAAATATCTAATCATATTGGGCCTATCAATTCTAACCAAGGTCTCCTTGAGTCGGTTGAAGAAGTTAAAGTGGGAGTTTGGAATCACTTTGCGGCCAAATTCAAAGAAAGAAAAACGGAGGAAGTGAGTTTAGAAGGAATTCATTTTAATAGCTTGAAGGTTGAAGATAGGGTGTTCCTTGATAGTCATTTCCACGAGGATGAAATTAAGGAAGCTATTTGGGGTTGTGGGAGTTCCAAAAGCCCGGGGCCGGATGGGTACTCTTTTCTTTTCTTTTAAAAAGTTTTGGAAAATTCTTAAAGAGGATATCCTTGGCTTTTTTAGATATTTTCATAATGGTGGAGTTCTTTGTAGTTCGGTTACATCCTCTTTCTTATCTTTAGTTCCTAAATCTCCTAATCTCGTTTCCCTAGACGATTATAGGCCAATTTTCCTTATCGGATGTCTCCATAAAGTGATCTCAAAGTTATTGGTGGATAGGTTGAAAAAAGTTATTTCTTCAATTGTTTCTCCTTGCCAAAGTGCTTTTGTCCCAAGAAGACAATTATTGGATGGTATTTTGGTAGCTAATGAGGTGGTTGATTTTTCTAGAAAATAGGGAAGTGATTGCCTCCTTTTCAAGGTGGATTTTTAGAAATCTTATGATAAGGTTAATTGGAATTTTCTTAGATCGATGATGGGAAAATGGGTTTCGGTAATTGTTGGAGGAGATGGATGGAGTAAGTGGTGTTTAAAAGTAAGATGTTAGTTGTGATACAGTGGGAGAACTGACTTATTTGTTTTGTGTTTTATCGCAAATGTTGCGGATAGCAAGAGTCGCCACCGACTTTTCTTTTATCCAATTAAGGGAAGGCGAAAAGAACAGGACAAGACCTTCGTTAGATTCTGAGTAAGGGAGGCAGTTATGAAAAGGGAAGGTATCAACACCCTTTCCATCCGTAGTTATCTACGGGCTCTTAATTGCTTAGCTCACTTTATAAATTGTTTTATGTATGTGTGTTTGAAAAGATGTTTTGAAAAGAGCATTTTGTTCGCGTTAAAAGGTGACGTGCTAGAGGATTCGAATATGAATTCAGATTCTCTGGCTCGAAACGATTTACTCTTTTGATTTGTTTATAAAGATGCCTCGAGCATCAAGCTTTATTATTTTCACACAAGAAAGATGATTTAATGATTATGAAAAGGGAAAATTAATACCCTCAATTGATATTGATATGCGTAACGACTAGCGCAAACTAGACGCAACGCGTTGGGGAGATTCTGAGTAAGGGGGATTGTTATATAGAGGGAATAGATGGAGCACCCTAAATATATATAGTTATATATAGCTTTATATATGAATATGTTTGATATGTTTGTGTGTTTTAATTGCTATTTCTATGATTGGGAAAGTTTCTCCTTTGGGATTTTAAGAATGATAGATTATGTGGGATCCTAGTGTTTGTTATTATTGTGCTCACAAAGATCTATGGATCTTCTGCATACATATCCCCTAGTGGGAATCAGAGCATTTGTAGCTCGGATCTAAAGGGATCTATGGTTTGTTTGGTCTGAGGGAGAAAGAAATTTTCTCGGCAAGGATAAGACCTTGTGCCTACGTATTCTCAAAGGGATGTTGAGAAAGTCAGAGCAATCGTAGTTCCCACTTATGCTAGTGGAAAGCAACGGAATGTTAGTAAGAGACAGACAAATGTCATCTTAATGAGAAATGTATCTAATCTATTTCATCATATACATTTTTGAAAAGTTTGATTAATAAAAATCTTTCGTCGTAAGTTACAGGTGTTTTGCTTGAGTGTACAAGGTTACCACTTACATGTTTAAGAAAGATGTTTTGAAAAAGATGATTGAATCTTTTAACTGTAAGCATTGGGTGTTTTGCTTGAGTGTACAAGCGTTACCACTTACAATTAAGAGATGTTTTTGTTTGAAGACAGTTTGAAAAGTTTTTGACTGTATGTGATGTGATAGATGAGATACTTCTTCCATAGAGATGATAGATGTCTAAATCTCGAGGAGAAATCGATTGGATTAAAGGGATGCTTTTAAGAAGCCCATGGGTCCTTGTATTGTTAGCCCAAGAGGAGGCATTCCGAGGGTCATCGAGGGTCATCGAGGGTCCTTGTATGAAGCTCAAGAGGAAGCTATAGGGTATGGTGGCTTTGTCTTAAAGGGATTTCAGGAAACCATCCTTTGGAATGAAGAGCAATTTCAGGAAATTATACTCTCGTGGTTCTATCCTAACGCGGGTGATTCTTTGTATTGGAAGCCCAATAGGAGGCTGTTAAGAGATTTTATGGTCTCTTTCATTGTATGATGCCCAAGAGAAGGCTAAACTCAATGAGGAGTTCTTTTGAACGAAGCCCAAGAGGAGGGACTCAGGAGTCTTGTCTTATATGAAGCCTAAGCGGAGGCTAAACTCGGATGAATGAGTTTTCTTATATGAAGCCTAAGAGGAGGCTAAACTACGTGGGGAGAGTTATCTTGTATAAATCCCAGCGGAGGCTAAGCTGCGGGATGAATTATCTTGTATAAAGCCCAGCGGAGGCTACAACTGGGAACCTATTGGTTAGACTAATTGTTATGTTATAATTAGACAGTTGTATAAACAAGTGTATGTGTGTGTGTGTGATATGTATTCACAGGAGTTTATGAAGGAAATATAAACAATGCATGATGTTTATTTACAAGAGTTTATGAAGGAAATATAAACAAGTGTACGTGAAACGAGCGTTTGAAGCAGTAACTTGATTACTTACAAGTTTGAATTGTGTACAAGGAAGTAAATATGTACACGAACGAGCTATTTATGTACAGACAAAGATGGATGTACATAGGAGGGTTGGGACTTACACCATAAGGGAGGCCCATTGGTTTGAAAGCAGTTTCACCGGGAATAATGCTCCTTTTAATACCAATGGTATTCAGTGTAAAATGTACAGACGAAACAGAAACGAACGATCGAAGTTTGTCTGTAAAAGGTATCTGTATTATGTACAGATAAAAGATTTGTATGAAAAGAATTTGATATGTACAAAGAAAATATGTATGTACATAAAAGAATGTTATGGGACTTACACCGTGAGGGAGGCCCATTGGTTTAAAAGAAGTTTCATCAGGAATAAGTCTTCTCTTAATACCAATGGATTCGGTGTATAAACAAACGAATGAAAACAAACGAAAGAAATTTGTTTATGTTTGAATATTAACAAATATGATTTGAGTATGTACAAGGAAAATTGAATATGCACATAAAAGGATTGGGACTTACACCGTAAGGGCGACCCATGATCAATTGAGAAATTCGAGAGAAAACGAATTCGGTTTTATCGTTTAAATCGGATCGATCATGGTAAAAAGATGTAAGTTTGATGAAAAGTTTTGAAAAAAATGATTTTGAAAGTGTTTTGAAATGTGAGGTTCACTTATGAGAAGTTTTGAAAAGAATCGGAAGTCGAAAACTTGAAAAATTCACCTTTAAAAGTGTTTTGAAAAAGTACTCAGAACGTCGTTTTCAGCTCGATTAAAATATAATCAGATGAAAGTTTTTTCTGAAATTTTTGCATAATCATAAAATAGATGTATTTATTGACAAGTGTACAAAAAATCACCTCAAAATAAGGAGTTTTGATTGGTTAAAAAAATTGTGAAGTTTTGTAAAAAACATGAAAAAATATGAAGAGTTTTAAAAAGAATGGTCTTGTGGAGAGTTGAACTCATGACCATGTGGGTGGCTACGTGGCACAAAGAACTACGGGCAAGCTAGCTACCACTGGGACAAACGCGCGTTTGTGTTCATGGACCAAAACACGTGTTAATAAAAGATTGGAAATTTTGAATTTAAAAAATCTCAAGAACACGCGCGCAAGCTTGTTCTTCATGTTTGATTTTCAGATTCAACAATTCAAGCTAAAATCTTCATTTCTCAATGAAATTGGATGAAGTAAACATGAAAATTGCTCGGTTTTGAACAAGGAACACGAAGGTGGTTGTTAATTGCATTTATTTTTAGCCTAACACAATTAAATTTCCAGAAATCGTGAAGAACCCTAAAACTGAATTTTTCAAATTAAATGATGCATAGTTGATGATTTTTCAGTTTGTTTGAGGGCTTATGATCGTGATGAGTGCAGAAAGAGATTGGCCAAGAGTTTTTGCATTTAAGTTCAAAGAATCATGATATCCAAGTTCATGTTCTAACCTGTTCAAGTTGAGATCGAAGATGATGATTGCGCGTTTCCAGAACTTGTTTTTCAATTGCTACAACATCATCGGCCTATATAGAAGCTATATGGATGGTCTGCTTGCTTTGAATCATCTCGAATTGCTCCAGCCAAGTCCACCTGCATCAACTGAAAATGGAACTTCGAATTCTATGTTTAAGCAGTTACAATTAGTTGTTTATGATTCGGATCATCCCCATGATGTTTGTAGATGATGTTTGAATGATTACAACACAAGTTAATCAAGCCTAGAATGGAATTCGAAAGTTATGGCAGTTTGGACAATTTTGAAAGCATGAAGTTCAATTCGGATTTCTACTTGTTCTTGTGTTGATTTTATGATTCAAACAAGTTTGATATTGATCATGGAATGTGTTTGACACCAATTTGACAAAAGTTTCTCATCAATTTTCAAAAATGCAAGTTTTGGCAATTTGAACTATGTTTCTTGATTTTGAAGAAAGAAGTGAGAAAGCATAACTTTGCATTGCTTTGGTGTAGTTTTGAACTTGAAATGGTGATCTATTTATAGGCCAATGGTTCTAAAAATGTTAGGCACAAGTACAAGCTTTTGGTAAATCAAAGATAACTTAAAGGGTAAGAAAGACTTTTCAAAAGGAAAAAGGAAGCTTCCTCTTTTTACCATGTGTGAAAATCTCATTTTGATCCTATCTCATCTCAATTATATCTAGCTGATATTTATCAGCTCTAAGCTTGAATTGGCAAGGTGGCATTGCTTCTAGATGAAGAAATCTCAAAATGACCTATAATTTGAAATTTTGACCTTGAAAAATCATGTTCATGGAGCCTTATGTTTCAATTTCAAAAGTATAGCTAGACGCCATGGATTTGAGAGTTCTTGGACATTTTGGAAAGCTTGTTTCAAGAGCTACAACTTTCATGTTTTGAGTTTTTTCCAATTCAAAATGGAACTAGGTGAAAAAATGGCATGAAGTTTGGAAAAAATAAGAAATTTTAACACTTAGAAATTTTTCTAAGTGTTAGAACTTTTGACTTTTTGTTGACTTTTCCAAATTCTTTGATTTTTTATGATCATGATGGATCATTTAAAGTATTTTGATGATGGAAAAAGTTTTGTTTTGAAAAATTTGACCAAAAGTCAAAGTTTGACTTTTCTATGCAGATGAAAATTCATTAGATGTAATTCATCAGATGTTTCTAAAATTGACTGATGAAGTCTGTGAACTTCTGTGATGTTTTGAATCCATAAATTAGGTAAAAATGTTGTATCTAAGATATAATGACCAATATCTATCCAAAAAATTCATTTCTTGTTCAAAAAGTCAGAGAATACTCATGCTCGATCAAAACCCTAATTGGTCGATCCTCGATTGATCAATGAGAAAAATGGATATCTGAGGATTGAAGGTTGATGTTTTGATCAAGATAGATCAAATGAGGTGAGAAAAACTCAAACCCTAATTGGTTGCCTCTTGAATCAGATGAAAATCTGATGAAACCCTGATTTTGACCTGTGAATGCTACACACGATTAATCTTTGTTACGTTAGTGATGCAATGATGCAAATGTAAGGTGGTATATTAGGTCAAAAATTGGGGTATGACACATTTCTCTTTGACTTCGTAATGATTCTCGCTGGAATGTAAGTGTTTGGAAATGTTATGTTTTGAAAAGTGTTTAACTTTGTAATAATTCACGCTGGAATGTATACAAAGTGTTTGAAAAGTTTTTGAAAATAGTGTGAGGTGTAAAAATTATTTTTTTGAATTGATTGGAGCAAGCAAAAGAGTCTTATTACCTACCCAGAATGTTCGTTTCCATGTTATTTTGCTTTCCTTTAGGGTAGCGCTATCCATACCCTTAGTTGGTAGGTAACTCTTTCCATTGGATGTAAAGGGACGTTCATAGGGTCATCGTATGGTCATAGAAGGAAACATGTAGGGAAACCTTAGCATATTCGTAGAGACGATCATCACTTTTCGTAGGCAACAATCAAGGGATGAGATCATATATTCGTAGGTAACATCGAGAGTCATCAAGGGATTATGATCTTTGATTTGAAGGGATTGTGATAATTTTATTCATGAGCGTCTTAGCTAAGATATCCCTATGTTCGAGGGACATGACCACTGTTTCGAAAGGCAACAAGAGAGGATACCCTAAGGTGTGTGCAAGTTTGAAGAATGTGTTGTATTCAGATATGTTATCTTGAGATTAGAAGTGATCTAGGATTGATTTTAGTCTTAGCATACAAACTCTAATTACTAGCAGTTAGATATATTTATAGAAAAGTAAAGTGCGGAATGTAAAGTGCGGAAAGTAAATCTTACGCTATTACATGGCTTTGGGCAGATACATAATAAAAGGTGCGAAAAGTAAGGCAGAAATATAAATCTACGCTATTACAAAAATAACCTTGCAACCTATACATCTTTTCTAGAATTTAAATGTAGAAAAATAATAGAAAGATATTTTTGGTTTTTTTTGGACGTTGATTTTAATGAAAAAAACTAATTCTAATTAATTAGGATTTAATTAGAAAAATAAATGATTTTTGCGTTTTTTGTCAGAACTTCTGACTTTGTTCGTCCCAGAACTTCTAGCTCACTCTTTCCAGAACTTCTGGAAATTGGGTCATCGTTCCTTGCCAGAACTTCTGGGTACCTATGTTAGCTTACCTTGCCAGAACTTCTGGAAATCGTTCCTTCCAGAACTTCTATGTTATCTTTCCTTCTAGAACTTCTAGAAATCGTTCCTTCCAGAACTTTTGGAAATTGTTCCTTCTAAAACTTCTGGAAATCGTTCCTTCCAGAACTTTTAGAAATCGTTCCTTCCAGAACTTCTGGAAATTGTTCCTTCCAGAACTTCTGGAAACCTGTATGGTAGTTCCTTCTAGAACTTCTGGAAACCTGTATGGTAGTTCCTTCCAGAACTTCTAGAAACATGTATGGTAGTTCCTTCCAGAACTTCTGGGGACCGTTATGGTAGTTCCTTCTAGAACTTCTGGAAATCTGTATGGTAGTTCCTTCCAGAACTTCTGGGAACCTGTATGGTAGTTCCTTCCAAAAATTCTGGGGACCTGTATATGGTACCTGCGTAAATTAGAAAGATGTTAAACAAACATTGGCAAAAGGAAGGGTTCGAACCCGTGCCCTTGAGAGGAAATTGATATAGCGTGCACATGTTGGACCGCTGGGGCAGTGATACATCCAGTTATAATGTTATATGCATAAATATATAAGTGACAATTAATTCAAAAAAAATCAAATTAAAAGACAGAATGCACGCTGGGGCCCAGGGTGTTTGAACGGGCAAATTAGGGAACGCCTGCCTCGCCGGTTGACCCAAAGTCAGAGGCGCCGGAGGTGATTTGCAGTTGTCTTCTCCGACTGCTATAATCACCAAACCTGCAAAAATCAATGAAAATGCAAACCAAAACAACCCAGATCCACTAATTAGGATGCTACGAATCAAATTATGGCATTATCTTGCCCTAAAACGGACTGTAACCATGGATACGATTTAGGCATGCTAAACTCCAAACGATGGACCATATCTGCTCTATAACATCTCATGAACATATTAGTACCATTAGTTTGAATTAAAACGCAATAAAAAGATAGACACGAATTCATGAAAAATATGTAAACAAATTTTCATGGTATGCACGATTCAAGCATGTTTGGTCACAGATAATGATGTATACTTACTCAGTATTACCTCAGGAGCACGTTTGTGTGCTTGGAATTGCTTGAAAGAGGCTGGAGATTGAAAATCAAAAATGCAAGTTTCTTTGATTTTTTTGGAGACTTAGGGTTGCTTGTGGAGGCAAGGGTTCCTCCTTTGTGGATTCTGATATTGTCATATATATCGAGAGCAAGAGATTTGATCAAGAATAAAGAGAAAATATATTGTCTTGAATGCAAAAATATTCTCTTGTAAATGTTTATCAAATCTTGCCAAAAATGTATTTTTCTTGCCTTGTAGCATCTTGCACAAATTTGACAACTTGCATGGGTTATCTTGGACTTCAAGACAAGTAGAAACCAAGCCCAACTTGTCATAACCTTGCTCCTTATATTTTATTTTATTTAAATTGAATTTAAATGATTTAATTCCAAAATAAATTAAATAATGGAAAGGAGGCGTGTAAATGGACTTAGGGGTCGTGGATATTCTCAAGAATAAGTATGGATCATGAAAACTTAAGCCCATTTGAAAAATATTTGCATTTGCTAGGTATTTTTCTTTGTGCACCTCCTCAAAAATGTCAAACTTGCACAATTTGTATCTTGTCCAATTTTCAACATTTTTTAGTGTTCTTGGACTTTTTAGAAAGCTCAAGATGTCCTCTAAATACTAATTTTGGTTTCATATTCATTGAAGTTTCCATGTTCACGTACACTTCTTTGCAAAAAGATGACTTTTTGTTGACTTTTAGAAGGACCTGTAATGTTTTGATCCATAACTTCCAAATGAAGCATTTTTGGCCAAAGCTTGTGAGACATGAAGTTGTAGAGAATTGAATTCCATATGAGATGAGATTTTGTGGAAAAAATTCTGATAAAGTATGTGGAAGTTATGCCAGGTCAAAGTTCTGTTGACTTTTCTAAAAAACCCTAATTTAGAATCTTTGACTTTTGATCAAATCTTGACTTTCCTTGAGGAATCATGGTCAACCCTTGATCAAATGATGAATATTACTTCAAAATATTGATGTTGACCAAAAATTATGAAGTTTGACTGTATGTTGACCACAGTTGACTTTTTGTCCAATACAGTTGATTTTCAACCATCTAAGCAATTGGATGAGCAAATTTGACTTGTAAAGCTTGAAACTTGACATGGTGATCCCTTGAAGCATATGATGAGGTATGATGACCACTTGGAGCCTTGGAAATTCATTCTAACTTGAGAGAATCAAAACCCTAGTTTGGATTGATTGCTTAGAAGAGGGTTTGTCTAGTCAACCCTTGTGAAATCCTTAAGTATGAATATGTGAATTGTCTTGAGAAGTAGGAGAGAAAATTTTAGGGTATGACAAACGGGATAACCTTTTTTCCCAATCCACCTTTGCAGGATTTCAACTTGCCAGGTGTACATTTTTTATATATATGGTCCCTAATTTTTGCCCAAACCCTTTTGGTTCGCCAGAACGCCCTTATTTTTGCCTAGGCCAGTCAACCTAGCAGGTCTCATTTATGCATAGTATTTTTTAACTATGTTTGCATTCACAGGGTGCGGGAAGTCTTCTCCATCCATAATGTTTAGTATCTTGGCTCTGCCGAAAAATATTGTCTTGACTATAAATGGTCCCTCATAGGTGGGAGTCCATTTTCTTCTAGGATCACCTTGTGGTAGGATGATGCGCTTGACTATTAGATCTCCCACTAGGTAAACTTGGTGTTTGAATTTCTTATTAAAGGCTCTAACCATTTGTTTTTGATATATCTGTCCATGGAAGATAGCTGCGAGTCATTTCTCGTTGATCAAGTTTATCTGGTCAAGTCGAGTCTGGACTCATTCATCTTTGTCTAACTCTGCGTCTCTTAACACTCTATGTGAAGGAACCTGAACCTCGATGGGTAGAACCGCTTCCATTCCATACACAAGAGAGAATGAGGTTACCCTTGTAGATGTTCGTACTGAAGTGCGATAACCGTGGAGAGAAAATGGAAACATTTCATGCTAATCCTTATACGTCACTGTCATCTTTTGTATAATCTTCTTAAGGTTCTTATTGGCGGCTTCCACTGCGCCATTCATCTTTGGCGGATATAGAGAAGAGTTGTGTCTTGAACTGTATGCAGAGTTTCGTGATCGTCTTGTTGTTGAGATTGGTACCATTGTCCATGATAATCCTTTCAGGGATGTCGTACCGGCAGATGAGATTATGTTTAATGAATCGAGCCGCGAAATTCTTGGTAACAGATGCGAACGAAGTTGCTTCTACCCATTTAGTAAAGTAATTGATAGCAACAAGGATGAAATGATGCCCATTAGAAGCGGTAGGTTTGATTTCTCCAATAATATCAATGCCCCTGTTATACCCCAAAATTTGCCCTCCTACTTCTCAAAACATTTCACATATCCATACTCAAGGATTTCACAAGGGTTGACCAGATAAACCCTCTCCTAAGCAATCAATCCAAACTAGGGTTTTGCCATTTTCAAATCAAGGTGGCCTCTAACACTTCAAGTGGTCATCATGCCTCACCATATACTTCAAAGAATCTCCATGTCAGGTTTCAAGCCTTACAAGTCAAGTTTTCTCAAACAATTGCTCAGATGGTTGAAAATCAATTGTATTGAACAAAAAGTCAATTGTGGTCAACATACAGTCAAACTTCACAATTTTTGGTCAACATCAAATTGTGAAGTGATATTCATCATTTGATCAAGGGTTGATCATGATTCATCAAGAAAAGTAAAGAATTGATCAAAAGTCAAAGTTTCTAAATTGGGCTTTCTTAGACAAAAGTCAACAGAACTTTGACCAAGCATACCTTTCACATACTTTATCAAAAATTTTACCACCACAGCTCATTTTGAAGAGAATTCAATTCTCTACAACTTCATGTCTCACAAGCTTGGGTAGAAAATGCTTCATTTGGAAGTTATGGATCAAAACATTACAGGTCATTTTAAAAGTCAACAAAAAGTCAACTTTTTGCAAAGAAGTGTTCATGAGCATGGCAACTTCAATGAAAATGAAGCCAAAAAGGATGTTTAGAAGACATCTTGAGCTTTCTAAAAATTCCAAGAACACCCAAAAATGTTAAAAATTGTGCAAGATACACCTTGTCCAAGTTGAGCATTTTTGAGGAGGAGCACAAAGAGAAATACTTGACAAAACCAAAATTTTTGCAAATGGGCCTAACTTTTCTTGATTCAAACATGTTCCTTAGCTGAATTGGAACGTCCAAGCCCAAGGCCACAAATTTATCTTTTATTTTTTATTTATTTTGGATTTTTAATCATTTAAAACCAATTTAATTAAAATAAAAGATAGAAAATCATAAATTAATTGCAAGATGGATTTTCTCTCATCCTTGAGGTCCAAGCAAGCCATTTAATCTGATTATTTCGAAATAATCATGATTGGTAATGAGATTTGATTGAAATTGGTTCAAAAAGGAAATATTTGGTTTGATTCCAAATCAAATAATTTCTCATTGATTGGCTTGATTTTTTCTCACAATTCTTGACCTAATTCACTCTACTATAAATACATGATGTTACTACATGCACAGAAGACGAAATTCTGGCCTCAAGAACCCTATTCCAAGCTTCAAAAAACCGTGCCTTGCAAGCTACTAGCAGCCATAGTTTCTGTCCAATTCAAGGGATTCTAAGCATTCCAACACATTCCTGGAGGTCCCTTGAGTCTTCCCAGACGTTCACAAATCACAAATACGTTCGGAAACTTAATATACAAATCACGGTTTGCACAACTTTTATCCAAATTCGATTTCTATGTTTCGTGCATTATAAATACATTTTGATTGCATATTCCTGTTCGTTTTGATGTTTGGTATGTTTCTGTATAGATCAATTTGAGTTTAGGTACCGGAACCGAGATATGCAATGGCTAGGTTTTAAAACCTTGAATTGGGGTTTTCTTATTTAGGATAAATTGGAAGGAACCAAGGTCACCATTGTGGTCAGAACCTTGTTTCCAGTTGATCTATGGTTTCATATTCCATTTATATTGCATATTTCATAGTGATTTGATCTGCAGGGATTTAGCCACGGAAAGTAGAAATCGTAGCTAAAGGTTCAAATATTTGAATGAAAAAGATGACTCTTCCGCGCGTTTTCTAATTCAATGTTTTCCCAGAAATCCATTCCCTTTGTATTCCTTTTGTTTCATATTGTTAACAGATAGTCCACTCAACTCAGATGGCAAGGCAGCGCGTGTTTGTTCAAGAGGACATGGGTTCGAACCTTGTCTTTTTACTTAACATTTTTTGAAATTTCAGGTTTCTAGAAGACATGCCTAGAAGCTCCGACCGGCCTTTTGCACGCTAAGCCCGAGCTCCCGGCATCTTCCTGAAGCCCTGAGTGCTTACTCCTGGGCGTCTCCAGGCCAGAAAAGCCCCAGAAATTCCAATTTTTGGGCACCTCCAGCGCAAGAGCCCCCAGAAGTGCTTACTTCTGGGCATGGTCAGCAAGAGTTCTCCTAGAAGCTCCAGTTTCTGGGAGAATTTCATCTAGAAGCACTCTGGCCCTTTTCTTTCTTATTTTTCCTATTTTCTTCAATTGATTTAATTTCTTTTCAAATATTTTTTCTAACACATTAAAAATCACAAAAAAATATTTTATTTTTGCATTTAGGTCAGAAAAATGTTTATTTAATTTTTGGCATAAAAAATTATATTTTTGCATGCATATTTTAATTAATTGTTAATTAACCAGAAATTTGACTTTTAATTGTTTTTCCTTACTAAAATCAATCTAGAAAATTCCCAAAAAATTATTTTCTCATCTAATTAGGTTTAATAACCTTAAAAACTTTTTCCTAACTCAAAATCTTTTTTTTTACTAACATTATTTTCTCTTATGCGAAATTCTTTTCTTTTTTCCGATTATTATGTATCTGCTTCCAGGTTGTAATAGTTAGGATAATTTTCTCGAATTTCTTTTTCCATATTATGTAAATGCTCATGGGATGTAATAGTTTAATTAGGATTTACTTTCCGCACTCCTATATTTATGTAACTGCCCCAAAGCCATGTAATAGCGTAGGATTTACTTTCCGCACTTTACTTGCCGCAATTTACTTTCCGCACCCATATAAACTGCTAGTAACTAGGCGTGTATGGCAAGATAAAAATGAACGTAGATCACTTCTAATTGCAAGATAACTTATCTGAATTCAACACACTCTCTTCACACATGAACCCCCTATGTTATTCTCTCTCGTTTCCTTTCGAATGAATGGTCAAGTCCCTCGAACGTAGAGGTATCTTAGCACAAGTTGCCTACGAAACATATCATCATAGTCCCTTCGAATTAAAGATCATAGTCCCTCGTTGTCCCTCGATGTTGCGTACGAATACATGATCTCGTCCCTCGATTGTTGCCTACGAAAAGTGATGATCGTCCCTACGAATGTGCTAGGATACTCCTACAAGTTGCCTTCTATGACTATCTGATGTCCCTTCGAATGTCCCTTTACATCCAACGAATAGGGTTACCTAACAACTAATGGTATGGATAGCGCTATTCTAAAGGAAAGTAAAATAACACGGAAACGACCGTTCTGAGTAGGTAATAAGACTTTTAGTTGCTTGCTCTATCAAAACATCTTTTCACACCTCACACTTTTACAAAGTTAAAACACTTTTCCAAAATGAAACATTTAGAACACTTGTATACATTCCAGTGAATCATTACGAAGTCAAAGCGAAATGCCTTTTCAAAACATTTTCAAACACACACACAGAAAGCAAATTTTAAAGTGAGCTAAAGCAGCTAAGAGCCCGTAGATATCTACGGATGGAAAGGGTGCTAATACCTTCCCTTTTCATAACCTTCTCCCTTAATCAGAATCTAACGAAGGTTTTTTTCTGTGCTTTTCACCTTCCCTTAATTGGGTAAAAGAAAAGTCGGTGGCGACTCTTGCTATCCGCAACATTTGCGATCAAAAGCAAAATAATCCAAAGTCAGTTCTCCCACCGTATTACAGAACTGGCGACTCTGCCGCGGAGACACCCTAAAGCGAGAATACCTTAGGGATTTTAGATCACTTTACTGCTTTCTGTTTGACTTGTATGCTTTATCTTAAGGGTTGCTTGGGTATTATACTTGTGGGGGATCCTACACCTGGATCCAGGTTTCCTTAGGTAAGTAGCAATAAATCGTCGCGACCGTTAGGCGTATATCGAAACGGTCAACATGATGGCTATGTTAGTGTGACACTTTGGATGTCCTGATGCTCCTCATGCTCAAGTTGAGGAAAGTATTTGGCGTCTGCATGGTGTCACCAACACTAAATCAACTTCTAGAACCCTAATTGACCCATCTTGGCCATTAGAAGGTAGTGAGATGTCCGGCTTTGGTGTAGACTAAGTTGGTTGATACTCGATGCTACGCTCATTAAGATCCGACTTTCGGGATGTTTCGGTCGACCACTTGGTAGTCGTATTGAAATAAAGCCTACGAGAAAGATCAATGATATGAGATTCCTAGAACCCAGTTACTATTATAGGACAGGATGAACCCACTCAAACTTTGGTAGGGTAGACATCTATGCCTCATGCAAGCCTTAAACCTAGGGCTATTGTGTGATTTCCTTGTGCTTGCTAAACATGATATCATGACATAATAACATTGCATATCATTTCTAACTATTTCAAGGACCTAGGAATTTATCTTTGCTCTGTTTTGTAGGGAATCATGGCTTCCAGAAAGACTATCTGAATCAATTTCATGGGTATACCTTCTCAACTCAAAGAATTGGTTTCAGAAATTCCCGATCATGCTTAGTTCATCAAAAGACATGGTTATCTACTTGACTTGGTTATCTCCGGTTTTGAAGAAGATATGATACACGTCTTATTCCAGTTCTTCGATCCGAAACATCATTGCTTTGCATTCCCAGATTATCAGTTGGTTCCTACCTTGGAAGAGTTCTCTAAGATACTTGGGATACCTATCCTGATAAGATACCATTCACCGGTTCAGAAAAGGCTCCTAAGTACGAAGACATCACATTAGCATTACATCTGAAACGGTCAAACATTGAAGCTAATTGGGAAACTAGAAGCGGAGTTAAGGGTTTACTTGCTAAGTTTCTGATAAAGAAAGCTCGAGAATTCCTCAAAGCTATGAGTTTTCATGCATTTGAAGACATTTTAGCCTTGCTAATCTGAGGCTTGGTGCTATTTCCTAATCCAGATCAGTTCATAGACGTGAACGCCATCAAGATATTCCTCACTCGTAATCTTGTGCCTACTTTACTTGGAGACATCCTGCATTCTCTCCACACTCGTACCAAAAAACGACAAGGAACTCTCATGTGTTGCATAACGTTACTTTCCAGGTGGTTTATTTCGCACCTTCCTCAATCAGTAATCAAGAACGAGCAAAGATTGAAGTGGTCTCAAAGGCTAATGTCACTCTCTCATTCAGATATTCGTTGATGTCTCTTTTCTCAAAAGGATTTCACATTCATTGAGCGTTGTGGGGAATTCCCTAACCTACCACTCCTTGGCATAAGGGGAGGTATCACTTACAATCCTTCTCTAGCTCTACGTCAGTTTGGTTATGCTCGAAGAGATGGTCCACATGATATGCTTCTCCAAGAAATTGTGTTTGACTACAACAACGATCTCCATAACTACCATCGTAGATTTGTACGCGCTTGGGGCATGGTAAAGAAGACTGATACCAATACTTTGGGACACAAGAATTCCATTCCTTGGGAACCTTACCTCAAATAGGTGTGGGATCGAGCTCAAAACCTCATGATGCCATTCTCGCCTGTTCTACCAGTGATTATGGAACCTGTTGCTATCGGTGACGAACCCTATACCGTTCTCTATCCCGACATGCCTACTGATTTTGAAGACTTGAAGAGATCCTAGATTCAGCTTAAAGAAGAAAGGGATACGTTTGAGGCTCAGTGTTATGCAAGCAAGAAGAAGGTACTAGAGTTGACCAAGCTACTTCACGAGGAGCGAAACATCAACACCTACTTCAACACTAAGAGGAAGCGCCCATGGGAGACCTAGAGCTCTAGGAATTTGTTCTTTTATTTTATTTTTTCCAAACTATCTTTGTGTACTTAAAAAGAAAAAAGAAAAAACAAAGAAACTAATAAAAGTTTGTTCGTACTTGCTTAACAAATTTAAATTCCTAAGGTCCTTGAAAACATTGCATTGCATAAACATCGCATATCATGGCATGACATTTCATAACAGGTACATTGAAGATCGGTTTTCTCATTCTCTTGCTATTTATTTTAGCAGAAATGGCTCTTGAACAGACTGTCAAAGATCTACAGGCTCAGAATGCTCAGTTCCAGGAAATGTTCACCAGCTTGGTCCAAGGTCAAAAAGACTTGAAGAAGCTCATCACCAGAAGGAAGAAGGTCATCAGTGTCCTCAACATGGGAAGACATCATAAGGGCGGACCTAGGGTGGTCAGTCAGATAGAACTCTCAGACAAGAGCGGTGAAACTGATGGAAGTGTCAAGAACAACGAAGGAAGCCAGCATGAGTTTGAAAACAGAGAAGAAGACTATGAGAACGAGCAATATTCTCTTGGGGATGACAAATACAAACAACTTGAAGACTGTCTGAATGCTGTGGAGAATCTGAAGATGTCCGGGCTGAATTTTGATGATCTGAGTCTAGTTCCTGGTGTGGTGATTCCCCACAAGTTCAAAGTTCCTACTTTTGCCAAGTATGATGACATCTCTTGTCCGAAGCTGCATTTGAAGTCCTATGTTCAGAAGATCCATCCTCACACTGATGATAGGAAGCTATGGATCCATTACTTCCAAGAGAGTTTATCCGGAGCTCAGTTAGATTGGTATTATCAGCTAGAGAGTACCCACATCCATACTTGGAATGATTTAGCAGATGCTTTCTACAAGCAGTACCAGTACAATGCTGAACTAGCACCCACTCGCATGCAACTACAGAGCATGTCTATGGGTCGTGATGAGAAATTCAAAGAATATGCTCAGAAATGGAGAGATCTAGTAGGCTGAGTTGAACCACCCCTATCAAATAAGGAGTTGGTTGATATGTTTATGGGAACACTGACAGGCCCATTCTTCAATCATCTGATTGGAAACTCTTCAGTCGGATTCACCGAGCAGATATTGACAGGAGAACGCATTGAATCTGGAATCAAGAGCAGAAAGATTCAGCTAGAGTCATCCTCAAATGTTGCGAAGAGATCTTTTGGTAAGAAAGAAGCCAATGCTGTGTATGGTCAGAAAAGCCGTGCCAAAATTGATCGTACTCAATCTGTGGGGGAAGTTGTGATCTCCAACCCTACACCAGCGCAACCTCAACGAGACAACGCGCGTAACCAAAACGCGCCACGAAGACAATTTACAAAGATCAACATGCCATTGTCGCAAGCATTGCGACACATGTTGAAAGCAGAGCTGATTACCTTGAGGGTTCCTTCTCAACACACCAAGTGTGCATACCACTCCAACAGCCCAGGGCACGACACTGACAACTGTTGGGCTCTGAAGAACAAGATTCAAGACATGATTGAAGCCAAAGAAATTGAGTTTGATCCTCCTGCTGAAACTCCGAACGTGATCAACGCGCCAATGCCTAACCACGACAAAAGTTCCAATGCTACTGATAAGAACTCTTATGTTTATGATGTGAACAACTTGACTATTCCTCTGATGACTATTAAGAAGAATCTGCTGCAAGCCGGTGTTAATCCAGGATGCCTGGAAAATTGTCGTTGGTACCCATCTGCACCTGACGGATGTGATTGGTTGAGAAGGCGTATTCAATGCATGATGGATAACCGAGAAATGCTATTCCTGAAACCTTCACCTGTGGATAATCTGTGTGAAGACATGTCTAAGAATCTGAAGATCGAAGATGTGAGCGAAGCCATACCAGAAGTCTGGGATACCTTGGGGCAGCCGAGTGGAATGTTTGATTACATGGTGAAGTAAACCGTTCCTGAAAGCTACAAGATTCCTATCGAAGATGTCAAGGCAACCGAATGGGGAGACGATTTCCCAGAAGACTATGCTGATGTAAACACAATAAGGATCTCCTCTGCCGATCCTGTGCCTAGAATGGCACCTCCCATCATTACTTCTCCCAGACCAGTTCCATACTCCTCTGACAAAGCTATACCGTGGAACTATGGAGCTGAGGTTTACTATCATGGCGTCAAGCAAGACCCAATAACCATCGAAGACATTACCGTTGAAGTTTCAAATCCTGACATCGACAATATCACCGGATCAAGCAAAGTAACCTGAACCGGAAGAGTGTTTTCTCTAGAGATCTCTCCTCCAAAAGATACTGCGACTCCAGCTCGCATTCCAGTTGTCAAACAAGTTCCCAAAGCGCGAGGGAAAGAACCAGTAACTCATCCTGCTCAGACAGATGTACCAAAGGAAGTTGCTGAAGATACCTCAAAACAAGAAATGGAGGAAATTCTGAAGATCATCAAGAAGAGTGATTACAATGTTGTGGAACAGTTGGGACAAACTCCGTCCAAGATATCCATGTTAGCTTTGTTACTGTGCTCTGAGGCTCATGCTAAAGCCTTGGTAAAGTTTCTGAAGAATGCTCACATACCACAAGACACCACTACTGATCAGTTTGAAGTTTGTATTGCTTGCCTGGCTGCCAACAACGGTCTAGGCTTCTCTGATGTTGATTTGACTTCTACCGGAAGGAAACACAACAAAGCCTTGCACATCTCTGTTGAATGCAAGGGTATTACATTGTCTCATGTTTTGGTAGATACCGGTTCTCCTCTGAATATCCTACCGAAGAGTGCTTTTGACCGACTTGATATTGAAGGATTGGTTTTGAAGCCCAGCGACATAATTGTAAGAGCTTTTGATGGTTCTAAACAAACAGTACTTGGAGAGCTCATTCTACCAGTTAAAGTCGGTTCCCAGACTTTCGACTCCACTTTCTTTGTCATGGACGTCCGTCCAGCTTACTCTTTCCTACTTGGACGCCCTTGGATACATGGGGCAGGCGTTGTTACCTCTACCTTGCATCAGAAGCTGAAGTACCCAGTGAAAGGGAAGATTGTTACAGTATGCGGTGAGGAGGATTATATGGTAAGCCATCTGCAATCATTCTGATACCTCGAAATGAAAGGCGAATTCTTCGAAACTCCCTATCAAGCGTTCGAAACAGTTCCAAGGGTCATGCTTGTTGACTCTCCTGTCACTCCTGATACACAAGTTCCACCTAGGATGGCCTCGCTGAAGGATGCTCAAGCTGCAGTTGAAGAAGGAGGTCGTACTATTTGGGGTTAGCTCCCTGATCTTCCTTTCAAATCTGACAAGACTGGTTTAGGCTTCACCACCAAAGGTCAGAAGATGATACGCCGCGAACATGCCGGAAAACTTCCCTTCCACATCAGCAAGAATGGATTCCATGCAATATAAGATGACGACAGCAACTTCGACATCAGCGATTGGATCTTCCCAACTCCCGACAACAGACTCAGCAATTGGAAGACCGAAGACGTCATGCCAATCTCCTTTAGACAGGAGTAATTGCTTTTGTTTTCTGTTATGCTTTTTGTTCTTTATTTACGTTCAGACAATAAAACTTAAAGCCTAGTGTCTTGCCCGGGGCATCGTCGCTCATTTGTGAGGGTTATAATTTGTCATTTGCATATTTTCATTCAATAAAATCATTGGACTTTTTTATTTAAGTGTTGTTTTCGTCCTTTTCTTTTACTTTACTACCCCTTCAAAAGCTATGTGTTCTTACACACACCCACGTGATACACTACTGATTCACTCTGAATCTCGTTGATCACAACTTTGCTACTGATAAATATGACTTCGATAATCCGATCTACCAAGCCGAAGACGAAGGTGAGGAAGATTGTGAAGTGCCAGGAGAACTTGTCGGACTACTACAACAAGAGGAACAGGTTATATAGCCACATGAAGAGCCAGTCGAGGTTGTGAATCTAGGTACTGACAAAGACAGAAAACAAATTAAGATAGGAGCAAGTCTCGAGAGAAGTATCAAAGAAAGATTGGTCCAGATGCTATGAGACTATATCGAGGTTTTTGCTTGGTCATATGAAGACATGCCAGGTCTAGACATAGACATTGTGGTGCACCGATTACCGACAAAAGAAGGTTTTCTCCTGGTGAAATAGAAGGTCCGTCGTATGCGTCCTGAGATGTCAAAGAAAATCAAAGCCGAAGTTATGAAGAAGTTCAATGCCGGTTTCCTAGCCGTTACTTCTTATCCACAGTGGGTTGTGAATGTGGTACCTGTACCTAAGAAGGATGGTAAAGTACGGATGTCTGTGGATTATAGAGATCTGAACAGAGCAAGTCCGAAAGACGATTTTCCACTTCCTCGTATTGATGTTCTAGTCGACAACACCGCTCAACATAAGGTTTTCTTCTTCATGGATGGTTTCTCCACAGTTACAATCAGATCAAAATGGCTCCTGAAGACATGGAAAAGAGTACTTCCGTTACGCAGTGGGGCACATTCTGCTACAAGGTCATGTCGTTCGGTCTGAAGAACGCTGGCGCCACATATCAACGTGCCATGGTGGCATTATTTCATGACATGATTCATCACGAGATAGAGGTCTATGTCGACGACATGATAGCTCGATCACAGACTGAAGAAGAACATCTTGATCATTTGCGGAAACTGTTTGATAGACTGAAGAAGTACAGACTAAGACTTAATCCCAACAAATGCACCTTTGGAGTCAGATCCAGTAAACTCCTAGGGTTTGTTGTCAGTGGTAAAGGTATTGAAGTTGACCCCGCCAAGGTTAAAGCTATCCGGGAAATGCCAGCGCCCCACATCGAGAAAGAAGTCAGAGGTTTCTTGGGACGATTGAACTACATTGCCAGATTTATTGCACATCTAACTGCTACTTATGAGCCAATCTTCAAGTTACTGAAGAAAGATCAAGTAGTGGAATGGAACGATGATTGCCAGATTGCTTTTGAAAAAATCAAGGAATATCTACAAAATCCTCCTATTCTGATGTCACCCGCCAAAGGAAGACCTCTTATCATGTACTTGACAGTGTTAGAGAACTCAATGGGGTGTGTGTTGGGGCAACATGACGAGTCTGGTCGAAAAGAGTATGCAATATACTACCTTAGCAAAAAGTTTACTGACTGTGAAACAAGATACTTACAGCTCGAGAAAACTTGCAGTGCTTTGGCTTGGGCTGCTCGCCGACTAAGACAGTATATGTTGACTCACGCTACCCTATTGATCTCCAAGATGGATCCAATAAAATACATATTCGAGAAACCTGCTCTCTCCAGAAGAATAGAAAGATGGAAAATGATCTTGGCCGAATACGACATCCAGTATACTACTTAGAAAGCGAATGAAGGAAGCGTAGTAGCTGACCATTTGGCTCATCAAGCCGTAGATGACTATCAATCTATGCAGTTTGAATTTCCAGAAGAAGATATTTTGTTAGTTACTGATTGCGAAGAACTAGGACCAGACGAAGGACCTGAACCGGGATACCTATGGACCATGGTCTTTGATGGAGCCTCAAATGCACTTGGCAATGGCATTGGCGCCATCATTACATCTCCTATAGGCGGACACACGCCCATCACTGCCATACTTTGTTTCAACAGCACTAACAATATGGCCAAATACGAAGCGTGCATCATACGTATCAAAGCTGCCATTGACTTAAGAATCAAATTCTTGCAAGTGTATGGAGACTCAACTTTAGTGATCAGTCAGATTAAAGGCGAATAGGATATGAAGCATCCGAATCTCATTCCATATCGAGAGCATGTTCTGAGTCTGATCACTTACTTCGAAGAGATTACTTTTGATTACATTCCACGAGAAGAGAATCAGTTGGCAGACGTGTTAGCTACTATGTCATCTATGTTCAAGGTCAGATGGGATAACGAAGCTCCCCAAGTCATCATCGAAAAGTTTGACGAACCAGCATACTGTTGTGAAATTGATACTGAAGAGAAACCTTGGTTCTACGAAGTGAAGAGGTATCTCGAGACTCAGGAATATCCCGCAGGGGCATCTGTCAATGACAAGAAATTCTTGAGAAGATTCGCTTCTAAATTCTTTCTCAGCAACGACATTGTATACAAGCGCAATCACGACTTGTGCTTACTCCGCTATGTAGATCAGAAAACTGCAGAACGGATCATGGAAGAGTTACACGAAGGCGCATTCGGTACCCACTCCAATGGACATACAATGGCTAAAAAGATTTTGAGAACAGGTTACTATTGGTCCACTATGGAAGCTGATTGTCACCGCTATGCTCGGTCTTGTCACAAATGCCAGATATATGCAGAAAAAGTGCACGTACCTCCAGTACCATTGAATGTTCTGACCGCTCCTTGGTGTCATACCCCAAATTTTGACCTAATATACCACCTTACATTTGCATCATTGCACAACTAACAGTTCAAACAGCATTAATCGGGTGTAGCATTCACAGGTCAAAATTAGGGTTTCATCAAATTTTCATCTAATTCAAGAGCTAACCAATTAGGGTTTGAGATTTTCTCACTCCATTTGATCTATCTTGATCAAATCATCAGCCTTCAATCCTCAGATATCCATTTTCCTCACTGATCAATCAAGGATCGACCAATTAGGGTTTTGGTCGAGCATATGCATTCTCTGATTTTTTGAGCAAGAAATGACTTTTTTGGATAGAGATTGGTCATTATATCTTAGATACAACATCTTGACCTAATTTCTGGATTCAAAACATCACAGAGGTTCACAGACTTCATCAGTCAATTTCAGAAACGTCTGATGAAATTTCATCTGCACAGAAAAGTCAAACTTTGACTTTTGGTCAAATTTTTCAAAACAAAACTTTTTCCATCATCAAAATACTTTAAATGATCCATCATGATCATAAAAAATCAAAGAATTTGGAAAAGTCAACAAAAAGTCAAAAGTTTTCATACTTAGAAATTTTTCTAAGTGTTGAAATTTCTTATTTTTTTCAAACTTCAAGCCATTTTTTCACCTAGTTCCAATTTGAATTTGAAAAAACTCAAAACATGAAAGTTGTAGCTTGTGGAAAAATCTTTCCAAAATGTCCAAGAACTCTCAAATCCATGAAGTCTAGATACACTTTTGAAATTGAAACATAAGGCTCCATGACACTTGATTTTCAAAGTCAAAACATCAAGATTATAGGTCATTTTGCATTTTCCTCTTCTAGAACCTTTGCCACCTTGCCAAGAGAGGATAGAACTGATAAAAATCAGTTGGATGTAATTATTATAGGATAGGATCAAGTTGAAATTAACCATGGTTAAAAGAAGGAAGCTTCCTTTTGCATTTAATGCAAAAAAGACTTCCTTGCCCCCTAAGGCAAGTTTGAATTACGAATGCCCAATTGCTTGCCTAACATTTCAGATACAATGGCCTATAAATAGAGGTACCAATTCAAGCTCAATGGACACCAAAACAATGCAAAATGATGCTTTCTCTTTACTTTCTTAAAAATCAAGCAATATAGTGCAAATTGAGAAACATAGCATTTTTGAAATTGAGCTAAAACCATGATGATCTTTGGTGTCCAACATGTTTCATAATCACTATCAAACTTGTTACAAGTTTAAAATAAACATAAGCTAAGCTAAAAATCAGTTTTCATCTTTCATGTTCCAAAACTTGCAAAACTGCCATAGCCATCGAATTTTGAGTTTGGTGTGATCAACTTGAGTTCTGATCATTTGAACATCATCACCATACATCATATGAATGATCCAGACCTTTAGCAACAAGCTGTAACTGCTTTAACCTCGATTTCCAGTTTGCATTTTGAGCTTGTGCAGGTCGACTTGGTCAGAGCAATCCAAGCTATCTCATGATGTGCCACTCATACACCATCCATACATGCCGTTGGTGCTCAAGCAAATATAAACAACAACCGGAAGCATCAAAATCCAGCCGATTCTCACTTTTCCAGGTATGCATATGAACTGTGATATCCATATTTCTTGCATCTTTTTGAAAAAACTCTTGGCCGATCCTTTTCTGCACTCATAACGATTGATAACCCTCAATAAAATCAAACAATCATCAACTACACATAATTTAATTTGATTTCGCTTTAGGGTTCTTAGCATTCCGTAAATCCAAACATGCTAGGATGAAAATAAATGAAATTAACATACAAATTCATGTTCGTTGTGCAAAACCGATCAAACTTGATTTTTACTTCACTTAATTTGGTTGAGAAACGAAGATTTTGGATTGAATTGGGTAAACTGAAGATCAAAACAAGAAACCTGTGATGCGCGTGTTCTTCATCCTGCTCTTCATTTTCAAATATTTAAAAATTCCAACTTTTCTAACACGTGTTCTAGTCCACTAAACACGAAACGCTTTGGTCTAGTGGTTGTCGGCTTGCCTTTAAGTTCCTTTGACACGCTGTCCCACCTCATGGTCATGGGTTCAACACCCATCAGACCATTCTTTTACAAACTTTCCAAATTTTTTCATGTTTTTATCAAACTTTCACAATTTTTTGACCAATCAAAACTCCTTATTTTAAGGTGATTTTTTGGACACTTGTCAATAAATACATCTATTTTGTGATAGTGCAAAAATTTTCAGAAAAAACTTTCATCTGATTAAATTTTAATCGAGCCGAAAACGACGTTCTGAACACTTTTCAAACCTCCTTTTAAGGTGAATTTTTCAAGTTTTCGACTTCCGATTTTTTTCAAAAAAAACTTTTCAAAAATAAACCTCACATTTCAAAACATTTCATCAAACTTGCATCTTTTACCATGATCGATCCGATTTAAAACGATAAAACTGATTTCGTCTTCTCTCGAATTTCTCGATCGATCATGGGCCTCCTTATGGTGTAAGTCCCAACTTTATGTACATATTTAGTTTTACTTGTACATACTCAAATTATCATTGTTAATATTCAAACGTAAACAAATTTTTTCGTTTGTTTTCATTTGTTTGTCCATACCGAATCCATTGGTTCTAAAGGAAGAATTCTTCCGAGTAAAATTTTTTTGACCAATGGGCCTCCATCATGGTGTAAGTCCCATAACATTCTTTTATGTACATAATATTTCTTTGTACATATCAAACTTTTGTCAAACACTTTTTACAAAGTTTCATCCGTACATAATACGATACTCCTTTTATACTCAAGTATGTATAAACTTCGATCGCTTGTTTTCACATCACTGTGTATACTCAAACAAAATAGTCTTTGTGTACATATTTTCTTTGTACATACCAAATACTTTTCATACAAAATTTTCATCTGTACATAACATGATACCTTTTACAAATATTCCAACACGTATAAATTTCAATCATTCGCTTCGCTTCATCCAGATAGACCAATCAATACCATTGGTATTGAAAGGAGCTTTCCCAGTAAAACTTCTTTCAAATCAATGGGCCACCCTTATGGTGTAAGTCCCATCCCTCCTATGTACATCCATCTTTATCTGTACATAAAACTCGCTCGTACATATTTACTTCCTTGTACACATTCAAACTTGTAAATAATCAAGTTACGCTGTTTTAAACGTTAGTTTCAGTACACTTGTTTATATTTCATAAACTCTGTAAATAAACATCATGCATTGTTTATATTTCCTTCATAAACTCCCGTGAATACATATCACACACACACACACTGCTTATACAATTATCTAATCATAACATAACAATTAGACTAATCAATAGTTCCCACAAGATAGCCTCCGCTGGGCTTTATACAAGATATTTTATCTCCAACAGAGTTTAGCCTTCTTGGCTTTGTATAAGACAACACTGCTGAGTCACCTCCTCTGGGCTTCGCTCAAAAGAACTCCTCATTGAGTTTAGCCTTCTGGGCATCATACAATGAAAGAGACAGAAATCTCTTAACACCTCCTATTGGGCTTCCAATACAAAGAATCACCCACGCTAAGATAGAACCCCGAAAGGATGGTTTCCGGTGAAATCACTTTCAAATTCCCCAGAGTAAAATTTTGAAATTGCTCTTATTCAAAAGGATGGTTTCTGAAACCTTTCAAGCCAAAGCCACCATACCCTATAGCTTCCTCGAGCTTCATACAAGGACCCTCGATGACCCTCGGAATGCCTCCTCTGGCTAACAATACAAGGACCCACGGGCTTTTAAAAGCATCCCTTTAATCCAATCAATTTCTCCCTAGATTTAGACATCTATCATCTCTATGGAAGAAGTATCTCATCTATCACATCACATACAACAAAAACTTTTTCAAACTTTTTCATAAACTTTTAAACAAAACATCTCTTAACAGTAAGTGGTAACGCTTGTACACTCAAGCAAAACACCCAATACTTACAGTTAAAAGATTCAATCATCTTTTTCAAACATCTTTCTTAAACATGTAAGTGGTAACGCTTGTACATTCAAGCAAAACACCTAATACTTACGATGAAAGATTTTAATCAGTCAAACTTTTCAAAAATGTATGTGATGAAATAGATTAGATACATTTTTCATTAAGATGACATTTGTCTGTCTCTTACTAACATCCCGTTGCTTTCCACTAGCATAAGTGGGAACTACGATTGCTCTGACTTTCTCAACATCCTTTTGAGAATACGAGGCACAAGGTCTCATCCTTGCCGAGCAAATTTCTTCTCTCTCGCACCAAACAAACCATAGATCCTGTAGATCCGAGCTACAAATGCTCGATTCCCACTAGATATGTATGTAAGATCCATGATCTTTGCAAGCACAATAATAACAAACACTAGAATCCCACATAATCATTCTTAAAATCCAAAGGAGAAACTTTCCCAATCATAGAAATAGCAATTAAAACACACAAACATATCAAACATATTCATATATAAAGCTATAGATAACTATATATATTTAGGGTGCTCCATCTATTCCCTTTATATAATAATCCCCTTACTCGATCTCCAAATGCGCTATGCCTAGTTTGCGCTTAGTCGTTACGCATACCAATATCAATTGAGGGTATTTCACTTTCCCTTTTCATAATCATTAAATCATCTTTCTTGTGTTGAAAATAATAAAGCTTGATGCTCATGCATCTTTATAAACAAATCAAAAGATTTAAATCGCACGAGCCGTGAAGATCCGAATTCACGTCAGATCCTCTAGCGCACACTTTAACGCGAACAGAAAATGGCGACTGGGGATAACGCTGAAACTTTGATTTTCAAAAAGAAAACGCTACATTCTCTCGAGAGCACCAAGCTTTTTTTTTCAAAAGAAAAGAAAGGGATAAGCTTTTCATATTTTGCATATATCTGTTTTTCTTTATTGTGTTTCACGATTTCACTTGATGGAAAGAAATCCTAACCCGGATTTAAGAAACATTTTTAAGATCTAGGTGGAGATATTAATACGTGAGCAGTTCAATGCTTTCGAAGTTAATATTTCCCGCGCAGTGGAGGTTGTCTTGAGGGTATTGTGTTTAGCAAGTAATTGCGAAAACGCTGTATTTTCGGGGGAACTTAAGAAGCTGAGTGGACTGTAGAACACATAAACCATCCTGGCCATTAGGATGTAGTGTAGAGATTATTCGGGTGTAAGCCTAGAGTAATTGTCATGCGATACTACGATCAGGCGAGTTTCTCTTGAAAATATTATTGGACCATCGAGTATTCAACAAATCCAATAATGTTTTGAAGGGGATTGTTGAGCTCAGATATCGTGAGAACCCGATTCACGTATGAATAAGCCCATAGAACTTAACCACGTTGATTCTTATCGCTGGCTTCATGCTCGTGACTTCAACGCTGATCGTGTGTATAACTACTAACCATGTTTGTCGATTCATGCATTCATTCATTCATTCAAAACAAAAAACTTCATTTCTCTTCCCATTTCCAAAGAATTTAGAGATTTTTTCTTTGTAAAATATTTTAGGTTAGAGTGATGGACGCCGAGGAAGATTCACCAAAAGATACGCTTTAGAATTCTCGATGTAGGAAAGTTAAAAGAGTTAGCATCCCTGGTAGAAGATCCCTCGATTTCGTAAAACGCTATGGAACTCTTTCTAACTCTTCTGAACGCTAACGTTGATGAAGGACTTCTCAAAACTTTTGTTCAGTTCTACGATCCAGTTTATCGCTGTTTCACTTTCCCTGATTATCAGTTGATGCCTACTTTGGAAGAGTATGCGCATATCCTAGGAATCTCAGTATCGGACAAAGTGCCTTTCAATGGTTTGGAAGCCATTCCCAAGTCACAAGTCATTGCAACAATGACTCATTTAAAGAAATCTGAGATAGACCAAAACCTAACTACCAGAGGAAAACTCTTAGGATTAACCTCAAAGTTCCTAATGGAGAAGGCTCTCAAATTCTCGAAAGCTGGTAGTATGGTAGCCTTTGAAGCTATTTTAGCTTTACTCCTCTATGGATTGGTGTTGTTTCCCAACGTCCCAAATTTCGTTGATATCAACGCCATAAGGATCTTTCTGATTGGAAATCCCGTTCCTACCCTGCTTGGTGATACGTATGTCTCTATTCATCATAGGAATCGTCAAGGAGACGGAACTATCGTGTGTGTACTGCTTTTCAAATGGATTACCTCACATTTGCCTAAATCTCCTATCTTCCGCGAAAACAAAGACGAGTGGCATTGGTCCGTAAGACTCATGTCTCTTACAAACGATTTATATCCATTGGTATACTTTGGCAAACAATGAGATGGAAATCATTGAGAGTCGTGGAGAATTTTCCAACGCACTTCTCATTGGTACGAAAGGAGGAATCAACTATAACCCATTCCTAGCGAGACGTCAACTCGGATACGCAAACTCGTAAACCTCTTGGATTTACAGAGAAAGCTACTTCTACCATGAAGGGAGGATTCCAAGGATGAAGGCTAAGATGATTAAAGCTTGGCATCACATCCGAAAGAAAGGAAAAGGTAAGGCAAAGAATTGTGTAGCCATGGAAACCTACACTTTGGGTAAAGAAAAGAGCAAAGGAATTCAATGCCTTACGCTTATGAAGATCCCATGTTCTCAATCGCCTCCAAATCAACAAATTTTCCCGTCGAAACTGTGGGAGAATACCAAGAAGCCTTGACCAAGATAAGGTTTGAGAAGGAAGCTTTGGAAAACAAATTCCTTAAGGCTCGAGAATGAGAAGCTCAAGAAGCAAGTCAAAGATCATGAAAAGACGCTTTATTTCCCGGATGAATGGCTCATGGAAAAAGATGAGGAGATTCGCCAGAAGCATGACGCAATCAAGAAATTCATCAAAGAAAGAAAAGGAACGCCTGAAGATTTGATGAATAACAATCTTACTCCCAACGAATGGAAAAGAGTCGTCAGCAAGCTAAAAGCCGAGAAAGCATAACTAAAAGCTCGCTATGGAAAGGAAATCCTGAAGAGGAAGCTGCATCAAGCCTTTGGATCTTCATCAGACGAAGACGTTTAATTAGTTCAATTTAGTTTGTAATTTTATCATTTATTTTATCATTTGTGTGAGCAATGCTCCAAAAAAAAAACAATTGTTGTAATCTTCTTTCAATAATCAATGAAATTTGTGTTTTTCCATCCAAATATTTGCCAAGAAATATCTCTTTAGCATAAATTTTTGAAATTCCTTTTCTTTACAATCATATTCATGCATCATATCTTGCATTTAGGTCTATTGTCTAGATTCTCATTTTTCCAGTTGGAATCATTTTTCCAGATAGGAACAGATTGTCAAGCTGTCGCGTCTTAGAGTTTCTCGACTGCGTCCGCAACCAACTCGAACATACGATACTAGATCAAAAAGAAGAAAAGTAATGGAGAATTTTGAACAAGAGAATGCTGAACTTCGTAGTACAGTAACAACGCTACAAGAAGAAGTGGAAAGACTCACATCTTTGGTCAACTCACTTGCCACAACAAGAAAGTCAACAAGCAAGATCGAGCCAAAACCAAACAAAGAACTTCAGAGGATACTACTACTCCGGCCACTATCGCAAGAGTTCACCTTTCAAAGATGCCGTAGGCTATCCATGGGGAATGCCTTTCAACTTCGGCATCGGAGTTCGCCAACCGACTTCTCAAACAATCTCGCTTGACATACCTACTTTGCAGCAAAACTCTGCTTCACATGGAATAACTTTTCCACAAGTAACAATGTCGGTTTCTCAACCGATCATGTTGAACTCACCCGTAGTGCACACTACCACGACGAAGAAGTTCATCACACTCAGAAATAACACGAACGCGTGGTTCAATGGATAATCTCCAAGAACAACTCCTCAAAATGCATTGAGATAAAACGATTCAAGGGAAAGAATTGTTTGGGAAAAGTGCCCAGATCTTTGCTTAGTTCCTCGCAAAAATATTTAAATTCAAAGTCCCCGACTTTGAAAAGTACAAAGGGAACTCTTGTCCTCGAGTCATCTCACAATGTATGCTAGGAAAATGTCTACGCATAATGAGGATCATCACCGCTAATTCATTACTTCCGTGATGCCTCACCGTGCCGCATCAAGTGGTACATGGGTTTAGACAAGACGAATATCCAAACATTCAACGACTTAGGTAAAGCCTTCGACAACAATATAAGTTCAACTTGATATGGCTCCCGATAGGGATCAACTTCGCCCATGTCTCAAAAGGAAAGAGAGACATTTAAGGAATATGCGAACGATGGAGGGAAATCGCCCAAATTAACCCACCATTGGAAGAAAAGGAGATGACTAAGGTGTTCTTGAATACTCTAAACTCATTCTACTATGAGCGAATGATCTCTAGTGCTCCCGGAGATTTCAACGAAATGGTAAGCATGGGAATGCGATTAGAAGAGGGTGTTCGAACCGACGCCTAACCAAGGAAGCAGGATCTTCTAGTAATACCAAGAAAATTGGAACCAGCTTTTCCAAGGAAAAAGAGCATGACGTAGGAATGGTATCCCGAGGAAACCACGTAAGAATGTCATCCAACAACGATGTGTGCCATAGCACCCTCTCACAACATAACTCCAAACACGTGAATTTCTCCGCATTTCAACAAAATCAACAAACTCAACCGTAAAGTGCTTAGTTCACAACCAAAACCGACGCCCGGTCACCTCGACCCAATTCCCATGACGACGCAGAACTTTACCCGCGCTAATAGAAAGAAACTCGACACAGACAAGGTCACCACCTCCGGTTCCCGAGAAGTTGCCGTGGTGGTACAAAACCGACGATCTTGCCCTTTCCACCAAGGGCACCGTGCCATGACCTCGAACATTGCATAGCATTAAAGGCGTAAGTAAGATAGTGAGGTCTAATCTTCTTCCTTCAAGAATACGAGCCCAAACGCATAAGCCAATCCGCTTCCTAGTCACAATGGACATCTGAACTGATGCTAAGAAATACCGATGTATCTTGTCACCGACGAATTTAATCAGAGGAAACGTGGTGCATCTTCACGAAGCATATGGTGCAATGAGCGTCGCTAAACACGATTATTCACTTGCAACATTTTCTCCAAGGATATTCAAGGATGTTCCACCATAAGAGCGATATCCAAAGATTTGTTAGACATCGGTGATTTACAAATCTACGTAAACCGAGATGACCATGACGTAAATACCGAGGGCATTTTTCGCATGAGCTTTTAGTCTCGTATATCAACTCGAAAACTCAAGTAAACGCTGGATCCCTTGTTTCAACATACCCGAGCATGTGGAGATCGATACAATGGTTCCAAGATTCCAACATCTCCTTTGGTAATTTGCCCACCGGTCCTGCTCCATACAGCCTACCAAAGCAATTCCTTACCAATACAGGCAACCCCGATAGAAGATGGAAGGAGAAACCCCGCCTACACTTCCACTAATATCAATATAGCGTAAATCGGACGAGTAACGAGAAGTGGACGAGTTCATACTCCAAGACCACCAAACCGCCTACAATTCCTCGTTGTTAAATGTAACCTAGTTAGCATATCTCCGAGAATCGCAACGATTCCCATTGCTAACCCAAACACAAATATTGGTTCTACTGATGGAACCAACATCAACTCAGACTTTGAAGAAATACTAAAACTAATCAAGAAAAGCGAGTATCGAGTTGTAGATCAACTGATGCAGAATCCTTCAAAGATTTCAATACTGTCTTTACTCCTTAACTCTGAAACTCACCGAGAAGCTTTGATGAGAGTATTAGACCAGGCTTATGTGGATCACGATGTGACTGCATCAATTTGGAGGATCGCTTCCAACATAACAGCCTGCAACAATCTGAGTTTTAGTGACGAAGAACTTCCGAAAGAAGGGAAAGATCACAACTTGGCCTTGCACATCTCAATGAGTTGCCAGTCAGATTCCCTGTCCAATGTATTGGTGGATACGGGTTCGTCTTTAAATGTAATGCCAAAAACGACGCTCGCTCGTTTAGCTTACAAAGGAACGCCAATGAAGTTCAATGATATAGTAGTAAGAGCTCGATGGATCGAGAAAGTCGTTATTGGAGAAGTTGATCTCCGATGACAATTGGCCTCACACTTTCAAAATTATTTTCCAAGTCATGGACGTACCACAGCAGCTGCTTGCTAGGAAGACCTTGATCCACGATGCAGAGCAAGAACTTCTACTCTCCATCAAAATTAAAATTCACAACAACGGAAAGTTGGTGACCATCACAGAACAAGCTTTACTTGTAAGTCATCCGTCCAGCCTTCATCACGCTTAATGACATTGAAGCGCCGATCTCCCGTAAAATATGTTAGAAGATGAATCTACTAAAACAGATCATCTATCTCTTCAGATAAAGAAGCGGCACAAATGGTGAAAGATGGCAATACTCGAGGATGGGGACAAGTAATTAAACCCACAACAACGGAACAAAGCTTGACTCGTTCACACCGTATTCTCTCGTAATCTAACCAAAAGAGGAAGCACTTCCAATCAAGGAAGTATTTCACAAGGAGGTTTCTTAAACCCTGCTCCACAAGAAGTCAATGTTGTAACCATAGAAGAGGAGGAAGACAATCTATCGAATCAAGAGTGGAGCACTTACTTGAATAGCCCGAATATGTGTCTCGTGAGGAATCATATGCACCGACCGATCAATTCAAAGACATGTCCTTGCAAAGAAGATGAAAATCCACCATCCTCGCCGAATTTGGGATACCTTGGGAGAACCAAGTGGCAAATACAACTACATGGTGAAATACACTGTGCCAGAAAGCTCGAAAATCCGGATCGAAGATATCCAGCCTACGGGATGGGGTGATGACTTTGAATACCCTAGTCAACCAGAGGAGAAATACTCGTCTTCTCAAATTAATCAACAGATCGAGATCCCAAATGAAGATCTCTGCTTCAACACTTCTGTGGAATTCACCAAGCCAGATCCTGGTTATCACTACATCAACATGATCACTGAAGATCAAGAGTACGACTCGGGATACGATCTAGAAAGTGTTGCCGACAATGAGTCTCTTCACTGAAGACCGGAAGGAACATCCCCAAGATTCAACACGTAGATCAACAGAAGTACAAATGCTATATCTCATACTTCTCGATCTGTTAATCAAGAAGATCGCTTTAGCAGCACAAAAGGCAAGGGCCATCACCCAGAGTCTTCAAAGCCCGCTCAGCCAGCAACCAAAGTCTACTCGAGGGTTAAACCAAGCGGAAAATTACCCGAGTACCTCGACTTCCAAGGAGTTCGTCACTACTGGAAACCTGTTGAAGTTAGGACTAATGTTCATAGCTCTAAGTAGTTTATCTTTGCTTTTTGTTTTGAACTCTCGCTTCGCCCAAAGCGAAGAGATGTTTTATAGGGTTTAGCTTTTAAATAAATTTCTCTTTGTCTTGCCCAAGACAAATGAGTTTGTATTTTAAGGCCCTGTTCATATTGTGAATCATAAATAAAACGCGTTGTTTTGATTCCACATTTTGTGTTTATTTTCATTTTTACCCTTTTCTGGAAATGATAATCTTAAAAAACACAATAAAAAAATTCAATCAAAAAAAATCATAATAAAATTTTTAATCTGCATACACTTTCAAAAAAAAAAAAAACTTTTTTTTAATCAAACATAAATCAAAAATGCAGATTAAACAGATGGACAAAACCATTGAAAGCAATAACTCTATGCTCTTTCTCAACTTTGAAATCCCCTGTGAATTCGCCGAGGAGGAAGTCGAAGAAGAGATCTCAGATGAAATTTCTCGACTAATTAAGCACGAGGAAATGATCATTCAGCCTCACAAAGAACCTCTAGAAGCAATTAACTTGGGTTCTGAGGAAGATACAAAAGAAGTCAATATTGAGCTTCACTCAACAAAGGTCAAAAGCAAACCGATAAATCTTCTCAAAGAATATGTTGATGTGTTTGCTTGGTCCTACCAGACATGCCGGTTTGATACCAAAGATCATGGAGCATCATTTGCCGTTAAGACCGTAATGTCCGCCGCTAAGGTAAATCGAGAAAAGTTCATCCCGAAATGGTCGAGAAAATCAAAAGGAAGTTCAAAAGCAACCGGTTTCCTTGTCACTTCGAGTATCCTCAATGGCTAGCAAACATAGTACCGTCTCCAAGAAAGATGGAAAGGTCGAATGTGTGTTGACTAACGGACTTAAATAAAGCTAGTCCAAAAGATTTCCCACTTCCGCATATCGACATGCTAGTGGATAGCACCGCCAAATTCAATGTCTTTTCCTTCATGGATGGTTTCTCCGTTACAATCGATCGAATGGCTCCAATACATGGAGAAGACATCTTTCATCACGCCATGGGGCACTTTTTGCTACAAGGTAATGCCATTTGGATTAAAGAATGCAAAGCAACTTACCGAGGGCAATGACTACTCTCTTTCATGATATGATGCACAAAGAGATCGAGGTCTACGTGGACGACATGATAGCAAAGTCCGACATCAAGAGGAACATATAGACTATCTCTTAAAGTTGTTTCAACGACTAAGGAAGTTTCACCGCCGAATCCTAACAAATGCACCTTTGGGGTAAGATCAGAAAACTCCTAGGTTTCATCGTCACAAAGAGGAATTGAGGTTGACCCGACAAAGTCAAGGCTATTCAGAAATGCCTACACCACATACGGAAAAGCAAGTAAGAGGATTTCTGACGGTTGAATTACATCTCCGATTTATCTCTTAGATGATCACACGTGGCCGATATTCAAGCTTCTCCGCAAAGATCGAAGGTTGAGTGGATAAGATTGCCAAAGAGCATTCGACAAGATCAAAGAATACCGCGTAACCACCAATACCGATCCCTCCAATGAAGGAAGACCATTAATCTTATACCACCGCATTAGAAGAGTCCATGGTGCATACTTGGACAACAGGATGATACCGGTAAGAAGGAGCATGCCATCTACTACCTGAGTAAGAAATTCACAGACTGTGAAACTCGTTACTCCATGCTCGAGAAAACATGTTGCGCTTTGGTATGGACTTCAAAACGTCTTCGCCAATACATGATCAATCACACGACTTGGTTAATCTCCAAAATGGATCCGATCAAGTACGTATTTGAGAAGCCTGCCTTAACCGGGAGAATCGCTCGATGGAAAATGCTACTATCTGAATATGACATCCAATACCGCGCCCAGAAAGCGGTTAAAGGAAGCATTCTCGCTGATCACTTGGCTTATCAGCCGCTCAACGAATACCAATCTCTTAAGTTCGACTTCCCAGATGAGGATGTTATGTACTTAAAGATGAAAGATTGTGACGAACCACTACACGAAGAAGGACCAGATCCAGAATCCAGATGGGGCCTAGTCTTCGATGGAGCCGTAAATGTTTTTGGCAATGGAATTGGGCATCATCATCACCCGAGGGTTCTCATATCCCGCTTTTCCACCAGCTATTTGATTGCACCAACAACATAGCGTAATATGAAGCATGCATCATGGGTATCAAGAAGCTATCGACTTGAGGATCAAGATCCTTGATATATATGGAGATTCAGCCTTGTGATCAACCAAATCAAAGACAAGTATGAAACTCATCATCTTGGTTTGATTCCATAGGATTATGCGAGGCGATTGTTGACTTTCTTCAACAAAGTTGAACCGCATCATATCCTCGAGATCAAAATCGAATGGCGACGCCTTGGCTACTCTATCTTCCATGTTCAAAGTCAATGATTGGAATGATATGTCTAGAATTCGCATCGACGCCTTTGAAAGACTCGCATATATGTTTGCAATGTATTCGATGATAAACCGTGGTTTCACGACATCAAACGCTTCCTTCAAACGCGAGAGTACCACTTGGTGCCTCGTATAAAGATAAGAAAACTTTGAGGAGGCTTTCTAGGAATTTCTTCTTAAACGGAGATGTGTTATATAAAAGGAACTTCGACATGGTTCTCGCTTGATGCGCCGATGCACAAGAAGCGACGATCATCCATGAAGTGCATGAAGGGTCCTTTCGAACCCATTCGAATGGGCATGCAATGTCTAGAAAAATCTTGAGAGCAGGATACTATTGTATAACGATGGAATCTGATTCCTGCAAACACGTCAAAAGATGTCACAAGTGCCAGATCTACGCAGATAAGATCCATGTGCCTCCAATTCTACTCAATGTTCTCTCCTCTCCGTGGCCTTTCTCCATGTGGGGCATTGACATGATTGGAATGATTGAACCAAAAGCGTCCAACGGACATCGCTTCATTCTAGTGGCTATTGATTACTTCACCAAATGGGTCGAAGCAGCATCTTACGCCAACGTCACCAGACAAGTGGTTGTGAGGTTAATCAAGAACAACCTCATTTGCCGATATGGAGTTCCGAGCAAGATCATTACAGACAATGGATCTAACTTGAACAACAAAATGATGAAAGAACTGTGTGAGGAATTCAAGATCGAGCATCATAACTCGTCTCCTTACCGCCAAAGATGAACGCGCGTTGAAGCGCCAACAAGAACATCAAAAGATTGTCCGTAAAATGGTCATCACTTACAAAGACCGGCACGAATGTCGCCATTTGCTCGCATGGGTATCGACAAGACGCACTTCAACAGGGCAACTCCTTTTCTCTAGTATACGGCATGGAAGCAGGTTCCCGTAGAAGTTGAGATCCCGTCAATGAGAGTTCTCATGGAAACTAAGTTATCCGAGGTCGAATGGTGTCAAAGCGATATGACCACGAACTTAATTGAAGAAAAGCGCCTGACCGCCTCGTGTCATGGACAACTCTATCAAAGAAGAATGAAGAAAGCTTTCGACAAGAAGGTCCGACTCGTGAATCCGAGAAGGCGACCTCGTGCTTAAAAAGATTACATCTTTTCAAATGATTCTAGGGGCAAGTGGACTCCTAACTACGAAGGCCCATACATCGTCAAGAGAAGCTTCTCTGGCGGTGCTATGACTCTCACAACCATGGACGGTGATGAACTCCCGCATCCTGTGAATGCTGATGCAGTCAAGAAATACTTTGTCTAAAAAATAAAAATAAAAACAAAAGAACAGCTCGGTAAGTCGAAAACCCGAAAAGGGCGGCTTAGGCAAAAAAGAGCGTCTCGGTGGATTGAAAACCTGAAAAGGCGATCTAGGCAAAAATTAGAGACAATAAACAGAAATTATCCTGATAGATTGAAAACCTGAAAAGGCAATCTAGGCAAAAACAAGGATACAAAAAAATGACAAAGTAACTGCAGTCAGTCTGTATTTTGTCCATATGAAGAATTTCCCATCAACGGATCTTCAATCAACTCTTCTGAAGCAACAAGCACGTTGGAATTCAAAGTTGTTAGGATAGTAGTGGTTATTTGCTTTCAATGTAGCCTTTTCCCAATACATTATCATTTCCAACTTTTGTAAATAGTTCATGGAATCACGCATTTGGCTGATTACCATTCTATCAATAAATTTGAGCTTTGTGCCTTTTGTTTGCAAATCCTGCTTTATTCTGTTTTGCAAAATAACGCTTTTTATTGTGAAAATCACTTTTTGAAACTAAAATGTTTTAAATGAATTTCTACTTCAAAATTTTTGAAATAAAAGCAAAATTTTCCTTTGAACTATGGACGGAAATAACTTCAACAGTTTCTCCATGAGTGCTTTGATCTCCGAAGGATAAAGACAACTGCTACAGCAGTCTTCTCCTCAGCTGAAATCATCAAAGGACGGTATTCTTATCCAAAAAGAATCCCCAACCAAGTTGCCAATGAAATGCCTTTCTCGGAAAGTTTAAAACATGCAACTCCAATTCTTCATTAGTGAACATCTGCACCATTTGTTGCAATTTTCACCCAGTATTTGTTCGAACTGTGACGCGGTCCTTTTCCCAAATACCTCTTTAGTGTCTTTGTCAAAGTATTGTTAGCATGCATGTAACATTCATGACATTCATACATAATAGCATCATTCATTGCATTTTTTGCATCTCTCAAAATGTTTGCTTCCAAATCACTGGTATAAATCATACTTACTCATACGAGTACAAGTCTGTCCCCAGTAGAATATCTCCAAACAGAAAAGATACATTTTTCTTTTTTCCCCAACGGAGTATTCCCAAACAGAAAGGATACGTCTTCCTTTTTCCCCGGCAAAGTCCCCAAGCAGAGAAATACATTTTCTTCTTTCTATCATATTCCCCAGCTGAGATTATCCCTCATTAGGAACAATGTCTTGATTAACTTCTTTCTTTCCAGTTCATTCCTGGATAGAACACTGTCTGTTATTCACAAAGCTGAGTACACAACAACCTCATTCCTTCAAAGATTTACCTTGTTATAGTTATCACTTCGCTGATAATTGGTAAACATCTTCAGAATTCATTACCATAAACTATCACAGAGCTGATAATTGGTAATATCATTTCCACTTACCTTAAACATTGTCACAAGGCTGACAGAAGGTAATCTCTTTGTTTCCCAAAACGAAACAAATGTTCACATATTTCGTGAATCATTCTTTCCCAGCAGGACGTATTCACAAATTTCCTTCACTGTCTCATTTCTTTGATATCCTTTAGGGTAAAACTTTTATGATCATTTTGCATCATCCGCATTTTTGGTATCTTAGGTCCAAATTTTGCGTATTCTGATATTTAAGTTTCTTTACACCTATCAAAACGAAGATATTCATCTTCATCTCTCAAGTTAAAGAAACTTAAATAGGGGCATCTGTCATACCCCAAATTTTGACCTAATATACCACCTTACATTTGCATCATTGCACAACTAACAGTTCAAACAACGATTAATCGGTGTAGCATTCACAGGTCAAAATTAGGGTTTCATCAGATTTTCATCTGATTCAAGAGCTAACCAATTAGGGTTTGAGATTTTCTCACTCCATTTGATCTATCTTGATCAAATCATCAGCCTTCAATCCTCAGATATCCATTTTCCTCACTGATCAATCAAGGATCGACCAATTAGGGTTTTGGTCGAGCATATGCATTCTCTGATTTTTTGAGCAAGAAATGACTTTTTTGGATAGAGATTGGTCATTATATCTTAGATACAACATCTTGACCTAATTTCTGGATTCAAAACATCACAGAGGTTCACAGACTTCATCAGTCAATTTCAGAAACGTCTGATGAAATTTCATCTGCACAGAAAAGTCAAACTTTGACTTTTGGTCAAATTTTTCAAAACAAAACTTTTTCCATCATCAAAATACTTCACATGATCCATCATGATCATAAAAAATCAAAGAATTTGGAAAAGTCAACAAAAAGTCAAAAGTTTTCATACTTAGAAATTTTTCTAAGTGTTGAAATTTCTTATTTTTTTCAAACTTCAAGCCATTTTTTCACCTAGTTCCAATTTGAATTTGAAAAAACTCAAAACATGAAAGTTGTAGCTTGTGGAAAAATCTTTCCAAAATGTCCAAGAACTCTCAAATCCATGAAGTCTAGATACACTTTTGAAATTGAAACATAAGGCTCCATGACACTTGATTTTCAAAGTCAAAACATCAAGATTATAGGTCATTTTGCATTTTCCTCTTCTAGAACCTTTGCCACCTTGCCAAGAGAGGATAGAACTGATAAAAATCAGTTGGATGTAATTATTATAGGATAGGATCAAGTTGAAATTAACCATGGTTAAAAGAAGGAAGCTTCCTTTTGCATTTAATGCAAAAAAGACTTCCTTGCCCCCTAAGGCAAGTTTGAATTACGAATGCCCAATTGCTTGCCTAACATTTCAGATACAATGGCCTATAAATAGAGGTACCAATTCAAGCTCAATGGACACCAAAACAATGCAAAATGATGCTTTCTCTTTACTTTCTTAAAAATCAAGCAATATAGTGCAAATTGAGAAACATAGCATTTTTGAAATTGAGCTAAAACCATGATGATCTTTGGTGTCCAACATGTTTCATAATCACTATCAAACTTGTTACAAGTTTAAAATCAACATAAGCTAAGCTAAAAATCAGTTTTCATCTTTCATGTTCCAAAACTTGCAAAACTGTCATAGCCATCGAATTTTGAGCTTGGTGTGAGCAACTTGAGTTCTGATCATTTGAACATCATCACCATACATCATATGAATGATCCAGACCTTTAGCAACAAGCTGTAACTGCTTTAACCTCGATTTCCAGTTTTCATTTTGAGCTTGTGCAGGTCGACTTGGTCAGAGAAATCCAAGCTATCTCATGATGTGCAGACCACTCATACACCATCCATACATGTCGTTGGTGCTCAAGCAGTCATAAAACAACAACTGGAAGCATCAAAATCCAGTTTTCGATTCTCACTTTTCCAAGTATGCATATGAACTGTGATATCCATATTCCTTGCATCTTTTTGAAAAAACTCTTGGCCGATCCTTTTCTGCACTCATAACTATTGATAAACCTCAATAAAATCAAACAATCATCAACTACACATAATTTAATTTGATTTCTCAGTTTTAGGGTTCTTAGCATTCTCCAGAAATCCAAACATGCTAGGATGAAAATAAATGAAATTAACATACATATTCATGTTCGTTGTGCAAAACCGATCAAATTTGATTTTTACTTCACTTAATTTGGTTGAGAAACGAAGATTTTGGATTGAATTGGGTAAACTGAAGATCAAAACAAGAAACCCAGGATGCGCGCGTGTTCTTCATCTGTTCTTCATTTTCAAATATTTAAAAATTCCAATCCTTTTCTAACACGTGTTCTAGTCCACTAAACACAGAAACGCGTTTGGTCTAGTGGTTGTCTGCTTGCCTTTAAGTTCCTTTGACACGCGTCCCACCTCATGGTCATGGGTTCAACACCCATCAGGACCATTCTTTTTACAAACTTTCCAAATTTTTTCATGTTTTTTATCAAACTTTCACAATTTTTTTGACCAATCAAAACTCCTTATTTTAAGGTGATTTTTTGGACACTTGTCAATAAATACATCTATTTTGTGATAGTGCAAAAATTTTCAGAAAAAACTTTCATCTTATTAAATTTTAATCGAGCCAAAAACGACGTTCTGAACACTTTTCAAACCTCCTTTTAAGGTGAATTTTTCAAGTTTTCGACTTCCGATTTTTTTCAAAAAAAACTTTTCATAAATAAACCTCACATTTCAAAACATTTCAAAATCATTTTTCAAAACATTTCATCAAACTTGCATCTTTTACCATGATCGATCCGATTTAAAACGATAAAACTGATTTCGTCTTCTCTCGAATTTCTCGATCGATCATGGGCCTCCCTTATGGTGTAAGTCCCAATCCTTTATGTACATATTTAGTTTTACTTGTACATACTCAAATTATCATTATTAATATTCAAACGTAAACAAATTTCTTTCGTTTGTTTTCATTCGTTTGTCCATACGCTGAATCCATTGGTTCTAAAGGAAGAATTCTTCTGAGTAAAATTTCTTTTTGACCAATGGGCCTCCATCATGGTGTAAGTCCCATAACATTATTTTATGTACATAATATTTCTTTGTACATATCAAACTTTTGTCAAACACTTTTTTTACAAAGTTTCATCTGTACATAATACAGATACTCCTTTTATACTCAAGTACAGACAAACTTCGATCGTTTGTTTTCACATCACTTGTGTATACTCAAACAAAATAGTCTTTTGTGTACATATTTTCTTTGTACATACCAAATACTTTTCATACAAAATTTTCATCTGTACATAACACAGATACCTTTTACAAATATTCCAACACAGATAAATTTCAATCATTCGTTTCCGTTTCATCTGTATAGACCAACTGAATACCATTGGTATTGAAAGGAGCTTTCTCCTGAGTAAAACTTCTTTCAAATCAATGGGCCACCCTTATGGTGTAAGTCCCATCCCTCCTATGTACATCCATCTTTATCTGTACATAAAAACTCGTTCGTGTACATATTTACTTCCTTGTACACATTCAAACTTGTAAATAATCAAGTTACGCTCGTTTTAAACGCTCGTTTCACAGACACTTGTTTATATTTCATAAACTGCTGTAAATAAACATCATGCATTGTTTATATTTCCTTCATAAACTCCTGTGAATACATATCACACACACACACACACACCTGTTTATACAATTATCTAATCATAACATAACAATTAGACTAATCAATAGGTTCCCCACAGTATAGCCTCCGCTTGGGCTTTATACAAGATATTTTATCTCCAACAGAGTTTAGCCTTCTCTTAGGCTTTGTACAAAGAAACTCTCCCACAGAGTTAGCCTCCGCTTAGGCTTCATATAAGACAACACTCCCCTGTTGAGTCAGCCTCCTCTTGGGCTTCGTTCAAAAGAACTCCTCATTGAGTTTAGCCTTCTCTTGGGCATCATACAATGAAAGAGACAGGAAATCTCTTAACAGCCTCCTATTGGGCTTCCAATACAAAGAATCACCCACGCTAAGATAGAACCCTGAAAGGATGGTTTCCCGGTGAAATCACTTTCAAATTCCCCAGAGAGTAAAATTTCCCGGTGAAATTGCTCTTATTCAGAAAAGGATGGTTTCTCGGTGAAATCCCTTTCAAGCCAAAGCCAGCCATACCCTATAGCTTCCTCTTGAGCTTCATACAAGGACCCTCGATGACCCTCGATGACCCTCGGAATGCCTCCTCTTGGGCTAACAATACAAGGACCCACGGGCTTCTTAAAAGCATCCCTTTAATCCAATCAATTTCTCCTCGAGATTTAGACATCTATCATCTCTATGGAAGAAGTATCTCATCTATCACATCACATACCAAAAACTTTTTCAAACTTTTTCATAAACTTTTCAAACAAAACATCTCTTAACAATAAGTGGTAACGCTTGTACACTCAAGCAAAACACCCAATACTTACAGTTAAAAGATTCAATCATCTTTTTCAAACATCTTTCTTAAACATGTAAGTGGTAACGCTTGTACATTCAAGCAAAACACCTAATACTTACGATGAAAGATTTTAATCAGTCAAACTTTTCAAAATGTATGTGATGAAATAGATTAGATACATTTTTCATTAAGATGACATTTGTCTGTCTCTTACTAACATCCCGTTGCTTTCCACTAGCATAAGTGGGAACTACGATTGCTCTGACTTTCTCAACATCCTTTTGAGAATACGTAGGCACAAGGTCTCATCCTTGCCGAGCAAATTTCTTCTCTCTCGCACCAAACAAACCATAGATCCCTAGATCCGAGCTACAAATGCTCGATTCCCACTAGGGGATATGTATGCGAAGATCCACGGATCTTTGCGAGCACAATAATAACAAACACTAGAATCCCACATAATCATTCTTAAAATCCAAAGGAGAAACTTTCCCAATCATAGAAATAGCAATTAAAACACACAAACATATCAAACATATTCATATATAAAAGCTATAGATAACTATATATATTTAGGGTGCTCCATTTATTCCCTTTATATAACAATCCCCTTACTCGAATCTCCCAATGCGTATGCCTAGTTTGCGCTTAGTCGTTACGCATACCAATATCAATTGAGGGTATTTCAGCTTTCCCCTTTTTCATAATCATTAAATCATCTTTCTTGTGTTGAAAATAATAAAGCTTGATGCTCGCGGCATCTTTATAAACAAATCAAAAGATTTAAATCGTTACGAGCTAGAAGATCCGAATTCACGTTCGCATCCTCTAGCGCGTCACCTTTTAACGCGAACACTTGGCCTTTCGCAATGTGGGGCATTGACATGATCAGAGAAATCAAGCCCACCGCCTTCAATGGACATCGTTTCATCCTTTTGGTAATTGACTATTTCACCTCGTGGGTAGAAGCAGCCTCTTTCGCATCTATTACCAAGAACGTTGTGGCTCGATTCATCAAGCATAATGTTATCTGTCAGTATGGCACTCTTGAAAGGATTATCACAAATAACGGTACCAACCTCAACAACAAAATGATCACCGAACTCTACACGCAGTTCAAAATCAAGCATCACAACTCTTCTCCATATCGGCCCAAAATGAATGACGCAGTGGAAGCCGCCAACAAGAATATCAAGAAGATCATACAAAATATGACAGTGACTTACAAGGATTGGCACGAGATGTTGCCATTTTCTCTCCATGGTTACCGCACTACAGTACAGACATCTACATGGGTAACCCCCTTCTCTCTCGTATACGGTATGGAAGCAGTTCTTCCAATCGAGGTTCAGATACCCTCAACCAGAGTCCTCCAAGATGCAGAGCTAGGCGAAGAAGAATGGATCCAGACTCGCCTCGATCAGATCAATTTGATCGACGAGAAATGACTCGCATCCATCTACCATGGACAGATCTACCAGAAGCGAATGATCAGAGCATTCAACCAGAAAGTCAAACACCGAGTCTACAATGTCGATGATCTAGTAGTCAAGCGCATCATCCTTCCACAAGGTGACCCCAGGGGAAAATGGACTCCACCCTACGAGGGACCATTTGTAGTCAGAACAGTATTTTCCGGCGGAGCTATGATACTTAGCACCATGGATGGAGAAGACTTCCCACACCCTGTGAATCCAGACATAGTCAAAAAATACTACGCATAAACGAGACCCGCTAGGTCGACTGGCCTAGGCAAAAATACATGTACACCCGGCAAGTCGAAAACCTGCAAAGGCGGCTTGGGCAAAAAAGGGTATCCCGGTAGACTGAAAACCCGAAAGGACGGTTTAGGCAAAAGTTAGGGATTTAAGCGTACGACTATGTCTCGTCCAGATCATCTACCTACAGACTACTACTATCAGCATTCAAGATTCAAATGGCGAAAATCGATTCATTCACTTTCTACTGACAACAAGGAGATGAGATAGTCGAAATATATGAGCACTAGCATTGTTGAGACTCAACGAGATCATTTCCGCATAGCTTTTACTTTTATTCGTCTCTTGTACATAAACTGCTTGGCCACACGCCACTTTTTAATGCAAATTCTTTTTATAGTGTTAATTTCTATTGTTTCTTGCATAAAGTCCAATGATTCCTTTGAATGATTATATGCATTTGACAATAAACATCTGTTCACAAACATACGAAAAGCGAACGAACAAAAGTAATCACTACAAGCTCTAAGAATTGAGATGACGACTAAAGTCACCAATGCATTCCCCACAGATTCACTTTTGCAGAGTTACTTCCACAAGAAATACCTCTACAATCCCCACGGAGCTATCAAACCTTCTCCGACGAAGTACTAATCTCCTTCCACTAGTGTTCCAACACTTCAGGCTTCATCACATTAGTCCCCGAGCAACGATCTTGATCAACTTCACCTCGTTACATCAGTCTCTGAGCAGTAACAGTTTATCTCGTATACACAGAGATATTTATCCCCAGCGGAATATCTCTCGATGATTATCACCTTCCGACAACAGCAATATCCAGACTCGATACTCGGTCAGATAGTGCATCGGAGGAAACCTACACCTCTCTTATTCCCCAGTCAAAGGATTCTTCAAATCTCATCAGCTTTACACCTCTTCAGCGTTGCCACGTTATGCCAGTATCCAAGCGGCATTAGGATACTCACCCAGCAAGATCTGCGCACAAGATCCCCAACGAAGTACCTCCCAGTTGTTATTCTTTCCAACAGCATTAACATCTAGACTCGAAACTTGATCAGATAGTGCATTAGAGGAATCAAAAACATCTTTTTCCCCTCCAAGTCAGGGTTTTCAACAACTTCATCCCCAAGCAGAAGTCAAAATCTCCAGTAGAACGTTCATATCTTCTTCAAGATGGATATGTTTTGAAATACCACAACATCTACATTCATACATTGTTCATAAAAAATCATAACATATGCACATATCATTCACGAACCTTGTCATATGCTTGCATGCATCATAATCTACATAGAACTAACCATACTCTGTCGAGATTTGTTTCCCTAACAGGTAAAAGCTATTTTTCAAACACAAGGTCAAAGATTAATACCCGAAACAAGATGGGAGAACTATCTGAACAACCATGAGAAGCTATTTTCCGAACGAAAGGTTAAAGATTAATACCCGAAGCAAGACGGGAGAACTATCTGAACAACCATGAAAATCACTTCCAGGCAACTGGTCAAAGATTAATGCCCGAAACAAGATGGGAAACCCAATCTGAAAGACCATACAAATTGTCTCCAGGCAACAGATATTGGATTAATACCCGAAGCAAGACGGGAAAGCTATCCGCATTCTGCCAAATATCCACCTCGAGAATAGCCAAGATGAAGGTTTATTCTGACTCTCTCTTATTATCAACAGCAACTACAGAGTCTAGCATATGACTCAGTTGTCCCGGATGGCATCTTTAAGCCCATCTCCGATTACTTGTTGACATCTCTCCACCTTCAGAATGCTGCATATTTGGTTAAAAATCAATACATACCAATAATCTCATTCAAAGACGGGCATGAAGTCTAACGTACGACTCAACATCAGCTGCCCTGGATGGCATCTTAAGCCCATCTTCGTCGCCTCTTCTGCTCAAACAACCCTTACGGAGTCTAACGTACGACTCATTCCCCAACATCAGTCTCTCTCGGATGGCATCTTAAGCCCATCTCCGTTGTTTCTCCTATTCAAACGAAATTTGCGAGTCTAGCGTATGACTCAATCTCCTACACAGCTTCCCCAAAATGGCATCTATAAGCCCATTCCAGCACATCATCAACCAACAGCGAGTGCAAATTTTCAGGTGTACTCGAGTGTTCAATCATCTTCTACTTCCAGGTCACGAAAGGCAAGCATACCAATCTAACCCTTCCAGTACAAGAAGATTGAACAGGGGCAACTATTATACCCTAAAATTTGCCCTCCTACTTCTCAAGATATTTCACATATCCATACTCAAGGATTTCACAAGGGTTGACCAGATAAACCCTCTCCTAAACAATCAATCCAAACTAGGGTTTTGCCATTTTCAAATAAAGGTGGCATCTAACACTTCAAGTGGTCATCATGCCTCACCATATACTTCAAAGAATCTCCATGTCAAGTTTCAAGCCTTACAAGTCAAGTTTTCTCAAACAATTGCTCAGATGGTTGAAAATTAGTTGTATTGGACAAAAAGTCAATTGTGGTCAACATATAGTCAAACTTCATAAATTTTGGTCAACATCAATATTTTGAAGTGATATTCATCATTTGATCAAGGGTTGATCATGATTCATCAAGAAAAGTCAAGAATTGATCAAAAGTCAAAGTTTCTAAATTGGGCTTTCTCAGACTAAAGTCAACAGAACTTTGACCAAGCATAACTTTTACATACTTTATCAGAAATTTTTCCACCACGGCTCATTTTGAAGAGAATTCAATTCTCTACAACTTCATGTCTCACAAGCTTGGGTAGAAAATGCTTCATTTGGAATTTATGGATCAAAATATTACCGGTCATTTTACAAGTCAACAAAAAGTCAACTTTTTACAAAGAAGTGTTCATGAGCATGGAAACTTAAATGAAAATTAAACCAAAAAGGATGTTTAGAAGGCATCTTGAGCTTTCTAAAAAGTCCAAGAACACCCAAAAATGTTAAAAGTTGAGCAAGATACACCTTGTCCAAGTTGAGCATTTTTGAGGAGGTGCACAAAGAGAAATACTTGATGACAAAACCAAAATTTTTGCAAATGGGCCTAACTTTTCTTGATTCAAACATGTTCCTTAGCTGAATTGGAACTTCCAAGCCCAAGGCCACGAATTTATCTTTTATTTTTTATTTATTTTGGATTTTTAATCATTTAAAACCAATTTAATTAAAATAAAAGATAGAAAATCCAAATTAATTGCAAGATGGATTTTCTCTCATCCTTGAGGTCCAGGCAAGCCATTTAATCTGATTATTTCGAATTAATCATGATTGGTAATGAGATTTGATTGAAATTGGTTCAAAAAGGAAATATTTGGTTTGATTCCAAATCAAATAATTTCTCATTGATTGGCTTGATTTTATCTCATAATTCTTGACCTAATTCACTCTATTATAAATACATGATGTTACTACATGCACAGAAGACAAAATTTTGGCCTCAAGAACTCTATTCCAAGCTTCAAAAAACCGTGCCTTGCAAGCTACTAGCAGCCATAGTTTATGTCCAATTCAAGGGATTCTAAGCATTCCAACACATTCCAGGAGGTCCCTTGAGTCTTCCCAGACGTTCACAGATCACAGATACCTTCAGAAACATAATATACAAATCACGGTTTGCACAACTTTTATCCAAATTCGATTTCTATGTTTCGTGCATTATAAATACATTTTGATTGCATATTCCTGTTCGTTTTGATGTTTGGAATGTTTCTGTATAGATCAATTTGAGTTTAGGTACCGGAATCGAGATATGCAATGGCTAGGTTTTAAAACCTTGAATTGGGGTTTTCTTATTTAGGATAAATTGGAAGGAACCAAGGGCACCATTATGGTCAGAACCTTGTTTCTAGTTGATCTATGGTTTCATATTCCATTTATATTGCATATTTCATAGTGATTTGATCTGCAGGGATTTAGCCACGGAAAGCAGAAACCATAACTAAAGGTTCACATATTTGAATGAAGAAGATGACTCTTGCACGCGTTTTCTGATTCAATGTTTTCCCAGAAATCCATTCCCTTTGTATTCCTTTTGTTTCATATTGTTAACAGATAGTCCACTCAGCTCAGATGGCAAGGCAGCGCGTGTTTGTTCAAGAGCACATGGGTTCGAACCTTGTCTTTTTACTTAACATTTTTTGAAATTTCAGGTTTCCAGAAGACATGCCCAAGCTCCGACTCGGCCTTCATTGAGACGCCACGCCCGAGCTCACGGGCGATCTTCCACTGAAAGCCCCGTAGTGCTTACTGGCGTCTCCAGTTAAAAGCCCAAATTGGAATTTCTGGGCACCTCCAGCGCAAGAGCCCCCAGAAGTGCTTATTTCTGGGCATGGTCAGCAAGAGTTCTCCTAGAAGCTCCAGCTTCTGGGAGAATTTCATCTAGAAGCACTCTGACCCTTTTCTTTCTTATTTTTCCATTTTTCTTCAATTGATTTAATTTCTTTTCAAATAATTTTTCTAACACATTAAAAATCACAAAAAAAATATTTTCTTTTTGCATTTAGGTCAGAAAAATGCTTATTTAATTTTTGGCATAAAAAATTATATTTTTGCATGCATATTTTAATTAATTATTAATTAACCAGAAAATTGATTTTTAATTGTTTTTCCTTACTAAAATCAATCCAGAAAATTCTCAAAAAATTATTTTCTCATCTAATTAGGTTTACTAACCTTAAAAACTTTTTCCTAACTCAAAATCTTTTTTTTACTAACATTATTTTCTCTTATGCGAAATTCTTTTCTTTTTTCCGATTATTATGTATTTGCTTCCAGGTTGTAATACTTAGGATAATTTCTCGCATTTCTTTTTCCATATTATGTAACTGCTCATGGGATGTAATAGTTTAATTAGGATTTACTTTTCGCACTCCTATATTATGTAACTTCCCCAAAGCCATGTAATAGCGTAGGATTTACTTTCCGCACTTTACTTTCCGCAATTTACTTCCTGCACTTTACTTTCTGTAATTTACTTTCCGCACCCATATAAACTGCTAGTAACTAGGCGTGTATGGCAAGATAAAAATGAATGTAGATCACTTCTAATTGCAAGATAACTTATCTGAATTCAACACACTCTCTTAACACATGCACCCCCTAGGTTATTCTCTCTCGTTGCCTTTCGAATGAATGGTCAAGTCCCTCGAACGTAGAGGTATCTTAGCGCAAGTTGCCTACGAAACATATCATCATAGTCCCTTCGAATTAAAGATCATGGTATCTCGATGTCCCTCGATGTTGCCTACGAATACATGATCTCGTCCCTCGATTGTTGCCTACGAAAAGTGATGATCGTCCCTACGAATGTGCTAGGATACTCCTACAAGTTGCCTTCTATGACCATCCGATGTCCCTTCGAATGTCCCTTTACATCCAACGAATAAGGTTACCTACCAACTAATGGTATGGATAGCGCTATTCTAAAGGAAAGTAAAATAACACGGAAACGACCGTTCTGAGTAGGTAATAAGACTTTTAGTTGCTTGCTCTATCAAAACATATTTTCACACCTCACACTTTTACAAAGTTAAAACACTTTTCCAAAATGAAACATTTCCGAACACTTCGTATACATTCTAGCGTGAATCATTACGAAGTCAAAGCGAAATGTCTTTTCAAAACATTTTCAAACACACACACAGAAAGCAAATTTTAAAGTGAGCTAAAGCAACTAAGAGCCCGTAGATAACTACGGATGGAAAGGGTGCTAATACCTTCCCTTTTCATAACCTTCTCCCTTACTCAGAATCTAACGAAGGTCTTTTTCTATTCTTTTCACCTTCCCTTAATTGGATAAAAGAAAATTCGGTGGCGACTCTTGCTATCCGCAACATTTGCGATCAAAAGCAAAACAATCCAAAGTCAGTTCTCCCACCGTATTACTGCCCCACGTCGCAAAGGGCCAAGGAGCAGTTAGAACATTCAACAGAACCGGAGGCACTTGCACTTTATCAGCGTATATCTAGCATTTGTCACAAGATCGAGAATAACAATAGTAGTCGGTTTCCATAGTGGACCAGTAGTAACCTGCTCTTAGAATTTTCTTTGCCATTGTATGTCCGCTAGAATGAGTACCAAAGCATCTCCATGCAACTCTTCCATGATTCATTCAGCTGTCTTCTGATCCACTCACCGGAGTAAGGCAAAATCATGGTTGCGTTTGTATAAGATGTCGTTACTTAAAAAGAAATTGGCAGTGAATCTTCTTAGGAACTTTTTATTGTTGACAGATGCCCCTTCAGGGTACTCTTGAGCCACGAGATACCTCTTCACTTCGTAGAACCAGGGTTTCTCCTCTACTCCTTCAGTATCAAGTTCATAATAGTACGCTGGTTCATCTAGTCTTTCAATAGTAATTCGAGGAGCTTCGTTGTCCCATATGACTTTGAACATAGATGACATGGTAGCTAACGCGTCTCCCAACTGATTCTCTTCTCGTAGAATATGCTCGAAAGTGATTTCTTCGAAGTACGGGATCATATTCAACACATGTTCACGATACAAAATGAGATTTGGATGCTTCGTGTCTCATTCGCCCTTAATCTGACTAATCACCAAAGTTGAGTCTCCGTATACTTGCAAGAATTTGATCCTCAAGTCAATAGCAGCTTGGATGCCCACGATACACGCTTCATATTCAGCCATATTATTGTTGCAGTTGAAATATAACCTGGCGGTGAAAGGTGTATATGTGTCGTTGGGAGATATGATCACAGCGCAAAGCCATTTCCAAATGCATTAGAAACTCCATCAAAGACCATGGTCCATCCGGATCCTAGCTCAGGTCCTTCATCTGGTCCAGGCTCTTCGTAATCGGTGACTAACAAGATATCCTCGTTTGGGAACTCGAAATGCATAGACTGATAGTCATTTATGACTTGATGAGCCAAATGATCAGCTACTATACTTCCTTTGATCGCTTTCTGAGTAGTGCATTGAATGTCGTATTCGGTCAAGATCATTTGCCATCTTGCTATTTTTCTGGAGAGAGCAGGTTTCTCGAATATGTATTTTATCAGATCCATTTTAGAGATCAATAAGGTAGTGTGAGTCAACATATACTGTCTTAGTCGGCGAGCAGTCCAAGCCAAAGCGCGGCAAGTTTTCTCGAGTAGTGAGTATCTTGTTTCACAATTGGCAAACTTTTTGTTAAGGTAGTATATTGCATGCTATTTTCGACCATACTCGTCATGTTGCCCCAACACACACCCCATTGAATTCTCCACCATTGTTAAGTACATGATTAGAGGTCTTCCTTCAATTGGTGGCATCAAGATATGAGTTTCTTGTAGGAACTCCTTGATTTTGTCAAAAGAAGTCTGGAAATCGTCGTTCCATTCTACTACTTGATCTTTCTTCAGTAATTCAAAGATTGGCTCACAAGTAGCAGTCAGATGTGCAATAAATCTGGAAATGTAATTCAATTGTCCTAAGAAACCTCTGCGATACCTTTAACCTTAGCGGGGTCAACTTCGATACCTTTATCACTGAAAACGAATCCCAGGAGTTTTCCAGATCTGACTCCAAATGTACATTTGCTCGGGTTCAGTCTCAATCTGTAGTTCTTCAGTCTATCAAACAGCTTATGCAAATGATCAAGATGTTCTTCTTCAGTTTGTGATCGAGCTATCATGTCATCGACATAGACCTTTATCTCGTGATGGATCATATCATGGAATAAATCTACCATGCCACGCTGATATGTTGCGCTAGCATTTTTTAACCCAAACGGTATGACCTTGTAACAGTAAGTGCCCCACTGCGTAACGAAAGTAGTTTTCTCCATACCTTCGGGAGCCATTTTGATTTGGTTGTAACCGGAGAAACCATCCATAAAAGAGAAAACTTTGTGCTGAGCAGTATTGTCAACTAGGACATCGATATGTGGAAGTGGAAATTCGTCTTTCGGGCTCCCTTTATTCAGATCTCGGTAGTCTACACACATGCGCACTTTGCCATCCTTCTTAGGTACGGGCACGACATTTGCAACCCACATTGGATAAGAAGTAACGGCTAAGAAACCGGCATTGAACTGCTTCATAACTTCGACTTTAATTCTCTCAGACATCTCAGGACGCATACGGCAAACCTTCTTCTTTACAGGGAGAAAACCTTCTTTCGTTGGTAGTCGGTGTACCACAATGTCGATATTTAAACCTGGAATGTCCTCATAGGACCAATCAAAGATCTCGATGTAATCTCGCAACATCTGGATCAATCTTTCTTTAACACTATTCTCAAGACCCGCTCCTATCTTGATTTCTTTTATGTTTTCGTCGGTACCTAGATTCACAACCTCGATCGGTTCTTCGTGTGGCTGTATAGCCCTTTCCTCTTGTTGTAGTAGTCTGGCAAGTTCCCTTGGAACTTCACAATCTTTCTCACCTTCGTCTTCGACTTGGTAGATCGGATTATCAAAATCATATTTAGGAATAGTAGAGTCGTCATCGATGGGATCCGGAGTGAATATGGATCTGCAGTTTATTACGTGGGTGTACGTAAGAACACATAGCTTTTGAAAAGGTGGTAAAGTAAAAATAAAGATAGAGATCACAATATTTGAATGCAAAACTCCAATGATTTATTGAATGAAAATATGCGAATGACAAATAATAACCCTCACAAATGAGCCATTGTGCCCCGGGCAAGGCACTAGGCCTAAAGTTTTATTATTCAAAGCTATAAAGCATAAAAGCACAAAACAGAAAAAACAATTAATCCTGTCTAAAGGAGATCGGCATAACATCCTTAGTTGTCCAATTGTTGAGTCTGTTACCGGTAGTGGGGAAAATCCATTTGTTGATGTCGAAGTCACCATCATCGTCTTCTATAGCATGAACTCCTTTCTTGGTGATGCGGAACGGAGGTCCACCAGCATGTTCGTGGCGTTTCATCTTTTGACCTTTGGAAGTGAAGCATAAACCAGTCTTATCAGATTTGAATGGAAATTCGGGTAGCTGACCCCAAACGGTACAACCTCCTTCTTCAACTCCAACTCTGGCGTCCTTCAGCGAGGCCATCTTCGGTGGAACTCTAGTAATTTTAGGAGTGACAGGAGAATCGACAGGCATGACTCGTGGAACTACTTCGAAAGCTTGACAGGGAGTCTCGATAAATTTGCCCTCCATTTTAATGTATCAAAATGACTGCAGATGACTTACCATATATTATTCTTCTCTACATACCGTAATGATCTTCCCCTTCACTAGGTACTTCAACTTCTGATGTAAGGTGGAGGTAACAACTCATGTCCTATGTATCCAAGGGCGTCCGAGAAGGCAGGAATAAGCTGGATGAATATACATCACAAAGAAAGTAGAATTAAAAGTATGGGAACCTACTTTGATCGGCAGGTTGAGCTCTCCAAGTACCGTTCTCTTCGAACCATCAAAATCTCTTACCATTATATCATTAGGTTTCATGACCACTTCTTCGACATCAAGTCTGTCTAGATCACTTTTTGGTAAAACAGAGCGGAGCCAGTATCTACCAACACATGAGACAATGTAGTGCCCTTACATTCCATAGAGATGTGCAAGGCTTTGTTGTGTTTTCTTCTAGTAGGAGTTAGATCAGCATTAGAAAATCCCAAACCATTGTCTGCGGTCAGGCTAGCAATACAACTTTCAAATTGGTCAGCAGAAGTATCTTGCGGTATGTGGGCATTATTTGGAAACTTCACCAAGGCTTTAGCATGAGCCTCACAGCATAACAATAGCGCTAGCATGGAAATCTTGGATGGGGTCTATCCCAACTGCTCCACAACATTGTAATTGCTTTTCTTAATAATCTTCAAGATTTCCTCCATCTCTTGTCTGGAGGTATCTTCAGCAACTTCCTTTGGTACTTCTGTCTGAGCAGGTTGAGTCACTTTCTCTTTTCCCTGAGCCTCGGGAGTTGGTTCAACAGTAGGAATGTGGACTGTGCAGTAGTGTCTTTTGGAGGAGAGATATTTGGAGAAAAGACTCTTCTGGTTCTGGTTACTTTGCTTGATCCGGTAATATTATTGACATCTTGACTAGTAACTTCAACTTTACTGTCTTCAATGGTTAATGGCTCTTGCTTGATGCCATAGTAGTAATCTTCGGCTCCATAATTCCAAGGTATAGCTATGTTAGAGGAATATGGAATTGGTCTATGTTCCACTCTAGGTGCAAGATCGACAGAGGTGATCCTTATTGTGTTTACATTCGCATATTCTTTGGGATAGTCATCATCTCCCCATCCGGTTGCTTTGATGTCTTCAATTGAATTCTTGTAGCTTTCAGGGGCGGTATATTTCACCATAAAATCAAATTTCCCACTTGGATGCCCCAAGGTATTCTAGACTTCTGGTATCGCTTCGCTTACATCTTTGATTTTCAAGTTCTTGGAAACATCATCACACAAACTCTCTACAGACGGAGTTTTCATAAATAGCACTTCTCAGTGGTCTATCAGGCGTTGAATACCTCTCTTCAACCAGGCACATCCATTGGGTTCAGATGCGCAGTAACGGTAGTTGTCAAAACATCCTGGGAATAAACCAGTTTGTAGCAGATTCTTCTTAAAAATAATCAAAGGAGTGGTTAACTCATTCACAACAAAGACATAAGAGTCGTTATCAATGGCGTTGGTACTCTTGCCATGATCGGGCATTGGTGCATTGATCACGTTTGGGGTTTCGACAGGAGTGTTAAATTCAATTTCCTGAGCTTCTATCATGTCTTGGATCTTGTTCTTCAGGGCCCAACAATTGTTAGTGTCGTGCCCAGGGCTATTGGAGTGGTATACACACCTTGCATTTGGATTGTACTTTGGAGAAGATGTGTTGACATGCTGAGGAGAATCTCTCAAAGTAATCAGCTCTGCTTTTAACATGAGTTGTAATGTTTGAGACAATGGCATGTTGATCTTCGTAAACTGTCTCCTTGGCGCGTTCTGTCTACGCGCATTGTCTTTTTGAGGTTGCACTAGCGTGGGATTGAAGATCAGGACTGTCCCCACAGATTGATGGCGATCACCTTTGTCACGGTTCTTTTGACCATACACAATATTGGCTTCTTTCTTCTAACCAAAATATCTATTCGCAGCATTTGAAGATGTCTCGACTTGAATCTTTCCACTCTAGATTCCAGCTTCAATATGTTCTCCTATCAGTATCAGCTTAGTGAATCCGGCTGAGGAATTTCCAATCAGATGATTGAAGAATGGACCTGTCAGCGTTCCCATGAATATGTAAACCAATTCCCTATTAGACAAGGGTGGTTGGATTCTGCCTGCTAGATCTCTCCCTTTTTGGGCGTACTCTTTGAACTTGTCATCACGGCCCATAGATATATTCTGCAGTTGCATGCGGGTTGGTGCAAATTCAGCATTGTATTGGTACTGTTTATAGAAAGCATATTCCAAATCATTACAGGTATGAATGTGAGTATTCTCTAGCTGGTAGTACCATTCGAACTGTGCTCCGGACATACTCTCTTGAAATAAATGCATCCATAATTTCTTGTCAACAGTGTGCGGTTGAATCTTCTAAACATAGGACTTCAGATGAGGCTTCGGACAAGAAATACCGTTGTACTTAGCAAAATTAGGAACTTTTAATTTGCGGGGAATGACCACTCCAGGAGCCAAACTTAAGTCATCAAAGTTCAATCCTGACATTCTCAGATTTTCCACAGCATTCAGACTGTCTTCGAGCTGCATATACTTCTCGTGATCAGGAGGATATTGCTCGCTCATATAGTCTTCTTCCTCTTCTTCTTGAGACCCATGATGGATTCCTTCATTGTCCTTGACACTTCCTTCAATTTCTCCACTCTTTTTTGAGAACTCAAGTTGTCTGACTATCTTGATTGGACCTCTGAACCTTTTCCCCATGTTGAGAATACCATTGATTTTCTTCTTTTTTTTCTTGATGATGATCTCTTTCAGATATTTCTATCCTTGGGCCAAGTTGGTGAACATTTCTTGGAACTTTGCATTCTGAGCCTGGAGATCTTTGACAGTTTGTTCAAGAGCCATTTCTGCTGAAATAGACAGCGAGAGAATAAGAAAATCAGTCTTCATAGTACATGTTATGAAATGATATGCTATGATATGCAATATTATGCAATGTTTTCAAGGACCTTAGGAATTTAAATTTCGTAAACAAGCACGAACAAACTTTTTTATTAGTCTGATACAAAAGAAAGTACAAGTACAAAAGTAAAACTCCTAAGTCTCCCATGGACGTTTCCTCTTCGTGTTAACATAGATGTTAATGCTCTATTCCTCGTGAAGTAGATTCGTCAACTCCAACACTTTTTCTCGCTTGCATAGCGTTAAGCTTCGAATGTATCCCTTTCTTCTTTAAGTTAAATCAAGGATCTCTTCAATTCTTCGAAATCGGCAGGCATATCTGGATGGAAAACGGTATAAGACTCATCACCTTCGGTAGCAGGCTCCATAGTTACTGGTAGAATAGCTACATATGGCATTATGATATTTTGAGCATAAACTTGCACCCATTTGAGGTAAGGTTCCCAAGGAATGGAATTTTTATTCCCCAAAGTCTTGGTATCAATCTTCTTCACCATGCCCCAAGCGTGCACAAATCTTCGACGGTAACCTTGGAGATCGTTGTCGTAGTCAAACATAATGCCTTGGATAAGTATATCACGAGGACCATTCCTTTAAGCATAACCAAACTAACATAGTGCTAGATAAAGGTTGTAAGTGATACCTCCCCTTATGCCTAGGAGTGGTACATTAAGGAATTCTCCACAATGCTCAATGAAAGTGAAGTCCTTTTGAGAGTAGAGACACCAACAGATATCTGAATGAGAGAGTGACATCAACCTTTGAGACCATTTCAAACCTTGTTCATTCTTCATCATTGATCGAGTAAGGTGCGAAATAAACCAACTGGATAATAACGGTATGCAACACATGAGAGTCCCTTGTCTTTTCATAGTACGAGTGTGGAGAGAATGCAGAATATCTCTGAGCAAGGTAGGCGCAGGATTATGAATGAGGAATATTTTGATGGCGTTTACGTCTATGAATTGATCTGGATTAGGAAATAGCACCAAACCATAGATTAGCAAAGCCAAAATATCTTCGAAAACGTGGAAACTCATAGCCTTCAAGAATTCTCAAGCCTTCTTTATCAGAAATTTAGCAAGCAAACCCTTAACTCCACTTCTTGTTTCCCAATTAGCTTCAATGTCTGACCGCTTTAGATGTAAAGCTGCTGCAATTTCTTCAAACTTCAAAAAAAATTCTGAACCGATGAAAGGTATCTGATCAAGAATGGGTATCCCAAGTAGCTTAGAAAACTCTTACTTTGAAGGTACCAACTGATAATCTGGGAAAGTAAAGCAGTGATGTTTTGGATCAAAGAATTGGAATACGACGCTCATCATATCTTCTTCAAAACCGGAGATAACCAAGTCGAGTAGATAACCATGCCTTTTGATGAACTGAGAGTGGTCGGGAACTTATGAGACTAAATCCTTGAGTTGAGAAGGTATACCCACGAAGTTGATTCGGATAGCCTTCCTGGAAGCCATAACCCTACAAAAAAGAGCAAAGATAAATCCCTAGGTCCTTGAAATGGTTAGAAATGTTATGATGATATGATGTCATGATGTCATATTTAAATAGCAAGCACAAACAAGTCACACAATAGCCCTAGGTTTAAGGCTTTCATGAGGTATAGGTGTCTAACCTACCATAGTTTAAGTTGGTTCAACCTATCCTACAATAGTAACCGGGTCCAAGGAATCTCATATCACAGATCTTTGTCGCAGGCTTTATTTTAGTACGGTTGCCAAATGGTCGATCGAAACATCCCGAAATTCGAATCTCAATGAGCATAGCATAAAGTATCAACCAACCTCAGTCTGCACCAAAGCCATCTATCTCACTACCTTCTAATGGAAAAGATGGGTCAATTAGGGTTCTAACAGTTTAGTTAGTGCTTGATGACAGTCGTGATAATCTATTGCTACTTACCTAAGGAAACCTAGATCTGGGTGTAGGATCCCCCACAAATATAATACCCAAGCATATCCTTAAAAGTAAATCATATAAAGCAAATAGAAAGCGAGTAAAAATGATCTAAAGCCTTAAGGTAACTTCTCTTTGGGTGTTTTCCCCAGCAGAGTCGCCAGTTCTGTAACATGGTGGAAGAATTGGCTTGTTTGTTTTGTGTTTTGTCGCAAATGTTGTGGATAGCAAGAGTCGCCATCGAATTTTCTTTTATCCAATAAAGAAAAGGTGAAAAGAACAGGAAAGACCTTTGTTATATTTTGAGTACGGGAGGTAATTATGAAATGGGAAGGTATTAGCACTTTTTCCATCAGTAGTTATCTACGGGCTCTTAATTGCTTAGCTCACTTTAAACTTGCTTTTGTATGTGTGTGATTTGAAAATTATTTTGAAAAGTATTTGAAAAGTATTTTGCTTTGACTTCGTAATGATTCTTGTATCAGTTCTCAAGAATGCATATGAAGTGTTTGGAAATATTTGTTTTGAAAAGTGTAACTTTGTAATGGTTCTCGTCTGAGTGTATACAAAGTGTTTGTTTGAAATTATTTTTGAAAAGAGTGTGAGGTGTGAAAAGTATTTTTTGATTGATTTGAGCAAGCAATTTAAAGTCTTATTACCTACTCAGAAAGGTCGTTCTTGTTATTTTCCTTCTCCTTTTAGGACAACACTATCCATACCATTAGTTGATAGGTAACTCTATCTGTTTGATGTGAAGGGACAGGCGTAGGATCATCATATGGTCATGGAAGAAAACATGTAAGGATACCTTAGCAAATTCGTAGGGACGATCATCACTTATTCGTAGGCAACAATTGAGGGTCGAGATCATATATTCGTAGGCAACATCGAGGGTCATCAAGGGACTATGATCTTTGTGATGGTTTTGAATCGAGGGACATTTGCTAATGGTACCCCTAAGTTCGAAGGACATGACCATTTTATTCGTAAGGCAACAAGAGAGGATACCCTAAGGGTGCAAGTGTGAAAAATGTGTTGATTTCATTCAGATATTTATCTTTGATTAGGGTTATCTATATTGTTTTTAGTCTTGCCATACAAACCCTAGTTACTAGCAGTTAAATACGTACAGAAAGTAGAGGTGTGAAAAGTAAAAGTGTGGAAAGATAAATCTTACGCTATTACATGGCTTTGGGGCAGATACATAGGAGGTGCAGAAAGTAAATGCGGAAAGTAAATCCTAGTTTAAGCTATTACATCCTGTGAGCAGATGCATAATATTGGAATATGCGAGAAAATAAACCTAACTATTACAACTTCGAAGCAGTTACAATAATCTGAAAATATCACGGGAAGGATTAAATCGGAATAAGAGAAAATAATGTTAGTAAAATGGTTTTGTGTTAGTAGAAAACATTTTAAGGTTAGTAGAAAACCTAATTCAATAAAGAAAATTACTTTTTGTATTTTTTGGAGTTGATTTTATTTGAGAAAATAAATAAAAGTCTAATTTATTGGTTAATTAAACAATTAATTAAAAATAAAAGGAAAAAAAATATTTTTTTGGTGTCAAAAATTAAATTAGGATTTTAGAAACCTAAATCTAGAAATAAAAATATTTTTGTGATTTTTTATTGTATTTAAAAAAATATTTGAAAGAAAATTAATTAAGAAAAGGAAATTAGAAAATAAGAAAAGAATAAGAAAAATAAGGGTTATTTGAAAAATGACAAAAAATAGGGTTCAGGTGTTGGGGGTCGAACCCAGGTCTTGATGGTTACCAGCATACTCCCTTTGCCAATTGTGCTAGCTGCTTCATTTGTTAGTGGAATAAAATAAAATATATATAATAAAATTAAATTTTAAAATATATAAAACAAAAACGCGCGCGCAAGGGGCTTCATCCGCGATTCAAATTTTTGGAACTTTTACCTACAGTCGCGTCTGTCACTATAGCACCTGCATATTTGTAAAATCAAATACAAGAAATATAAATTACTTGTGAGACCATGGTTTGATTGCAATTGACGTCCTGAGCACAATGGTACTCATCGTTTTGTCTAATTTTGCCTAAACAAGAAAACCCTAAATCAGAGCTTCAAACCCTAGCAATGGTGGATTTGTGTACCTTTACTCAAACTCCAATTAAACAATACAGAAATCATGGGAACCTCATTGTGAACACAAATATATCATAAATTCATGTTAAAAAGGCATGTAAATATGAAATCAAAAATCAAAAGTATGAATGAAAACTGGAATCGTGATTTTACGTTTCTGGATGTTTTGATGGCTTGTGAATTGTTGGAATTGATTAGAAAGCACCGATGGAGATAATGAACACCTTAGGATTTCTTGAATCGATGGAATTATTGGTCTGCAAGTAACTTGGAAGTCACAAATTTTTGAGGTTTTGTTAGGGTTCTTGAGGAAAGGGTTTTGTCCTCTGAACATTTGGATTCAATGTGTTTATATAGAGGAAGGATTAGATCAAGTGATTGCAATCAAATATATGATAATTGATGTGGGGATATTTGATTGAAAATTAATTCAAAACTTGCTATTTTCGGATCAATCTTGCACCAATCAAGCTTGCAGTGATTTGCTTGAGCTCCAAGGAAAATATTTGATTGATTTCTGATTGAAAACAATATCCATGCGCCTCTTGCCATTTAATTGATATTTTATTTGATTTATTTTGAATTTAAATGAATAAAAAAAATAAATGAAATAAAAATCATGGATATGCACCAATGGGCTTAGAGGTCCTCTAACATGTCATATCCACGTTCGTACTTCAAAAATTAAGCTCGTTAACTCAAAAAGTCAAAATTGCTCAATTGACATTTCATGCATTTCTTCAAAATTTCCATTTTTGCTCAAGCCATAACTTGCTCAATTTGTATCATTTGAGAGTGATCTTGAACTTTTTAGAAATCTCAAGATGTCCTCTAAGAGCTCCTTTTGGTTTCATCGTCATTGAAGCTTACATTCTCATGTACACTTCTTTGGAAAAAGATGGCTTTTTGTTGACTTTTAGAAGGACCTATAATGTCTTAACCCATAACTCTCAAATGAAGCATTTTTGGGCAAAGCTTGTTAGAGACAAAGTTGTAGAGAATTGAATTCCCTTTAAAATGAGATATAGAGGAAAAATTTATGATGAAGTATGTGAAAGTTATACTTGGTCAAAGTTCTGTTGGCTTTCCCTTAAGAAACCCTAATTTAGAAACTTTTGACTTTTGACCACTCCATGAATTTTCTTGATAAATCATGATCAACCCTTGATCAAATGATGAATGTGACTTCAAAGTCTTGATGTTGACCAAAAATGATGAAGTTTGACTGTATGTTGACCACAATTGACTTTTTGTCCAATACAACTGATTTTCAACCATCTGAGCAATTTACTGAGCAAACTTAGGCCAGGAGGCTTGAAACTTGACATGGTGATGCCTTGAGACATATGAGGAGGTATGATGATCACTTGAGCCATTATAACTCATCCTTGACCTGAGAGAAGCAAAACCCTAGTTGTGGGTTGATTGCTTAAGAGAAGGCTTGTCTGGTCAACCCTTGAGTAGTCCTTGAGTATGGAGATGTGTATTGGCTTGAAAAATATGAGGACAAATTTTGGAGTATAACACGGTGATTATGGAGATTTTGTGGTGAATGGTAGGTGTTTGATCGATATTCTTCAATTTGTCAATGATACTTGTTAATTGGAAAGGGTTCTTGGAAGCAAATTTGAGCGATTAAATCGATTTTGAAGGCGTTTGAGATGGTGTCGGTCCTTGGGATAAATTATCATAAAAGCAAATTAATAAGTATTAATATGAATTCGAGTTACTTGGAAGTTGTGTCTTATGTTTTAGCTTGCAAGATTGAGGTGAGTAACTTTAATTTTCTTGGAATTCCTATTGGGTCTAATCCGAGAAAGTTAGCTACTTCGTCCCCTCTTATTAATAATGTAAAGAAGCGAGTTATCGGGTTAGAAGAATAGGTTTCTCAATCTCGGTGGTAGAATTACTCTTTTGAAATAAATTCTAGGTTTTTTATCCATTTTCTATATGTATTTTTACAAGATGCCTAGAAAGGTGGTCAAGCTTACAAGGAGGTTTTTTGTGGGGAAGTTCGGAGGAAAAGAGGAAAATTTATTGGGTTATTTGGAAGAAAGTTTGTCTTCCAAAGGAGTTGGGTGGTTTGGGGTTAAAATATATTGGGGATTCTAACATGGCTCTTCTAAACAAGTGGCGGTGGAGAATCCTTCAAGGACAAGATTCTCTTTGGTTTAAGTTATTGAAAAATAGATATGGAGACATAGCGATGAAAGTTTTTTGTGGTGGCAATGAGTTTAAAGCATCTGAATCTCAATCTTTTGGTGGAAAGATATCTTGTCAATTTCTTATTTTTCTTCTAGTGACCCTATGGTGGAAAGGTGCAAATTTATGGTGGGCAAGGGATTCTCGATCCCATTTTGGGAGGCTAAATGGATGGAGGATGAAAGGTTAAAAGAAAGTTTCCCGGAGTTATATGCGGAGTCTTGTTTAAAAAGGGCTTCGGAGGTCGGAATGGGAGGGTGGATAAATGGAGAGTGGGTTTAGAGTAATTGTATTATTGATAGAGATAGATTATATTTGGTTTTGATAATTGTGTTATATAGTTTGATGTTGAAGTTGGATAATTCTCTCTTGCTTGATTCCGTATTGATAAAGTCATTTGGATATCGTAACCGGAAGAGATTTTTTCAGTGTCTTCTTGTTATGATTTCTATGCTAAAATACGTTATCTATTTGGGCCGAGGAATAGAGGTGAGGAAGCCTTGGGATTGACTTGGAAGTTTGATGTCCCTTTTAACATCAAAGTCTTTGGGTGGAGACTTTTTGTGGATGGAATTCCTACCAAAAATCTTTTGGCTAAGAGAGGTATTTCTTTCTCCTTGGATAATTTAAAATATGTGCTTTGTGGGGTTGTTAATGAAAGTAGACATCATTCTTTTTTTAATTGTTCGGTAGTGAAAATTATATGGAGGGATATAGCAATATGGATTGATAAACCATGGAGGGATGTAGGTAATTGTTTAGCTAGTTTTTTGGATTGGTATAATTTTTGTAAAGAAAAGAAAGTTAGGGGTGGTGTGGCTAGCTACTTGTTGGATTATTTGGTTGATGGTGAATGGTATATGCTTTAGAAATGATACTTGGAACATTAGTGATATGGTTTGGAGTATCAAGATGTTAATATGGAGGTGGTCTCTTTTAGGAGATATTACATATTCCAATTACAACTTCTACAATTTTAACAAAGATCCTTTGTTATTTTTAGAGTAGTGGAATTGGTTTGTAATTTCCTCTCTTTTTTTAGGGCGTTAGTCCCGTTTCTTTTGTGTAAAGGTTGGAGAACCCTTAGTTATCTTTCATCCTTGAATTTTGCTTACACAAAAAAAATTATGTAGTATGGTGAATGATCCTACATGCTACATAATAGAAGTGGAATGATACTACAGGCTATGGTTCATATATATATATATATATATATATATATATATATATATATATATATATCAACGGCTACTGTTCATATTTATATATATATATATGCCCCTCGGCACATACACATGCCATCGGCATGTCCTTCCTCCTATGTGTGTCGTTCGGCACATTCCCCTTACCCAGGGTGTGTCGTTTGGTACCCGTCTTCTTCCCAATTTTAGTTTCTTCAATTTTCTGCAATTCTTCTCTGAATAATTTTATAATTCTACCAATTCATCAACAACCATAATTTCCATTCACAACATCAATTCGGAAAGCAATTCAAACACAAATCCAACATAGAAAATCACTACTTTCACAAACAGAACAACTACGAATGCATGGTAAATTCCCTCATACTACTCATCATATAACCCATTAGAAAATTAGAACCCCACCCTTACCTTGAATTGAAGGTCGCTCTATAGATTTCCGGTTGAATTTCGGTTTGGCTCTCAGTCTGCAATTCTCTTCCAACGATAATTTTTCTCCCACACCTTGTTCCTCTTTTCCCTTTCATTTCCTCACGTACTGCTATTTCTTTTTCCTTGTTTTCCAATAACTTCTCCAAAACCTAATTTCTTATTATTTATAACTAATAAATCTATTTCTCTTGTTGGGCTTAATATTCACACACCACCTTTTACTACTTCTATCACCAAAATAAGCCCAACACAATTATTCTCCTAATTTTAATATTATTACTATTATTAATAATCACTAATACTATTATTAATATTAATTCTACCGACTATTCAAAAATTAAACAACTAATTTAACTAACAATTCAACAACTCAAATATGAAATAATTCGAAATATTTAATTAACTAATTAATTAAATAACCAGGCGTTACAGGAGTCGGTTACACAAGGGGAAGGTATTAACATCCCACGCGTTTGTAGTACTCTATAGGATCTACTTATGTTATCTATCTAATGGGTGTGTTTATATTTCTAAATATTAAGACTAAAAGAGAAAAGAGAAATATGAATGCAAAAAGAAAACACGGGGAAAAGAAAGAAATATTTACAAAGTTTCGCTCGGCTGAGACCCGTGACCAGATGCCTACGTATCCCTTTTAAGGAATCAGAGTGTCGTATTCGGCTCACAAATTTTTGTTTATTTTGTGTTTTTAATGAACAATGCTAATTTTTCTTTCTTCCGCAACCCGACCTTTGGAGACTTACACGTTAGCACGAGAAGGAATTAATACATACTTTTTAATAGTTTTAATGACAAGCCAAGAGGCGAAAAGGATTTGAATTTTTGTTTTGTTTTTACTTTGAAGAAAATGATTTGAGATTTGAATCGTGCTAAAGTCTATGACATGAGAGGCCTCAGATGGACGAGTCAGATGCCTCACGTCCAAGAAACTCTACATGTGCTTAAGGCTCGTGGCGCATAATTTGCACCATCAGATATTAAGTGTTTTATGATTTTAAGGAAAGAAAGGTTTTGGTTTTAATGCATATGCAAAAGAAAGAAAAGAATAACTAAGGGAAACTATCTAATTCTACCCCTAATGTTATAATACAATAATTGGTCCTAAGGCTAAGGATGAAAAGGAAATGTCTACCTGTGTTAGCATACAAAACCTAAGAGTAAGGATAACTATCCTATAGGGAATATGCAAAGGTCAAAGTCGTTTTCTCGATTCTAATCGAGTGACGTCATAAACCGTCAACAAAAATGAAACAAACATCCTATAGGTAGGATGAAAAGTTCAAAGTCATTTTCTCGATTCTAATCGAGTGACATCATCAACTGTAACACCCTAAATTCCCCGGCGAATAATAATAATAAAATCATAGTAATATTTTTTTTCAACGCATTTAGAATGACACATCTTCAAAATCACAACAACTCTTTCAAATAGATACATAACACATCATGGAATAAACATAAAATAGTCTCAAATTAAAAGCAATTTCATTAAAAATTGCGGAAAATACTCCAACTTCAACAAAACAACTTTAAATAAATATTCTGGAGTTTAAAATACTCCACTCGGAATCATCAACGGAAAATAAAACGAAATAAAATAAACAAGTGTTTATCCCCAACCAAAGTGTTACATATCAGAGCATAATGCCGACTCTAAATAAAAGGAAGAGCAACCTCTTCAAATCCCGCAACTCTAACTACTCTTGATTACCTGCATGTTACCCATGTAGAGGCAACCTTCAAACAGAAGCAGTGAGATATCACAACAATATAAAGAACAGTATAATTATAGATATACGAAATTATCAAACATGATTACTGATGTTCAAGTATCACACCATCACATCATAATTAGAAATAATAATTATCATCAATCAAATATGATAACATAAAATCAACAACAAATATGTGCAATGAGACTCAACATTGACACTTATGCATGCGGTACCAAGATCACCACCGAATCCTCTCCATCTAGGATCGGGGTGACCATTTCCTGAACAATTTGGTTCACCTAATTACTAATATACTCCATCTAGTATTAGAGCCATCAATAAAAGGGAATAAATCTATTTACCTCGCTCGCATCCACTCCATCTAGGATTTGAGCCAACAACAACAACAATGCAATATGAATTCATGAGACATAACCATACAATTCAACAACTTAATGAAATGATTTCAACCATCACCAATGTCTTATAATTTCCAGACACTTGTTGTAAACTAACAACAACAACATATCGCAACGCAATCACGAATTCCACATAATCCACATACAACATATAATCAAAATTCACACAAAAAGGATATAGTTGTAGAAAAATACTTAGTTACTATTTTGAAAATTATTTTTACATAATAGATCACATTTTTATCTTTCTAACGGTTCAAGCGGTGCGTCAAACAGACACCCGAGCGCAAAGATAAAAATTTTCAAAGTTAGAAACATTTTGGTTCAACAAAGACTGGAAATCGGTTCCTCTAGATCTCGAAACCGATTTTCTGCGTTTTTACAAAAAATATTTCAAAAAATTTCAAAGAGGAAACCGGTTTCTCAGAAACAAGTAATCAGTTAGTTTCTTCTTCGACGGAAAAAATGGGATTTTAAAGTTTTTCAAGCGGAAACTGGTTTCTACTTCACAAAACAAAATTTTCTGCTACTTTTCAAGTTGCAATTTTCAAACCCTTCAACCCCAAATCATCCCAAATCACATACCAAACTAGCAATTGTTTTACACAAAATTACACAACATACATACAACAATTCACAATGTTTATCATACTCAATTGATCAATAAAACAACAATTTAAATATAGTTTCATCATTGGATTCAACACACATAAATCAATCAATTCATAAACTAACACACAACCACAATCATACAACCAAACACATACCTATGATTATACTATCCCTTAGAGAGTTGGAACCCCACCCTTACCATAGGATTGGAGATCACTCTAAGCTTCCAACAATGGTGTTTTTTCTTGCCCTAATCCTCTTGCTTCTTCTCTTCTTCTACTACTTTTCCTTATTTCTCACGATTTAACTAATGACAACCCTAAACCTCAATTTCACCTTATAGTCACTTTTTCCCTTAAGACCCATTTTATTGTTTTCCCTTTTCTATCCTCACTTATGCTACCAATATTACCATCTGGCCTTTGTCATATTTCTACTAAACCATTTATTTTAATTAATTAAATAAAATTAGGAAATTTAGTAACAAACTCCTATTTTACTAATATTGCTATTAATTATTCCTAAACTTAATAATTTATTATTAAATAAATAAATCTAAAACAACTTTCAATAAGCCTTAAACTCGACACTACCCCACACGTAGTAGTATCAAAACACACAATTTATCAAATAATATCTAACTACACAATCAAATAACTAAATTAATAATTGGGGAGTTACAATTCTCCCTCACTTAGAATATTTTCGTCCTCAAAAATTACCTGATGCAAACATCTCCGGATACGACTCTTGCATCTTACTCTCCAATTCCCATGTCGCATTCTCACCGGTAACTCCTCCCCAAACCACTTTCACCAGATCAATCTCTTTGCCCCTCAACTTCTTGATCTCGCGACTTTCGATCCTCACATGTGCAGTTTCAACAGTAAGATCATCCCGAACTTGTACATCGTCCATCAGAATCTCATGCGACGGATCTGGAATATACTTTCAGAGTTGCGACACATGAATTACATCGTGCAAATTGGATAGATTAGATGGCACGGCCACTCTATATGCAATATTCCATACTTTTTTTTGAAATCTGATACGGACCAATAAGTCGAGGAGTCAACTTTCTAGATTTCAAAGCACGACCTACACCAGTTATCGGAGATACTCTCAATAATACATGGTCTCCCTCTTGAAACTCAAGTTCTTTCCTCCTCTTGTTGTGGTAACCCTTTTGCCTACTCTGAGAAGTATTCATCCTTTATCGAATCAATTTCACTTTCTCGGTAGTTTCCCGCACCATTTCCGGTCCGAGTACTACACTCTCACCAGATTCATAAGTTATCGAGTTATGAGGCTCGAAAGTTTGATATTCACAACTTTGAAAATTTACACTTAGTGAAATTTTGTTGGAATTTCAACATGGCCAAGTACCCGATTGCAAAAGCATTTTACATGCGATTCCAAACATCGTTTTGAGTCGAGTTCAAATGCAAAGTTGCTCACCTCACGGCAATCTAAAACTTTGTTGAAGGAATCGAATACATTCGAGCATTGGGTCAAAAGTTACGAAGATCAGAAGATATGGATTTATCATACTTCAATATTCAACACTTAGCATAATGTTTTAGTGCTTTTCAACATGGTTAGGTAGCTGACTTCAGACCCGATTTTTACATAGTTCTGGACTCTATTTTGGAAAGTGTTCAACTACAAAGTTACTCACCTTATTGCGATCTACAACTTTGTAAAAGAGATCGTTTTCATTCGAGCCTCAATTTGGAAGTTACAGAACTTGGAAGATATGAAGCCGATATACTTACAATGTTCAATAATTAGTGAAATTTTGAATGATTTTTTAGAGGGTCAAATGGTAGACTTCGGGCCCGATTTTCACATGGTTTCAAGCGTTAGTTCAAGAAACTTGCAACATGAAAGTCGTTCAGGGGAGTTCCCTCTTCAACTTTGATCTTGGGATTTTGTCCAGAAAAGACATACATAGTATTTTGAGGATTACTTCAATGTGAAAGGAATCAGATAAATATTTTGAATTTTGACCAACCCTTGAGTCTTAGTTTCTCAATCCATTGGATCATGATGGATCAGAGAGAATATTCAAAACTTAAATTTACAAAGATGGAGGAAAAGAAAAGTCAAATGCCATTATATTTCAAGATGATACAGTTTGCTTGGTCTCTAAGTCATTATAAGGTACATTACATCTAAGTTACAAAATGTAATTACAATGGCACAAAATTCAGTTACAAGACTATAAAGAGAAATGAAAATTACAACGAAAGATACAAATTTCAAATGTCGGCTATTATCTTAGACCAACTTAGTGTGACATCCTAAACATGTTTCTCTCTTCAAGTCTTTCAAGCTATCTTCAAAGCACCTTCACCCGTGGCCATTTTGTTTCCCGACACCTTTTCATCTTGCCATCAGATTGTATAGAACATGCAACATAATCATGAGCCAAAGTCCTATTCGAAATCTCTGTGTTCAAGCACCACGAATCACCATACATTATGCTTACAAATGCCCTGCATTCACCTGTACCAAGTAGAATAAAAGAAAATAACCAGCTCAGTCATAAATAATAATGTAAAACCGGTTCACACTATTAAATTCCAACTCAACACATATCAGAAATTTCGGCCCATATAAATTTAAAAACCGTAAAAATGATGACAATGTGAAAAAAAACGGAAATCCAAACCCTGTACTATTCATAACAGTTTCCAACCAATTTCTAACAGAATTTTGCAACTAACTTCGTTAGCGGATTCTATCCTAACGAACACATAAAAGAATTTAGAAAACTAACTTCCCAACCGTTTTCTCTAACCACCTAACAGAATTGGAAAATTATGAAACTCAGAGAAAGATTCGATTCAAAAAACCAACTATCCATAACAGAAAATTCAGAGATAAAGGAGAGAAGGAATAAATTATTACATCTTAGATCCATAATCATTTACTATTATTATCCAGAGAAACAAAACACTCTCTCTCTCTCTCTCTATTATGAAGATTATTGATTATCCACAGAGATTCTAAACCAGAAAATCGGAGAGAGTCGTCCTCATCAGAACATACAAAAATCACAGAAAATTTTTAGTTAAAGAAAAGAAGTAGGAAATTCACCATGGAAATCTCTCCACTTCATCTTCGTCTCACATGCATGGCTCTATATAAGGGCTTGAAGACTTGAAGAAACAACTGCTAACATATTGCTAATTCACGAGGAAACTCACTACGCTCAAACGCTATTATTTCTTTGTAAAAAGTTGTATATTCTTTCAAGTCATTTGTACTAAAAATCTGTTTACATATCATATTGTGTAGAAGCATATTTACTTGTAAGCAAACTTGTTATCAAATTGTTGTTTGATTGCTCCTTGAGAGACCAGTTGGATCAGCAGTCTCGAGAAGTCTATGACAGTTAGTCTTAGAGGTTTTTAGTCATATATAGTTAGTGCGTGCAGGTGTTAGTCACTTCCAGTTAGGTTGTGTAAGTGTAATAATCAGTTGGATTATTGGATTAAGTCCTCATTGGAGAGAGGCAAGTCACCCCGGAAGGGTGGACTAGAGTAACTTGAAGTTTCAAGTGAACTAGTATAAAAATATTGTATTCTTTAGTGCTTTCTAATTCTTTCATTCCTTATCAAAAGCAAAGAACTTTGAAAAGGGGATTGCTTTCAAGAGAAAGGTTTTTCAAAGTATAAAACCCAATTCAAACTCCCCCCCCCCCCTTTCTTGTGTTTTTCGCATCTTCAATTGGCATTAGAGCTCCGGTTCTAAAGTGATAAAAAGGTTGGATTTTAATCAAGTACCTAATAGTGTTCAACACCGGTCCAGTGTGGAAAAAAACAATGGCTGCTCACAACAATAATGTAGTTGTTATTGCTTTTAATAAAGAAAGAGATTCTTATAGTTCAAAACATCTGATCTTTGATGGAGAAAGATTTGACAATTGGAAAGATAGGATAAGAAGTCATCTTCTTGATGGCTAAACCTACCCAGTAGACGAAGAAGGAAGAGAAATTCCCAGATGCGCCTTAATAGACGCTCAGAAGAATATGTACAAGAATCACCATAAAGCAAGAACAATCTTTCTTAGTGCAATATCATATACAGAGTACAAAAAGATCACAGATAAAGAGATAGCTAAGTTCGTCTTTGATTCTCTTCAGATGACTCACGAAGGAAATGCTAGAGTCAAGGAAACAAAGGCGTTGGCCTTAATCCAAAATATGAAGCTTTCAGAATGGAAGAAGATGAGTCTGTGGAAATAATGTTTTCAAGATTCCAGATACTTGTGGCAGGACTCAGAGTTCTGGAAAAAGGATACACTATTGTAGATCACATCAAAAATATTATCAGAAGTCTTCATGTCAAATGGAGACCCATGGTAAGTGCTTTGAAAATGGCGAAGGATCTAAACAACACCAATCTTGAAGAACTTATTAATTCTTTAAGAAGTCATGAAATTGAGCTTCAACAAGATGAACCTCAGAAGGGAGGTAAATCCATTGCTCTCAAGTCTACGTCTAAGAAGACAAAGGCTTATCAAACAATGGAGGAAATAGAAAATTCTAAAGAAGACTCAGATGAAGATGAATTATCTCATATCTCTAGAAATATAAACAAACTATGGAAACACAAATAGAGTAAGTTCAGAGGGTCAAGGAAATTTAAGGATAGACAAGAGTCTACATCTGACCAAAGAAGAGATTTAGAAAAAGAAGTCATATGCTATGAATGCAATGAACTTGGGCATTACAAAAATGATTGTCCTCGGCTCAAAAGAGAAAGAAAACCTAAGAAGGTTTTCAAATCCAAGAAATATTTATTGGCAACTTGGAACGATTCAGATTCAGAAGAAGAAGATTCTGGTGAAGAACATGCTAATGTAGTGCTTGTGATGGAGACCAGTACTAGCAGACCAGTACTAGAAGACAACTACTTCTTGATAAAGAGTTAGATTCTGATGACGATGATGAGGTACTTTCTTCATTTTCTCGTTCTGAATTAGAATTAGGATTAGTTGAACTTATGAAAAGGTATCAACTTCTTCTAAGCAAGCACAAAGATCTGAAAAAGAATTTTGTGACTGCCTTTGAAAATTCCACTAAGAGTGAGCCAAATATTTTAGCTTTAAATGAAAAAATATTTTATTTAGAAAGATCAAATGCTGCTCTTAAAAGTAAAGTCTCTAAACTAGAAGAAGAGATCACTTCTAGCATATCTACCTCTGATGAAATTATTAGATATGATAGAGCTTTTCAACACATTCTTGCTAAAAGTATAGATAGAAGCAAAATGGCTTCAATGATCTATGGAGTTAGTAGAAACGAAAGTAGAGGTTTAGGATACTATGGACCACCCAAGCCAATGGATGAGACTGAGAGTATAAAAATAATACCTCTATTTGAACAATTTGTGCTTGCTGCCACTAAATTAGAATGTTCAAAATAAGAAGAATCAGATTTTGATGCATCATAATAACTAACACATAAAGAAACTTCTAAACCAAAATATAATGCACGAATTCCATACAATTATATTGTTGCACAAAAATCCAAAGGTGTAATGACCTATGGAAAGACTAACAAGAAAGGATATAAAGTATGGGTACCAAAAGATCAAATTATCTATGTTGCAGATGTTCTAGATAGTGCTTCTGAGACACCTGTTATTGCACCTACAGGATGGATGATTTCCACATTTTCTGAGAAGAAAATTTATGTTCCAAGATTTGGAACTTAAACCTAGAAGGCATTATGAATTGTTAGAACATATTTGTTCTAAAATAAGTTGTGAAGAGTCAGAAGGAAACTCATCAGACTTAACAGCGGTAACTTTTCTATCTTTTAGTTTCTGATTTTAAACATCAGAAGATGCTTCATTCAGAAGTGTCTCTGATCAGATGAAAATACTTTGATTTTCCAAATTTTGAGAATATCAAGTATGTCTCTTAGTAAGTGCAGTGATTAATGCGTGTAACGCTTTAGTTATCCTTAATCATCACACGCTATCTAAGCTAGATAATGAACAGTGTGCTAACTCTTGGAATTTATCTTTCATGATTACACTCATTAATTAGTCCTCATGATTATGTTATTTATTTTATTTTAAATTATTTTTAAAACTCTTTTCTGAGATTTTTTTAAAAGTCTCAAAATTAGATTTCAAATACTGTATATTTAAATATTATCTCTCTCTCTCTCTCTCTCTCTCTATCTATCTATCTCTATCTATATATATATATATATATATATATATATATATATATATAGTATACTCATCTTCTTACTTTTCACTCACTCTCTCTCTCACTCGTTCGTTAACACCCCAAACCCTAAAATCATTTTCTCTCAAACTATCAAGCAACTTTTCTCTACATCCATTCATCTTCTCTCTCTATATCCCTCTCCCTCATTCTCATGATGAATATCTAACAACAAGAAGTTGTCAAATTTGTATAGGAAATGGAACAAGCCTCAAACCTCAACGCATCTACAAGGGCTTTATCATCAACAACAGTCGCAACATCTACTCCATCATCATTAGTTTCTCCTCCATATACTTCTGTCAAGGTTAGTTCATCATCTGGTAAAGAATTGATGAAAATCATATCACATGTAAAGCTCTTCAATTTCACTGCAACCTAGACCCAAAGAACTTGGTAGTACTTAAGGAGTTCATGGTTGATTTTGAGAATCTTGCCAACAATGATTGTAGTATAAACGAAGAACTAAAATCTCAAGGTTGGAAAGCTTTTTTCAAAAGGCTTTATGGTCCTACCTATAAACCCTTAGTGAAGGAATTCTAGAAAAATGCAGATTGTGATGATCTACACATTATCTTCGATGTAATTGGGCAAAGGATTATTATTACAGAAAAATCTATTGCAGATTTACTGGGATTAAGGTTCTTGGAAGGAAAGTGCACCTTTTTCACGGATTTTAAGTCTAATGAGCATAATGAACGCCTTCAATCTCTACCACTTAAAACCTACTCCATAGAGAAGAAAAAGTATAAGAGAACGGATCTCCATGATAATCTCAGAATTTGGCACAAACTCATTCTAAGTTGCATAAACCCTAGACCCTCCACCAGCTCTGCATATTACTTTAACATCAGCCAACAATTTATATTGTACTTTTTGATGACCAGGAAGAAATTAAATATTCCATTTGTTCTCTTTAGTTATCTGAAAGAGAATATTAGAAAAAATAGAACCACAACAGATCCAATGAAGAAGGTTCTGAACTAGATTTCATGTGAGCATCTGATTACATATATTCTTGTTGAAAGTGGTCTAATAGCATTTATGATAGAAGAAGCAAAGTGTACTGATTATATGGTTTCTAGCATTGGTGAACCATTCACAGTGCAAACTCTCGAAAATATGAAGATTATTTCTGAGATCAAAAAGAGACATCAGCTTGACATGACTAGAATTCTCGACAGAGTTCCCATTGATAATTTTCCTTTGTTTACCATCTCAAGAAATATGATAGAAGTGGCTAAATATGTTGAGTCAATGAGTAAAGATGATCATGACGTGTCTATTACATCAGATGAGGAAGAACAAGATTGATCTAAAGGTAAAAGAAAGTAAAGGATAAATGGTTTTGATTCTGAGGAAAAGAAGCAGAAGAAGAAGAAGAAGAAGAAGAAGAAGAAGTCAAAGCTTCTTAATGATGTTATTCTGGATGAGAAACACCCAAGTAAGTCATCCTCTGCAACCTTTGTCTCGATTTCTACTCCTAAAACACTAAATACTTCATCAACCATCTCCAAACCAAGTTTTTCTGTCCCTTTTAAATCACCTTCATTACCATCATCTATATCACTACCTTCTACTACTATTCTCTCAAAACCCCTCTCCTCAACATCCTTTTATGATATTATAACCACCATCCTAACTCCCACCTCTGCAACAATCTCAACCACCTCTGATGTATTTGCTTCATTCACAATTTCATCTCATCTCATCACATCTCAAAACAAACAGTTGACTTTGTTGTGTCTCTAACAATAACTCCATCTATCACGACTCTCATTTCATTAATATCCATTATCACTTTCACTCCCTCCATTGTGACATCCGTACCTGAATTTCAAACACCACCATCTCTTGTTAGTCACTATGATGACCACCTTACTCCCCTCAATGAACAATGATAACACGTAAATGTATCAATTATTTAGATCAATTTATATAATTTTTATCCGTATTTTAATTAACTAAATTACTCTTTATTCGTATTATGCCGGTATTTTCTATGTTTTCAGTAATTATAAGGCATGTGTGAAGAAACTCGAGAAAAGACGGATAAATCATACTCAAAGTTCACAAAATAGAAGTATTTATGCAAGTATGGGGTGTATGACAAGAAATAGAGGTGTGAAAGAAGCAAAAAGTGAAAAGTAACCAAGGAAGCAGGCCCGACCAACTTCCACACGCGCTTCCTCACCAAGCCCAAGGGTGTAATGACCATTACACCCTTCTAAGTCAAAGCCCTAGTTATCGTCACGCACCAGGGAGCAAGACTTCCTCACCAAGGAAGCTTGCAGTGAATGTTACAAACCCTAGCCAGCTCCGTAGCGACCGCTACGAAGGAGAATCCGGTGGCGAGAAAAATGCAACAGCTTCGTTTCAACTCGTGCTTCACTCTCTATAAATAGGCTACTGGAATTCACTCTCAAAACACCTTTTTCTTCTGCAATTTTGTACCGTTACTCTGCCAAATTTTATTTTCAGCATTGATTTTATTTCTAGTTTCGATTCATTTAATTTATCCGCTTTCTTTTCTCGTAGCAATTTCCACATCGGGGATTGCTGTGAACCTTTGCCAATTCTAACCTTACGTTAGAATTGCGCCTTTTTAATTTCTTTCATCGCATTTGATTTTCAGACAACGAAGGGCAGATCTCACCGACTTGTGGGAGATTCCTGGAACTTGCCAAATATTCCGTCTTTTATTTTCAAGTTTATTTTAATTAATTTATTTATTGTTTTATTTAATTGTTTATTTATTTTATGCCTGATTTATCTGAAATGCGTGTTTTATCCGAATTGTTTGTTTATCACTGTTGCGCTATAAATGAATTGTTTAACATGCTAGGCTAAATTTAGTTATCGATATGTAAGGTCATATAACCGACGGGGTTTAGCAACGCCATTCGATTTATTCTATTTTAAAACGATTAAATTTCTGGTTTCAATTACTAGTTCTTAATGCAACTGTTTTGTTATGAGAGTAAAATACAGACTAAAAGTTAGGATCAATAAAGCGAGAGTTTGAGATAATAACTGGATATTAGTAATTGAGCATCAACTTAAAATACAGCGAGAGCGCTTTTAAGTTGATTAGGGTTTATTTATTTTCAAAAACTATTTTTAAACTCTAATGAAACAACGAGAGCACTCACTTAGGTTTGATTATAGGATCTGAATCAATAAACATGAGAGTGTGAGAAGGGGGTCTTCATATGAATATTTCCTACTGAACCCTGTTTTGACAATACGAGCTTAATTCAATGAGTTTCTAAATCCCCGAAGTTTGACCATTACATACCGATACTTTTCCCTTGAATCTAAACTAGATTATAATCAGTTAGGTTCCCTAAAACCCCAATTATTTACATCATTAGCCTTAGATTTACGTAGTAACCTTAGATAATGATAGGTCGACATTTAGTCCCTTGGGATTCGATAATCTTTAAAGCTACACGCGATAGGACTGTATACTTGTGGTCTAGAATCTATAAGATGTATAAAGTCGCGATCAAGTTTTTGGCGTCGTTGCCGGGGACTAATAACTCGATATCGTAACTCTTAAAGTTACGCTGTAGATACTAAGGCACCATTCCCAATTGTATGCCAAGTACTCGCTCTAGAGGCGAAGACTTAGTGCTACCAATTCCCGAACCTGAGCGCTCTATTATTAGAAGACTCCACGTACGAGTACCTCATACATACCAATCTGTTTCTCAATCTTCTATTTCTGCCGAACCAGTTGAAGGACCAGACATGGGTGATCATCCATGTCCACTCAAATCTTATGTTATTCCTTCGCAAGAAGAACCGCACAATAGCATTACTGCTCTAGCCATAGAGGCTAACAACTTCGAACTCAAACCTTTTCTATTGTCCGTTGTACAACATAACCAGTTTTTTGGTGGTTCAATGGACGACCCTAACCTACATCTATCCATGTTTCTGCAATACGCAGATACAGTCAAAGCCAATAGGGTCAGTCAAGAGGCGATAAGACTTCATTTTTCCCTTTTTCATTAAGAGATAGAGCCCGAGCTTGGATCCAGTATCTACTTGCTAACTCAGTTACCTCTTGGAACAAGTTGAAGAAAGTCTTTCTTGCGCGATATTTTCCACCAAGTAAGACAGTTATGCTAAGATCCCAAATAAGCGATTTTCGACAAAAAGACATTGAGTCTCTTTTCGACGCTTGGGAAAGATATAAAGACATGTTGAGACTTTTTCTGCATCATGGCCTGGAAGAATGGTTAATTATCCATACCTTCTACAATGGTCTCCTGTATAACACGAGATTAATAATAGACGTCGCCGCATGTGGCGCACTTATGAATAAATCGTATGACGTAGCCTATGCACTCATAGAGAGTATGGCCCAGAACCACTATCAGTGGGGAAGTGAGAGAGGTTAAGTAGAGAAGGCTTTTGGAGAGAAAGCACCAACGAAAAGTGGGATCACGAGATTAGCAGTCTCGACATCGTCCATGTTAAGGTAGTCGCTCTCACCAAGAAAATAGAAAGCTTAACCGCAATACCTCTAGCCACAGTGGCTGCCATAATTACAAACAGCGAGATATGCGAAGTACCTGGACACACTGCTGCTGAATGTCAACTCTTAGCAGGAACTCCCACCGACCAAGTGCATTATGCTCAAGGAAACCCTTATTCAAACACATACAACCCTAGATGGAAGAATCATCCCACTTTCTCATATAAAAGCACCAATGCGTTATATGGGCTAGGACAAGCACTTGCTGTGCCACCTGGATATCAAAAAGCACCCGCAGTTGCTCCCAATATTCCTAGCAAATCTAAACTCGAACTAATGATGGAAAATTTTATAGCTTCACAAGCTCAAACCAACAAGGATTTCCAAAACCAAAACATTCACACTAGTGAACAAATTAAGCAGTTAGTGAATAAAGTAGATGCTTTAGCCACCCATAACAAAATGCTAGAAACTCAGATTTCATAAGTGGCCCAACAACAAGCACCTACCACGTGCCGACACTTTTCCAGGGAAACCTCAACCTAATCCGAGGGGACAAGCTCATGCTATTATATTGCAAAGCAGAACCGAATATGATGGACCAACTGACCCTAGACTTAAAAATCCAATCATGTCCCAAAGCTCTGGAAAAACAATTGAGAAGGAAGATGAATCGAAAGAGAAATAGAAAGTAGGTGATGGAGAACCAGTAACAGGAAAAACCCGATGTTCCTCCGCCACCTTACAAACCACTCATCCCTTATCCTCAAAGACTGACTCAGCCTAGGAGCGCAGGGAAATTCAAGAAATTTGTTGAACTTCTAAAACAGCTCAATATCACCATTCCATTCACAGAAGTTATCACCCAGATGCCCTCGTGTGCTAAGTTCCTTAAAGAAATAATATCTAACAAGAAAAGATAAAGGATAATGAGACAGTTACACTCACTGCAGAGTGTAGCGCAATCATTCAGAACAAGATGCCGCAGAAGCTGAAGGATCCTGAAAGCTTCTCGATACCATGTAATATAGGTAGGTTTGTCATAGACAAGGCTCTATGAGACTTAGGCGCTAGTATCAATGTTATGCCCTTGTCGATATCTAAGAAGCTCGACATGGGAGAATTAAGACCGACCAAGATTTCTGTACAACTTGCGGATCATTCAATCAAATATCCAGTAGGAATTCTTGAAAACATTTCGGTGCGAATAGGTGAGTTCTATAATCCTACAAACTTCATCATTATGGACATTAGAGAAGACAACGTTACCCCCATCATACTTGGTAGGCCATTTCTAGCCACTGCCGGAGCCATAATAGACGTTAAGAAAGGAAAATTAACCTTTGAAGTTGGAGAAGAGAAAGTCGAATTTATCCTAACACAATTCCTACAAGCCCCAGCTATCGATGATACGTGTCATCTTTTAGACGTAACTGATGAATGTGTCAAGGAGATAGAATCAGGAGAAAAACCTCATTCCGAAACAATGAAGATCCCAATGCCCCTAATTTTCGAGGATGATAATTGGTGTCCCAAATATCGAGATGATAACCTAAGTGAAAGTCTAGCACTAACACCAAATCATATGCCATGTCCGAAGAAACCTGATTTGGAACTCAAGGTTTTACTGAAAACCCTAAGATACGAATTCCTAGATTTTGAACTCAGAAAACCAGTAATAATAAACGCAGACATAGGACAACTCAAGACAGAGAATTTGTTGCATGTTTTACGAAAATACCCATCTGCCTTAGGATACAACATTGTTGATTTAAAGGGAATAAGTCCTTCCATTTTCATGCATCGCATCATGCTGGAAGATGACTGTAAGTCGTCTAGAGAACATCAGAGAAGGATCAACCCGATCATGAGCATTGTAGTGAAAGACGAAGTAACTAAACTTTTAAATGCATGAATCATATACCCGATCTATAATAGTTAGTGGGTTAATCCAGTCCACTGCGTACCCAAAAAAGGAGGAATCACTGTCACGACAAACATAGCTGGAGAACATATAGCAGAGAGAGTCGTGAGTGGATCTAGAATATGCATTGACTATAGAAATCTAAACAAAGCTACTCGAAAGGACCATTTCCCTCTACCCTTCATAGACCAAATGCTTGAGCGTTTGGCTAAGCATTCATACTATTATTATTTGGACGGTTATTCAGGATTCTTTCAAATTCCTATCCACCCTGATGACTAAGAGAAAACAATGTTTACGTGTCCTTATGGAACGTTTGCTTACCTGTGAATTCCATTTGGATTATGTAATGCTCCTACAACATTCCAGAGATGTATCATGTCCATCTTTGCCGATTTGGTAGACGATATCATGGAATTATTTATGGATGACTTCTCTGTATGTGGGCAAAGCTTTGAAGGATGCTTGTCAAACCTGTAGAAGGTAATGGAGAGGTATGTACAAGTAAACCTGGTATTGAACTGGGGAAAATGCCATTTTATGGTGAAACAAGGAATTGTGTTTGGACACATAGTTTCTGAGAAGGGGATCGAAGTAGACAAGGCAAAGATCGAAGTAATAGAAAATCTCCAACCCCTTAAGACAGTAAGAGAAATACGAAGTTTCTTAGGCCACGCCGGTTTCTATCGACGTTTTATTAAAGATTTCTAAACTTCTCACCAACCTCTTAATGAAAGAAGTTGATTTCATCTTTGATGATGATATCTTAAAGGCGTTTGAACGGTTGAAACAACTCTCATATCCGCACCTATCATACAACCACCTGATTGGAGTCTGCCATTTGAGATAATGTGTGACGCAAGCGATTACGTGGTAGGGGCAGTCCTAGGACAAAGAAGAGACAAAAATATCTATGCCATATATTATGCAAGTAGAACTTTGGATTCTGCACAGATAAATTATGCCATTATAGAAAAGGAACCGTTAGCCATAGTTTTTGCATTAGACAAATCCTGTTTCTATCTAGTGGGCGTCAAGATTATAATTTGCACTGACCACACAACTATCAGATACCTATTAGCTAAGCAGGATGCCAAACCAAGGTTATTAAGATGGATCTTACTTCTACAATAATTCGATCTGGAGATTAAAGATAAACTAGGATCCGAGAACCTTGTCGTCGACCACTTATCCAGAATAGAGAAGCTTAAACCTCAAGATGTACCTATTAATGACGATTTCCCATATGAACACTTAATGGCCCGAATGGAATCCCAACTAAGAAATGCCCTGAAATTTGCAACAGTAATGATACGGCTGAAGAAGTGGAAGCAATGTCTGCTCATATATCACTGCATTGGTATGCTGACTATGTCAACTACTTAGCAACGAGAGTTCTTCCACCCAATTTAACTTACCAACAAAATAAGAAATTCTTTCACGATCTTAAACACTATTATTGGGACGAGCCCTTACTATTCAAACGAGGTCCCGACGGTATCTTCCGTTGATGCGTTCCAGAGAGCGAAATAGAGAATGTAATTTCACATTGTCATGAAGCCCCTTATGGTGGCCACGTTAGCACTTCGAAGACCTAAGCAAAGATTTTACAAGCTGGCCTTTATTGGCCTAGTTTATGGAAAGATGTTCACGCTACAATCATAAAATGCGACCGGTGTCAACGCACTGACAACATATCTAGGCGCGATGAGATGCCTCAAAAGGGTATCCTAAAAGTAGAGGTCTTTGACGTGTGGGGAATTGACTTCATGGGACCTTTCCCATCTTCTTTTGGAAATAATTACATACTAGTTGCAGTAGATTATGTATATAAATGGATAGAGACAGTAGCCTCTGCAACAAACGATGCGCAAGTAGTGATTAGATTATTCAAAAATACAATTTTTCTGAGATTCGGTGTGCTGAGACTAGTCATCAACGATGGTGGCTCCCATTTCATTTCCAGAATTTTTGATAAACGTTTAGTGAAATATGGAGTCCGACACCGCGTAGAAACACCTTACCACCCACAAATAAGCGAGCAAGTGGAAGTCTCTAACAGGGAGATTAAGAAAATACTTAAGGAAACTGTTGCTATGTCTAGGAAAGAATGGTCGTCTAAGCTACATGAAGCACAATGGGCATATAGAACAGCGTAAAAGACACCCATCGGAACCACACCTTTCAAACTAATCTATGGTAAGTCATGTAATTTACCTATGGAACTCAGACATAAAGTCTATTGGGCTATTAAAACCCTGAATCTAAATTATAAAGCTGCTAGAGAAAAGAGAATTCTATACATACATGAATTGGAAGAACTTAGGCAAGATGCATACGAAAATGCCAAGATTATAAGGAACGAACTAAGAAGTGGCACGACAGACGCATCTCTAGAAAAGAATTCAAAGAAGGTGATGTAGTACTCTTATTTAACTCCAAACTTACACTATTTCCAGGAAAACTCTATTCCCTATGGTCAGGACCTTTTGAAGTTATTAAAGTACTCCCGAGTGGTGCTGTTAAAATTAAAGGAAAAGCTAGTGATCCGTTCATTGTAAACGGGCAGCGTTTGAAGCACTACCATTGTATCGAGAATAAAGACTACTCCGCTAGTCTAAGACTTATACAGTTGTCGGCTGAGTCACCAAAATAGATTTCTATTTTCAAAATAGTACGAGCTTCTAACGTTAAACAAAGCGCTTTGTGGGAGGGAATCGACCAATGTTATTTTAATTGATATTAAAAATATAAAAAAATTATTGAAGGTTTTCTTATCTATTTTTATTAAATGTTTTTCTTAAAAGCTTTTATAAAATTTTCTGCTCTTGTTTTCTATTTTTAGGCATTAGGCGGATGCTAATTTAAAACTATTTTTGACTATTTACAGGACTCACATTTCTTTTTCTTCACTGATTTTTGCTATGTATTTTTCTGACACTATGCATGTCACATTCGTGAGCGATGCTCAATAGAGACGTTCTGAGATGCTTGCACAGAGAGATGTGTCCCACCATTTATATGCATGATCCCACATTGTCCGCTTTAGGCATTAGGGAGAGTGTCCGCTTCATGTTTAACCAGATTAGGTGGAACTACTTTATTCATCACCAGCATTCTACCTACCGCAGCTTAACACTGGTGTTTCTCAGTTCTTTGCACTACATCCCTAACGTTGGTTTAGGGTTGGCTAGAGGGGTGGTCTCGTTCAGATTATTTGGTTTTACTCACAGGTTCACCACCCATGAACTTGCTGCACTTATGGATTTCTCGGTTGATGCTGATACTGCCATTGAGATTCCCGATGATGAGTATTTGAAGAACCAACTTGACTACTTTTGGGGAGAGATATCTGACCGGTGACAGGAGAGATCTATTCCTAGGCACTCATCTGAGATTCATAACCCAGATATTACATATTTCCATATGATTTTGGCGTTTACCTTATTTGGAAAACCTCAGAAAGATACCTTAGTGTCTATGGAAGATCTGTTTATTATGTTTTATGCATTTCGATCTAGACCAGTAGTTGGTGTTTCTTTTATGTTTGCTCGTATGCTGAGTATAGACCAGGCTCCTCATGGTCCTATATGTGTCGGAGGCTTAGTGACTATGATTGTTACTGACCTATTTTTGAGGGAGCCATTGTCCCGTTTGACCCCTACTGCTGGCTTCATCCCGCTAGACCTATCTCTTTGCTTTAACTTTGGGATGATCAAATATTTAGAGCCGAATCAGTTTGAGTTGCTGCTCGTCATGAGCCGATCTACCACTTTACACTTCCCGACATTGCGCGATCTAGTGTACATGACAAGAAAAATTGGATTTATGACTTAGAAGGCGTAGATGGGAATGACATGGAGGAAGAAGAAGTTGATCCTTTGACACGACTCCACTATTATGACTCTCCAGCAGGATTGGACGAGTCCGACCCAGAGATGGTCGAGTTGATTGAGATGATTGAGGTTGATCCTGTTACACCGCCTCTACTTGACTTCCATCCGACTTGGGATTCGCCCATAGCCCCTGTTGCTGCTGCTGATGTCCAGATTCCACATCCTGACTATGTTGCTGCCGTTGATGCACTCACGACGGAGCTTTCTGTTATTCGTTCAGATCTTACTTTGCTCCTCACTGACTTTTATGGTTTCATGGATCTTGTTACGGTGAATCTAGATCACCTTTTTCAGTAGTTGAATTCTAGAGGTGGCTGATTTTTGTTTTTAGAACATTGAGGACAATGCTCAGTTTAAGTGTAGGGGAGAAAACCTTTGTTTTCAATTTCTAGTAAGTTAGTTTTGAATTTCAGTTATTTCCCTTCAATAAAAAGTTTCCTCGTCAAATTAATTTCATTTAAGCATTCATTCCCATAAGTTATTCTTACTTCCACACATTTCTTGAGCCATAACAAAAAAATTTACTTCGATGCATTAGCTCGGTACATTCATAAAGTATATAGGTTGCTCAATTAGGCTTCATTAGAATTTTTGAACGAGATTCGACAAAAATAATACCACCTTGACAACTAAATCTTCCAGATCTTACAGATCAGTTTGAGTAGTTACGATATTGAGACCTTAAGTTTTAAGTTTTAAGTTTTAGATCAACCCCGAGTAGTTTATACAAGCAGTCGGCACCGTCTTATCCACAAACTAAGTAGGAAGCCGATGAATATAAGTGACTGATCCTAATCAGAAAAGCTTTGAGTATCAAGATATAACAGGTAATGTGCTAATTAAGTTAGGTGACCCTCACCAGGTCATTTAATCCAACAGTTACGGAACCTACAATAACTAATTTGAAAACTAGTCGTAAGCCTGTTCAGTGGTATCTGGTGTTGAACTTGGTAGGGCGAAAAATGGTTCGATCCCCCAAGACTTATGATTTGGAAGAGAAAAAGAGTTACCAACTTGCGTACCAGAACCCCGTGTATAAATTGACCAGAATCACTAATCGACTACTCTACTTTGTGCGTGCAAGAGATAAAGGGCTTAATGTGATTGCGCGAGAATGAAAGCGATTGATTTAGAACGAAAAGAATTAGGTTGAGCTATGATAACATGATTCGGACAGGTTTGCATGGGAAGGAAGATTTTGACCATGTTCCATGGTTTCGTGTCATCTTTGTATCATTAGTGTCGGAACCCAATTCCATTTTTCTAAATGTTACGCCCCTCAACCATGTACAATTCAAGTTGCATCATGCGATTGTGTCAGAAACTTTGTGCTAAACAATTTCAAATTCTATCATTTGCTTGAGGACAAGCAAAGGTTCAGGTGTAGGGGAGTTTGATCACACGTAAATGTATCGATTATTTAGATCAATTTATATGATTTTTATCCGTATTTTAATTAACTAAATTACTCTTTATTCGTATTATACCGATATTTTCTATGTTTTCAGGTTTTTACCAATTATAAGGCATGTGTGAAGAAACTCGAGAAAAGACGGATGAATCATAATCAAAGTTCACAAAATAGAAGTATGTATGCAAGTATGTGGTGTATGACAAGAAATGGGGGTGTGAAAGAAGCAAAAAGCAAAAAGTAGCCAAGGAAGCAGGCCTGTTCCACTTCCATACACGCTTCCTCACCAAGCCCAAGGGTGTAATGACCGTTACACCCCTCCAAGTCAAAGCCCTAGCGATCATCACGCACCAGGGAGCAAGACTTCCTCACCAAGGAAGCTTGCAGCGACCGTTACAAACTCTAGCTAGCTTCGTAGCGACCACTACGGAGGAGAATCCAATGGCGAGAAAAACGCAATAGCTTCGTTTCAACTCGTGCTTCACTCTCTATAAATAGGCTACTGGAATTCACTCTCAAAACACCTTTTTCTTCAGCAATTTTGTACCGTTACTCTGCCAAATTTTATTTTCAGCATTGATTTTATTTCTAGTTTCGATTCATTTAACTTATCCGCTTTCTTTTCTCGTAGAAATTTCCACATCATGGATTGCTGTGAACCTTTGCCAATTCTAACCTTACGTTATAATTGCGCCTTTTTAATTTCTTTCATCGCATTTGATTTTCGGACAACGAAGGGTAGATCTCACCGATTTGTGGGAGACTCTTAGAACTTGCCAAATATTCCACCTTTTATTTTCAGGTTTATTTTAATTAATTAATTTATTAGCTTATTTAATTGTTTATTTATTTTATGCCTGATTTATCTGAAATTCATGTTTTATCTGAATTGTCCATTTATCATTGTTGCGCTATACCTGAATCGTTTAACATGCTAGGCTAAATTTAGTTATCGGTATGTAAGGTCATATAGCCGACGGGGTTTAGCAACGTCATTCGATTTATTCTGTTTTAAAAGATTAACTTTCTAGTTTCGATTACTAGTTCTTAATGCAACTGTTTTGTTACGAGAGTAAAATACAAACTAGAAGTTAGGATCAATAAAATGAGAGTTTGAGATAATAATTGGACATTAGTAATTGAGCATCAACTTACAATACAGCAAGAGCGCTTTTAAGTTGATTAGGTTTTATTTATTTTCAAAACTATTTTTAAACTCTAATTGAAACAGCGATAGCACTCACTTAGGTTTGATTATAAGATCTGAATTGATAAACACGAGAATGTGAGAAAAGGGTCTTCAAATAAATATTTCCTACTGAACCCTGTTTTGACAATACGAGCTTAAGTCAATGAGTTTCTAAATCCTCGAAGTCTAACCATTATATACCGATACTTTTCCATTGAGTCTAAACTAGATTACAATCAGTTAGGTTCCCTAAAACCCTAATTATTTACATCATTAGCCTTAGATTTGCGTAGTAACCTTAGATAACGATATGTCGACATTTAGTCCCTTGGTATTCGATAATCTTTAAATCTACATGCGATAGGACTGTATACTTTCCGTCTAGATTTTATAAGATGTATAAAGTCGCGATCAAATAATCATATAATTTTGATCAAAACACAGTGTGTTCTGATCCTGTTTCACTCACAAACTTTGCTGAATATGGAAGAATGACAGCTAATAACCATGAAACTTTTGAGATTTCTCTAACTGAATTTGATCAAATGTCTAAACTTCTGGGACTCACTAACGTTGTTCATCCATATGAACCCCTCTCTTCTGATCTATCTCTGATAATCTTTGAGAAACCTAGTCCCAAAACCTTGGTTGAATGCCCCAATTTGTTTATGGATAAGGTACATAAGAGGGTAGTTAAGCTCAATGAAGAGGCTAGGATTTTCTCTTCCCACAAAGATCTGGATGCCCCATGGGCACATTTTGAGCAATGGATGAAGTATGAGGTTTAAAGAATATTCAACTTATTTGTAACTTCAAGGATGACAATAGTAGAGGTTGTCAAGCAAAATGAGGAAGAAATGGAAAGAACTCGTGCCTTCCAACTTATTGCTCATAAGCAAAAGGAAACAGAAGTTAAGTCTCTTCTAAGTGCTCAAGAAGAGGAAAAGGCCAAGGTAAAAGCTGGAGAGGATGAGAGAATCAGAGCTGAACATGAAAGACTGGTTGCTGAAGTAGTTAAGGAAGAAGAATCTTCTCAAGTTTCTCTAGTTGAGCCTTCAACAGAACAACAATTCAAGGTCATGAATACTACTATTGAAGAGATCAGAGCAGAACAGAGAGAAGTGAATCAGAGTTTGAAAGAACAAAAGGTGGTCAATGATAATGTTCAGAACATGCTGGAGTTAATTCTCAAGAAGATTTCTGGACCAGATCCTTCTCCTTCCAACTCTTAAGAACCGATGCTTCTTAATCATTTAATATTTTCCTTTGATTAAGAACCTCTGTCGTTGTTTTGATAAATATTTTAAATTCCTATTTTTCTAAACTCTTTTGAATGAATGAAAGCATCCTTATTTATCCTCTTTTATCTAATTTGTTTTTATCACATATTTAAAATATAACTTTTTTTATTATTACAAAAAGGGGGAGTAGTTAAAGAAGTAATTTTGATTCTCAATGATCAAATTCTCTGAAAAATGCAGCTTACAATCTAACCAAATATAAACTGTTGTTTTTTGGTAGAATTATGTTGCTTTTATTTTTCAGGATTTTTATGGAATCTGAAGAAAGTCATGCATTTGACTCATAAAACTAGACTCTGGAAGAGTTAGTTCGAAGTCAAGTTCTAACCGGAGAATCTGGAACCTGTCTGAGCGAAATTTGAAGTTCAAGATATCAGTTGAGAAGTTGTATCTTCAAGAATCAAGACTCTCAAGATCCTTCTATCTGATCTGTTGGAACCAGGGGAGCTACTACTCAGATGGTCCTTACTCCGAATTTTTGATCTTTACCAAGTCTGTGATTCAGGGGGAGTTTTTATGTAAAGGTTAATAAATCCTCACCTTTCTCATTTCTATTTTCTTTTGATGTTATGCAAAATTGTGTCATCAAAATTCATAGTTTTGTCATCATAAAAAAAGGGAGACTTTTAGAACAAGATTTGGTTCTGCAATTATGTCTCTGAGTTTTGATGATAACAAAGAGTATGTTTGAGTGAATAATTTTGTTACACTAATGTTTGTTGTATTTTTAAGAATAAACAAACATGTTCTGCTTCTAATGGATGGCGTGGCCATTACATTAGAAGAGAAAAATGCTCTGCTTCTAAGCTACATAAGTTCTGATGAACAAGTAGCGAGGAAAGCTTTAGAAGCATCTGAAGGTAAGTTACTCTAATACGTCAGTCTAAAGAAACCAGCCTGAAGATCTCAAGATAGAAGTTATGAGTGAACATTGTCTAAGATGTTGAAGACTCAAGTTTCAAAAGAAAAAGGGTTCAGAAGACCAACTGTTTAAAGACTCTGAAGATGTGGCTCTGAAGACTCTAAATACTTGAAGTTCTTCTGAACTTAGTTACGATACAAGGTTACAAGACCAAGTGCTGAAGACTCTAAAGACGTGGTTTTGAAGACTCTGAAGACTTGAAGTTCTTCCAACCTTATGATACGATACAAGGTTCTTCAAAACCAAGTGCTAAAGACTCTGAAGAGGAAGATCTGAAGACTCTAAAGGCTTGAAGTTTTGATTAACCAGAAGTTAGATTCACTCCTCTTAATCATGCTCGCAGAAGCTTCTAAAGTACAAAAGGTTAGAAGATAATGTTAATATGGTACAACATTACATGGTACAAACAAACGTTTCATTCCATTATCATGAGGGACGAATATTACGTACGATCTTGTCCCCCACGTTCTCTCAAGCCGCCACAAATTTCATATTTCCAGATGTACCCTTCAATGGTTACATCATATGCATGGCTATATATAAAGATTTAAAGACTTGAAGAAACTGCTGCTAACATATTGCTAATTCACGAGGAAACTCACTACGCTCAAACACTATTATTTCCTTGTAAAAAGTTGTATATTCTTTCAAGTCATTTGTACTAAAAATATATTTATATATCAGCTTGTGTGGAAGCATATTTACTTGTAAACAAACTTGTTTTCAAACTGCTGTTTGATTGTTCCTTGAGAGACCAATTGGGTCAGTAGTCTCGAGAAGTCTATGATAGTTAGTCTTAGAGGTTTTTAGTCACATACAGTTGGTGTGTGCAGGTGTTAGTCACTTTCGGTTGGGTTGTGCAAGTGTAATAATCAGTTGGATTATTGGATTAAGTCCTTGTTGGAGAGAGGCAAATCACCTTAGAAGGATGGACTAGAGTATCTTAAAGTTTCAAGTGAACTAGTATAAAAATTATGTGTTCTTTAGTGCTTTCTAATTCTTTCATTCCTTATCAAAAACAAATAACTTTGAAAAATGGATTGTTTTCAAGAGAAAAGTTTTTCGAAGTATAAAACTCAATTCAAACCCCCCCCTTTCTTGTGTTTTTCGCACCTTCAGTATTCTGCATGTGTGTTTATATTTGTGCTCAAAGACCTCAGAGAAGGCAATTTCCCCCTCCCCTATTGAAGTCCTTAGGAGAAGGCAAGCGGAAAGTTTTTTGGATATCTTTTAATATTTTTAATTTCAAAATTCTATTTTTTTTACAAACATAATTTAAATGGTCAAAAGATAATTTTATATACAAATGTAAAATTAAATATCAACTATTATTGAAAATATGATTTTATTTTTAATATATTTGTGCGAAGCACAGGTCGATAATCTAGTTGGGTATAGTGGTTGTGTTAATTCTCCACGGAAATATAATGACTTTATCATTCATGTAATCAGAGTTGTCCCCGAAAATTTGAAGGCTCTCTGCCAATTTTTAAAATTGGTCCCAATAAAAAAAGGTAGAGAATAATAATACATTTTGAAATTTTTTGAAAAAACAATACATTTAAATAATAAATGTGTAGACACTAAGAATTAAACCATTGATCTTTAATTAAAAAAAGAGATCCATTTTAGTCCCTCACAAAAACTGTATAGTCCAAATTATCAAAAAATAGTCAATATTTAATCCCTTACAAAATTAAACTGGATCATGTTAGTCCCTCTATTAATATTTTTTCAAACTGATTTATTTTTTATTTATTAATCGGGACTGCACTGTCACGTATATTACATCTGCCATATGTATTATTTACAAAAGAGATTTGTAGGTCCTCACATTAAATTTTTGGGACAATTTGGTCCCTAACAACGAAAACCATATTTAATCTCTTATAAAATTTAATTAGACCATATTAGTCCCTTATGTTCAATCATACTCTCATTAGATTAAAACTAAGTAGCAAAAATTCTATATTACCATCACGTACATTATAGATATATCATCAAATTCAAAATATTATAGTACTTTCAAATTTTGAAACATTATACCAATAAATAGAACTTCAAAATCTAAAACATCTAGTATCATCAAATTAAAATCAACAAAACATACAAAGTGCCGAGAAGTCACCAATGGTAGAAAAAAAAGAGAAAATTCAAAAAAATTCAAAAATGATATACCAACTTTGATTATTTGGTTTGAACAGTTTAGTCTGAATTTTTTTTTCCAGTTTTACTTCTGTTTTGACCCATTAGAGATTCTGAAAGGTTGGGTCAAACCAAATTCAACTTCACTTTTTGATCCAATCGATTAAACTGACCGATAGGAAACTTTACCCTATACCCCTACAGTTATTCCCATACCCCTACAAATTTTCTAATATTCCAACTTTACCCTTTTACTATTTTTACTTTTTAGTGGAATTTTTTACTATTTTCACTATTCATCTAAACACATCTGGAAAAGACAAGTGGAACCTGAAATTTAAGAACCGGATAACCCAAGATGGAGAAATCCGGTATGTATTTTATCATAAACCGGATAACCTTTTAAAGCTAAATTTTGATCGCGTTTTTTTCCCGGAAAACCAGGCCACAAGTTATCCAGTTAACAACATTAACCAACCGGATATCCTTCGGCTGTGAGTTTCGGTTTGTAATAAAAAGTCAACTGGATAACATGTGGTATAGTTATCCGGTGCGGTTTTTACTATTTTTTTTAATTTTGTTTAATTTTGTTAAACATGTGTTATTCCTCAAATATGCGATAAAAATCAGACATGCGTAGATACCACTGATATGTTTATATCTGCACAATGTTTTTCTACAAGAGAAGAGGCGATAAGATGGATTAGGGAGATGGAATCAGGAATAAAATGACAATTATAATAACACGTTCAGATACCAAAATAGGCAAGAGAGGAAGAATTGATAAAGTAATATTTGGTTGTGATAAAGGTGGAAAATACAAAGAAGGAGAAAGTGAAACACAGAGTGCTAGTAAGAAATGTGGTTTTCCGTTCAAAATTAGATCCACACCGTTAAAAGATGGTTCCGAATGGAAGATTGATGTAAAATTTAGAGTTCACAATCATGGGTTACCTAATACATTTGAAGGGCATCCTTTTGTAAGTCGACTTAATGCAGAAGAACAACAACATATTGGTGATTTGACAAAACGTCATGTTCCACCAAGACACATACTTTTGTCATTGCAGGAGCGAGATCCAGAAAATCTCACTTGGATCACGCAAGTATATAAGCACAAAAGTAAAATACAGAAAGATATAAGGGGACCTAGAACATAAATGCAACATTTATTTAAGTTGGTAGAGAAATCAGATTATGTATACTGGAGCAGGAAAAAAGATGATTCAGAAGTTGTGAGGGATATTTTCTGGGCTCATCCAGAATCAATGAAGTTGTTGAATATGTTTCCTATTATGTTGATTATGGATAGCACATACAAGACAAATAAGTATAGACAACCTCTGTTTGAAATAGTTGGTGTGACATCCACTGAGTTAACATTTGTTGTTGCATTTGCATATATGGAATCAGAGCAGACTGAAAATTTTTGTTGGGTTTTGGATAAGTTGAACAGTTGTTTACTAAGGACGGGTTTTGGCCACAAGTGGTGTTGACTGATAGTGATCTTGCCTTGATGAAAGCAATTGAAACAGTATTTCCAAAAACAACCAATTTGCTTTGTCAATTTCACATCAACAAAAATGTGAAAGCGAAGTGTAAGGAATATGTTGTGGATGACATGCAGGAGTTGATAGAGAAAATGTGGTATGAACTTGTAAGGGCTAGTGATGAGGTGGAGTATCAACAACGGTTGCAACAACTTGAGCATGGATGTGTTGACTTTACAACATTTATTGATTATGTGAAAGATACATGGTTGTCTTCGCATAGACATAGATTCGTTGAAGCATGGATCAATCAAGTGTTGCATTTGGGAAACACCACAACCAATAGGTATGCTTATGTTAATATATCTTGACTTTATTCAAAGTTTTTATATATTAATATTACGTGTACTTACTTGTTTTTTTATTTATTTAAAGGGTTGAATCCGCACATTGAAAATTGAAGCAAATGTTGGAGAATAGTTTAGGTGATATGTGCAAATGCTGGGAGGCTATGAATGGCAATATTAAGATACAATTGGGCAACTTTAGAGCTTCACTTCAGAAGAGTTTTTATGAAGTAGAACATGCACACACTAGCCAATTTTATGGAAATTTGCGTGGATCTATATCTAGAGCTGCTTTGAGGCATATTGTTGAAGAGTGGGTGAGGGTTGATATTGTTGGTACAGACACCCAAAAGTGCGAGAGTACTCATAGAAAAGTGTATGGGTTACCTTGTGCTTATGATTTAGGAAGATATACATTGAGTGGTGATCCAATACCAATTGACGCTATTCACATTCATTGGAGAAAGCTAAGTATGGAAGGCAAACAAGAGGTGGATGCAGATGATGGATCAGAGGTGGACATGACCAATGCAATTGAGGAAATTTGGAAAAAGTACAGGGCAACAAATGTTGTCAGGAAAAGAGCATTAAAGAGTAGGGTGTGTGTCATACCCCAATTTTTGACCTAATATACCACCTCATATATGCATCACTGCATCACTAACAATTTCAGAATAGAATAGATCGTGTGTGGCTTCTAGAAGTCAAAATCAGGGTTTCTTCAAAATTTCATCTGTTCAAGATGTGATCAATTAGGTTTTGAGTTTCCACTCACCTCAATTGACCTATCTTAATCAACCATCAACATTTGATCTTCAGATTCCCAACTTTTTCTCATGATCTATCAAGAATCGACCAATTAGGGTTTTTTATCGAGGATAGTGAATCATTGATTTTCTGATCAATGAATGACCTATTTGCTTGGAGATTGATCTTAACATCTTCAATGTAACATCTTGACCTAATTTCTTGATTCAAAACATCACAAAAGTCCATGTTTCTTCATCAGACAAATTCTGAATCGTCTAATAAAAATTCATCTGCTCAGAAAAGTCAAACTTTGACTTTTGGTCAACTTTTTCAAGACCAAACTTTTTCAATCATCAAAACATTTCAAATGATCCATCATGATCATAAAAAATCAAGAAATTTGAAAAAGTCAACAAAAAAGTCAAAATTGAAAATTTTCTAACACTTAGAAAAATTTTCAAGTGTTAAAAAACATGGTTTTTTCCTACTTTCATGGCTATTTTTCACATAGATCCTTTTGGAATCAGAAAAAACTAAAAACATGAAAGTTGTAGCCCTTGTTACAAGCTTTCCAAAATTTCCAAGAACTTGCAAAACCATTTTTTCTAGCTATACTTTTGATTTTGAAACATAGGGCTTCAAAACCATGGAATTTCAAGTACATGTTTCAAAATTATAAGTCATTTTTTGCATTTTCTCCTCCTAGAAGCCTTGTCACCATTTAGAGACAAGTTATAACTGATAAATATCAGTTGTGAATGATTGATAAAGGATTGGATCAAGAAGAAATTTCTAACCATGGTTAGAAAAGTAACTTTTGCATTAAATGCAAAAGATTCCATCTTACCACTTAAGCCAAGTTGCAAGCTCTCTCAATGATAGCCATGCCTTGTCATTCAGAATTTTTGGCCTATAAATAGAGGTCATTTCATCAAATTCAAACCACACCAAAGCTATCCAAATCAAGCTTTCTTTCTTTCTTACTTAAGTTTCAAGTTACAAAGTTCAAAGAGGGAATTTTTGCAATTCTCAAACCTTGCAAAATTTGAGAGAATTGAGGGTTCAAACATGTTATAAACATCAAATAGAACTTGTTTAAAACTTAAAACCATCAAGAAACAAGCTAAGAGATATTTTTCTACACAAAACTCCATTTGTGTAAGTTTTGAGCCTAAACTTGCAAACTGGAAATCCACTCGTGCGTTTTCAGTTTTTATCATTCAAACACTTTCCATACATCCCATAGAGATGATCCAAGCCTTTAAACAAGTTCTGTAACATCATCATCATCATCCTCCATTCAAAAACTAGCCACCTGCAAGTTGACTTGGTTGGATTAATTCAAAAGGTTTCAGAACAAACTAAGGATCGAAACACACTCAGGGAGGTTCAAGGAAGCTAAATCAATCGTTACTTTGCACCTGGAAGTTGTAGAACTCGAACTGGTTTTTCATACTAAGAGGTAAGTTTTTCAAACTTTAAATCCTCAATTCATGCACTTTTAGCTTTAAAATTGAAAAGCAAAATGTAGACATTCAATCACTAAAGCTATCTGGGTTGTTAATTGGAACTAAAAACAACTGAGTTTCAAGAATTAACAATTTTTTTAGTTAGGGTTCAAATGGGGATTGATAAAATTCGTGGTCCTCTTTGATTAATAATAACAACAAAATACATATTCATAATCGTGGAAAAAATCTAGATGAAATAGCATTTTAAACTTTTAAAATTGATCAAGATTTGAAGAAATTCGAATATGCCATGGATATGGTGTTTTTTTCGCGGTTACAGTAAAGAGGAAGAAGATGAAGTTTTGAAATTCAATTTTTGAAGCTATGTTTAAAATATATATTTGTGGTTTAAGTTAAATCAATGGATGTATTACTTCCCCAGCGGTTGCCAGCACGCTTTTCATGTTTCCTTTGCCTTGCCTATGGTCCAGGGTTCGAATCCCCCTGGGACCATTTTGTTAATTTTTTCACTTTCCTTCATTTTTTAAACATTTCAAAGACTTGTTTTTAAATATAATTAATTGGAAGCGTGTAAATAACAAGATAAACACTTGACTCAGTGGTAAAATTTTTCAATTCAAAACCAAAGGTCATGAGTTCAAGCCTCCTTAAGACCAAAACAAATTTTTACCACTTGTTTTCTTTACTTTTTCTATTAAACTTCAACACTTTCAAAAACCAATCAAAACTTCTCATTTTGAGATGATTTCTTGCATACTTGTCATTTAATATACCTATTTTATGATTATGTCAAAAAAATCCAAAAATATTCTCTTTTGATTATATTTTCATTAAGTCGAAAACAAGACATTTTAAGTATTCTTAATACTTTTCAAAGATGTTCTTTTATAACTTTCAAACTCAAATATTTTTCAAAACTTCTTGTGAATATACTTCACTTTTCAAAATCATTTTCAAAACCTTTTCAAAACTTTTCATCAAACTTACACACCTTTTTTCCATGATCGATTCGATTTGAAGATAAAGTCGAACCTGTTTTTTCCTCGAATTTCTTAATCGATCATGGGTCTCCCTCACGGTGTAAGTCCCAATTATTTTTATGTACATATTAATTTTTCCTTGTACATAATACAATCATCTTTGTAAATATTCAAGTATAACAAACTTCATTCGTTTGTTTTCATTCGCTTGTTTATACATCGAATCCATTGGTTATAAGAGAAGAATTATTCCCGGTGAAACTCCTTTTAAAACTAATGGGCCTCCCTTATGGTGTAAGTCCCAACCTTCCTATGTACATATTCATTTCCTTGTACATAGATACCCCTTCGTGTATATATTCATTCTCTTGTACACATTCAAACTTGTAAATAATCAAGTTACACTTGCTTTAAACGCTTGTTTTATACACTTGTTTATATTTCCTTCATAAACTCCTGTGAATACATATCACACACTTGTTTATATAACTGTTCAGTTATAACATAACAACTAGTCTAACAACTAGGTTCCTCTTAGCCTCCTCTTGGGCTTTGTGCACGATAACTCATTCATCTGAGTTAGCCTCCTCTTAGGCTTCATATAAGAAAACTAATTTACTGAGTTTAGCCTCCGCTTAGGCTTCATATAAGACAACACTCCGCTGCTGAGTTTAGCCTCCTCTTGGGCTTCGTTCAAAAGAACTCCTCGTTGAGTTTAGCCTTCTCTTGGGCATCAAACAAGAAAGAGACCAGGAAATCTCTTAATAGCCTCCTATTGGGCTTCCAATACAAAGAATCACCCGCGCTAGGATAGAACCCTGAGAGAATGATTTCCCGGTGAAATCACTCTTGAATCCTAAGAGGATGGTTTCCCGGTGAAACCACTCTTAAAGCCAAAGCCAGCCATACCCTATAGCTTCCTCTTGAGCATCATACAAGGACCCTCGATGACCCTCGGAATGCCTTCTCTTGGGCTAACAATACAAGGACCCCCGATGACCCTCGGAATGCCTTCTCTTGGGCTAACAATACAAGGACCCCCGATGACCCTCGGAATGCCTCCTCTTGGGCTTACAATACAAGGACCCACGGGCTTCTTAAAAGCATCCCCCTAATCCAATCAATTTCTCCTCGAGATTTAGACGTTTATCATCTCTATGGAAGAAGTATCTCATCTATCATATCACATACAATCAAAATCTTTTTCAAACTCTTTTCAAACAAAAACATCTCTTAATCGTAAGTGGTAATGCTTGTACACTCAAGCAAAACACCCAATGCTTACAATTAAAAGATTCCATCATTTTTCAAACATCTTTCTTAACTCGTAAGTGGTAACGCTTGTACACTCAAGCAAAACACCTATAACTTACGATGAAAGATTCAATCAATCAACCCTTCAAAATGTATGTGATGAAATAGATTAGATACATTTTTCATTAAGATGACATTTGTCTTTGTCTCTTAATAACATCCCGTTGCTTCCACTAGCATAAGTGGGAACTACGATTGCTCTGACTTTCTCAACATCCCTTTGAGAATACGTAGGCACAAGGTCTCATCCTTGGCGAGCAAAACTTCTCCCTCAAACCAAACAAACCATAGCTCCCTTTAGATCCAAGCTACAAATGCTCTGATTCCCATTAAGGGATATGTATGCAGAAGATCCCAATGATCTTTGCGAGCACAATAATAACAAAACCTAGGATCCCACATAATCTATCCTTCTTAAAACCCAAAGGAGAAACTTTCCCAACATTAGAAATAGCAATTAAAACACACAAACATATCAAACATATTCATATATAAAGCTATAGATAACTATATATATTTAGGGTGCCACATCTATTCCTTTTATATAACAAATCCCCTTGCCCGGAATCTCCCCAATGCGTTGCGTCTAGTTCACGCTAGTCGTAATGCATATCACATCAATTGAGGGTATTGCAGCTTTCCCCTTTTTCATAATCATTTTTCTTGTGTTGGAAAAAATAAAGCTTGATGCTCGCGGCATCTTTATAAACAAATCAAAAGAGTAAATCGTTTCGAGCGAGAGAATCTGTAACACCCTGATTTTTAATAGCGGAAGTGTATTTAAAAGGCACTATAATTTAATTAACTAAAGGTTTCTTTTATAAAAATGGTAGGCTTTTTTTTTTTAAAAAAAAAAACGTTTTAAGAACTTCGACCTATGTTTTTATATATGAGGATTAGTTGGACCATATTTAGAACATAAACTATAATATAAATATAAACGTCAAGCGTCATAAAATATAAAGTGAAGATAGTAGTTATGATACAAACCATAAACGACATAATGAAGTCCTCGGCGACCACTCACGCGGAGAGGCGCCCCGAGAAAAATTCGGACCATACACTAATGTCACAGAATCCTCCAACCTGTTCTAACTACTCCTACCACCTCATGTACTCCCTTCCCTAACCTGACCAATCGATACCTAACGACAACCACAGTAACTACCCGCACCGGCTCCACACAATCCGCTACAAGCACTCGTCAATGTGTGATCGGATCCTTCCCCATCGTATTCAGGATCATAGTCCTGCTCGGAGGGGTCCTCCTCAGTGTCGTCGTCCTCTGCCTCACTAATGACTAGCTCGAGTAAAGGCACGTGTGCTGGATCGATAAGGGGAAGTTCGCTTACGGTATAGACGTCACGAGTGAAGGTCGGTGGTGGCCCTAGTGACATCTCTAGGTCTGGGGAAGGCCTAGATATATCGTGAAAGGTTGGCCACGCTCTCTCAACTGGGGCGTACGAGTGCGGTTGAGGTGGAAGGGTAGGTCGATAATCCATGACGATCAATCTCCCAGGAGGTGGAGATGATCAATGATGGTGGGATAGAAAAGGTCATAGCTCGATGGGAAATAGTGGTCTCGGTTCCCCATAATAGCAGTGGTCTCCAACACGTTCCCGGTGTACGACAGTTGTCCTAGGGCCGAGTTGAATCCCCAGGACGCGTCAGTCCATGTATCAGGAAAGGCAAATTCCGTCGTCTTTGTGGGGTGTCTCGTGTGGGTGCGTCATAATCTATTGGCGTATAGCCCACACAATCCATCGAAAGGGTCATCAATCCGAAAATAACAAATATACAAGAGCGAGCAACAAGCATATCTGAGAGGATACATTATACACGGCTAGAGATCTCATTCTAACACATGTATATACACATTCACGACAATAATACATATAGCATAATTAAGACTCATTCCTAATGCAATGTCTATATGTCGATGCACATGATTCCGGAATATCAATCCCTCCGCAAAGGATCGTAATACCGCTTTAGAATTTAGCGCCACTTAAGGTGATGGGTAACACCCACCAATCAACTCAATGATCCACTTTGGGATAAGGTGGTTCCCTCTTGGACACGCACCCCGTGCCACCTCTCCAGTGTGCACCTCGTGACTCCTCTCCGGTAGCCACGTAACCATGAGATGTATGAGCATACAATTCCCGACATATACACCTCAACATATGTGTATCATCACAACATATCATATGTAATAATTTTGCACAAAATATTTATATAACAATTACTCACCTTTTCAACTAGTCACCTTCAAAATAAACACGTGAAAATATATATATATATATATATATATATATATATATATATATATATATATATATATATATATATATATATATATATATATATATATATATATATATATATATATATATATATATATATATTAATGAGATATATAAAAATAGAAAGATGCCCTTACCATCCGAGAATTGATATTTTGTTGTTCGGTTGATCGTGCACCTTTATCCAAAATAATTTTAAATTAGAATTGAATATGTACGTTCTAAACTCTATAATTTTTTATTTTTTTTATTTTATTATAAATATATTGTTCTCCTAATTAAACGAAAAGAAAAATCTTAACCTTAGGTCTATCCTTTTTAACACTCAGTGGAACTCTTTTTAGAACACAACACACTTGGTTAAGACCCTTAATGTTCATGTAAAAATAAGATACAATTAATTTGAATTTGAAAATAAATAGTATCAATACTATTTATTTGATGATTAAAACATACAGCCATAGCCACCTAGTTATAAGTTATCAAAGAAATTCTCCAACAATCATCATTAAAGTAACCTATGCTAAACTGACTAATTTTATTATTCAAATTTAACAACTTCTTAAATATGGGATAGAAATTTCAAAACAGTACTTATTTCTTTAAATATTGTAACGATGAAAAATTTCAAGGACCTAACATAAAGAAAATATATACACTACATATATGGCAAGGGCTTGGTGCAATCCTAATCTTTAGTCCTACAAATATTATTCTTTACTTTAAATTTAACCATGAAATCATTTCTTCCAAATGACATACTCTACCTAATAAAAGAGTGAATCTTTATAAGATAAAACTATGTATCATTTTTCTCTTATAAAAATTTATGTTCCTATGAGAATTATATATATTAATTTAACCAAGATAAAATTTATTTATATTTAACAATTTGGTTTGAAGGCCGAGTGTTTAGTCCAAATCTTCTAATATTAGGAATTCGGTAAGAATAACATTTCTTATTTTAAAAATATAGACTAACTCATTTTAATTTTAAAATCATTAAACATAATAATTTCTTTTAAAAATGATATAGTAGTATCCGTTAATTATTATTATTATTATTATTTTTTGTCTTGATTTTATTGTTAGTCCTTAAATTAAGTAATCGGTATTTAAAAATGAAAGTTTTATAGTATCATAGAATTTCAAAATAATTAAAATAGAATAGCTTATGTGTATATATCTATATATCTATGTGAGTACTCCATTGCATGTATATTATCATGAAGTTATATGTTTGGAAAAGAGTTATTACCTTAGATAAATGGATTGGTGAGTCTAGCAAAATTTATTAATAGCTTTTTAGAGAGTGGAGAGAATTTGGAATTTAGTTTCTGTTGATAGGTGTAAGTAGAATGATGTATATACACATCTATATATAGGCAAAGAAGTGGTGGTGTGTAAATAACTTAAGGCAGAGAAACTACTTCCACTCTTTCACGTTCATTCAATACTCCAAGTAGCTATCCGACAATTATGCAGTATTGTCACTTCTTATCATTTCTCATAATGATATAGTCACTTCTCATAATGATAGAAATGATCACGTATATTCTCTAAGATACTCAGTTATCTTCCTTGCTTAAGATTTTATCGTATTAGTACAATTTCCGGTGTTATGTGACACTGATAAAAATGTCTGGAATAATTTTTGCCGATAATAAAACCCTTTTTCCGATTATTCTATACTGTAATATATATAAAATAATCGATCGAGAAAAATATTTTTTTTATTATTAGTAATATCTTTTCATTATTTTATTGAATATAATTTTGTGATCCTATCGATAAAATTTCGTTATGAACAAAGACTGTTTTAAAATTTTAAGCGGTTAAAACTATCGCTTACTAGAGAGACTGAAAATTAATTCAGACGGAGCAAATATTTTTATTTCATAATCCTATCATAAATTTTATTTATTCTATCCCTAAATTTTTGTTACAAAAATGGGTAGTTTCAAAAATTAAAGCTACTTTTTACGCTAAAGAGTAAATCAAAATTTATAGAAAATTTCTTTCCTGAACCACTACTAAAATAAAATTCTAAAATATATTTTTTTTAGCATGAATCAATTTACTTAGATAAATATTATTTAATTTTATACCCGATTAAAATATATTATAGATAAGCGAATATATGATAATCTTAAAATATTTATTTATTTAAATTTACGGGTCTTACAGAATCCGAATTCAGATTCGATTCCCTAGCGCGTCACTTTTTAACGCGAACAGTGTGTGAAATTGCTTATCCCACTACATCAAAAATGTTGCCACCGCCTGAAAAAATAAAACCAAGGGAGGAGTGAAGAAGAATGGGAAGAGACCTGCGGGATATGATATTTATCGTGATCCTTCATATCATGAGTATGTTGATCGAGCGTACTCGAGCTCCCAAAAGTCTTCAAAGAGGGTATGTTCACAATTATCCCAAACCTCTGAGAAGAAACCTTGTAGTAAATTCATTACACAATTTCTAGCACATATCGGACCATTTTTTGATGACATTGTTGATGTGATGAAGGATGGAAATTGTGGGTTGAGTCATTGCATTGTTTCATGGTTATGGATCGGGTGGATGGTCAATTGTTCGTCGTAATTTGGATAATGAACTTAAAGGTCCTAGAAGCAAGCTGTATGAAAAGTTATTTGGAGCTCGTTTTTCGATAATGAGAGATTCTTTGATGATAAAGTTAGGTCCTCAACCACCAGAGAAATGGATGACATTACCTGAAATGGCTTATGTAATAGCTAATCGGTATAATGTCATTGTTGTCTCTTTGGGCTTTCTTTCTTTAACGTTCTTTCTAATGACGACTTCACATTCACCTAATGTGTCCATTTACTGCATTGGATTTTTAGGCGTAAATCATTGAGTACAAGTAATAATTTTTTAAGTTACGCATATACTTATCTTTTAAGTTACATACATACTTATTTCACTTATTTGTTTTATTACGCATATACTTATTTACTTATTTGTTCAATTACTTATAACCAGGTAAACATGAACGAAAGCTTTCCGTTACCACCCGTCACATTGGCTTGGAAACAATTCCGCACAAAAGAGGCGACTTCTTGGATGATAGGATTTGACGGACGACTACAACATTGACAGCGTCTTACACCTGTAGTAGCGCCACATATTATTAAACTATAATTGTTATGTCTTTGTTTTGTTTTGTATTCATTTGACATATGACTTTCATGCTAGATTTTGGATTCAAATGTCTTTGTTTTGTTTTGTATTCATTTAACATATTACTTTCATGCTAGATTTTGGATTCAGTTGACATATATCTTTCATGCTATATTTTAGATTTTATTTTAATTTTAATACTTAGGATTGTGAAAAGTAGAAATATTAAAAGAGTGCACAAAACAATAGATAAGTCTGACAGAAATACATAAGTCATGGGATAATACATAAGTCAAAAAATACAATATAAGTCTCAAAAAAAAAAAACAAGGTAAATCATGGAGATGGATAAGGTATCGGTCCTCCCTGAGGTAGTGGTCCGCCCTGAGCTACACGTAATGATCGAAAAATCTCAATGAACTCATCGTCCTCCTCATTTGCACCATGACGCTGCACGCTGCAAGTAGCGATGAAGCTCACCTGATATGTATGCTAACCTCTCGTCTTCTGGTCCCTCAGCATAAACAGGCACTGGGATCTCTCTCACCTCATTTTGTGGCGGTGCTACCAAACGAGGATGTGACACCATATAATACCAACCCAGATACTCATCAACTACATCATATGGTCGGACATCAAAAACTGCATCACGAATAACATCCAAAACCCCATGAACATAACTTAACCAGTCTACATCCACATCAAGAGACTCAACAACATGAGGATGGTGGGGTATGTACTGTTTGTATCCAAATTGACACAAACATCTGTCGGATAGATATAGTATTATTGTACCATACCATTTCAGACCACCCTTGTATAGACATATATCATCAAATGGACGTATATGTCGGTGATCCTCAAAAGGACGCCAAATGACATCACTCAGTGTCAATGCATCTAAATGCACCCTGTGCTGATCGACCTTTGTAGTGGATTGCCAGTAACACCACTTCATCGCTCTCAGAAGTGGACTACCTACACCACAAATCCCAGATAGACCTCTCTTCCAATAGAGGGAAAATACTCGTGGATCTAGCACTGTTACACACCATGAATAATATAAATAAAATTCATAAATAACTAAAGATAATATATATATATATATATATATATATATATATAATGTACCTGTAATAGAGAGACATATTCACCCAACTGTTTGCAAAAATATAAAGAAGCATCACCTAGATAACGGTAAAGATTAACTAGTGTCGCAGCTCCCCAACAGTATCTACCACATCCATCCAAATCCCTAAATAGTGATAAATACTTTGCCTCCACCAGAGTAAAGGTCTTATCTATCAGAATGGTGCAACCCAATAACAACAACATGTACGCTCTGGCAGCACAATCAAACCTGTTAGCAGTCCGCTGATGCTAAAAAATAATCTTTAACCAATCCAATTTGTAGTAAGGACCTCTACAAAACTGGACCTCATTAGCAATCTCCTCCAAAGAAACTCGCATAAGATCAATATCTAATCTAATAGCATCATTATCAGTGAATCCTTCTGCAGGGTCAATCAAGTCACCCCTAATCGGCACGTGGAGAAGACATGAAACATCGTCTAAAATAATGGTCATCTCACCAAATGGCATGTGAAATGACGATGTTTCAGGATGTCATCACTCTACAAATGTCGATACTAGATGTTGGTCGATCCTCGACAAACTAGTTCCTTGAAGAGAGGATAAACTAGAATTCAGCAACTAGTTCTCTATAATAGGAGGGAGCATGTATGGAACCTAACCGATCAATTTGCTTCCATGTGCAGCAACCTTTAACTCTTTTTTAGGATGTCTCTCCTGAAAATAATTTATACCAAACATGTTATAAAATATATAAATTTTAACAAATAAAAATTATTCAAAATAAAATGATAACATTTAACTTACCTCGCCAAACCAGATGACAACAACGTGACCATCATATCGACAAAAGAGAAATATCGGTGGGTCCTCCGGAAAAGGTGGATGCACGATCCCTCGGTGATGTCCCTCTGCATCGTCCGCTTTACGGCGACGTTGTCGTTCCTCTATTCTTCTGCGCATATTATTGTCACCCGCCGCGCCTCCTCGTCTGCGAACCACTGAAGAAGAAAAAGTCAAAAAAACGGATAACCCAAGGGGACATTTTCTGAAATACGATGCAATAAACCGGATAACCCAGCGGTGGTTATCACGGTGTTTAAACAAACAGATAACCCTATAACGTTAGTTCCAGAGTGTTTCCAAAGCAAACCGGATAACCCCTTAACGTGAGTTCTGGGGTGTTTCAAAATTTTCAAACGCAAACCGGATAATCTCTTAACGTGTTATCCGGTGTGTATAATTTCATATATGTCAAACCGGAAAACTTACTCTTGTGTCCTCCGGAGTGTAAAATAAAGAATCGGATGTGGGCTTGTTGGATTCTCCGGTTTGTCAAAAAAACTCTCTCTCGTTTTATAGAAGTGAAAATGATAAAGGTAAAAAAAAATTATGTGATTAGTATTTATACAAGGATAATTTCGTCCAAATGTCAAAATTGTAGGGATTAGAGAATAAACGTAAGGGTATAGGGTATAAATTTTCGACCGATATAATCCGATTTTTAAACACTAATCTTAAGTGTTAAGTTAACTTTAAACTAAAAATGGTAAGTGTTAATTAATACTATATTAATTTGAAGTTAATGAATGATTATGATGTACTAGTAATAATAGTATTAATATTTGTTTGTATGTAGTAATACTTTTGGTTGTCCGATACTCCGACGGTGTAGGATAGGACACCGAAAAGAATCTGATCAACAACATGACAGGAAAGGACGAGTTTGTTTCATACTCGCCCCTTCCCTCCAACCCTAATTCCAACCCTTACTCCTATCCTTATCCACAACAAAACATCGTCGTTCTCCTCCCTTATCGTCCTCGTTCCCGCCACAATCACCACCGCACATGCCTCCTCTACTCCGCCGCACTCCTCCTCATCCTCCTCATCACCGCCGGAATCTTCATCCTCTACCCATCCGACCCGGAGATCCACCTCGTCCGAATCCGAATCAACCACATCGGAATCCGAACCAATCCGAAACCGATTCTCGACCTATCGTTCTCCCTCACGGTGAAGGTTCGTAACCGAGACTTCTTCTCCCTTACGTACGATTCCCTTGATGTTTCTGTTGGTTACCGTGGCCGTCAGCTAGGGTTTGTTTCCTCCGTCGGCGGTGGTCGGATTAAGGCGCGTGGTTCGTCTTATGTCGACGTTGTGTTGTCCGTTGATGGATTTGAAGTTATCCATGATGCTTTCTATCTGCTTCAAGATATTGCGAAAGGTGTGATTCCGTTGGAGACTGATACGCTCGTTGATGGGAAATTAGGGCTTCTGTTCTTCAATGTTCCGTTGAAGGTACTACTAGTATAGCTCAATTTTTATATTTTGCTCTGATTTTGTTATTGCAGAGATTTATTATGTTTGGTTTTGAGGTGAAAAAGATTGATTTGGATGAATTGATTATGTGAAATTGATTCGGGTTAAAAGTGAGTTGAATGTAAAGTGATTTATGTTTAGATAACTTTATGTAAATTTGAGTTGAATAGTAAAAATCAGGTTGAAATTTGAAAGCTATAAATTTTAGCTTCAAGTAGAATCAATTCTGGAGGCGGAATCAATTCTACTTTAGAAGAATCAAATAGGGTTGGTTCTTACTTTATCGTTTTGTCATTATGGTTGGGATTTTTTTGTTTGGAATTGTAACTTGTACTAGCAATAGATGATTTCTAGTATGGAATTTTTCAGTTGTTAGGTTATAATTTCAATTTTGATCCAGTGTTGTCAAATAGTGGCTATAGCTGTTTTAATAGAAGTTATAAGTGGTTTTGCTAGATATTCTAACTTCTAAGGATCTTTAAGCTGAAAACAACATATGAACATGGAATAAACTGTTTTTGTAAATCCTCTTTAGAACGTGCACAAATGAATTGATTATGTTTAAGATAAGCTATAAATGAGTTCTTAACGTGCTTTTTTATGTGTATTTGATATATATGTGTTTGTGATGTTTAATGCTAAATCCAGGCAACAGTGTCATGTCAAGTGTATGTGAATATAAACAGCCAGACAGTTGTACGGCAAGACTGCTATCCTGAGGTGAGATTTTTTGTTTTTACTTTTGGTTACTGATTTTTACGAGCAGCACTTTGTATTCATCTCTTTAGTAATTTTTCATTTCGTTCTTGTCAAATTTGTAAAATTGCATTTTAGTTAAGTTGTGTTTTCCTTCCCTTACCATTAAACACTTAGCCTGTTTTTACCACCATTTGTGAATACGTTAGTTACTCCAATTGTGTAGTGTGATATAGGAGAGTCAGTATTGTGTAGTTCTCGTTTATGAAACATTAGAAACAAGGCTTTGAAGAATCTTATCCATGCTTTGATCCCAATAACTCCATAAATAGTTTGAAGTGGATAGGAAATATAATCAATTTTAGCTAAATACTACTTTTTAGAGTAACCTTACCTTCTCTAATCCATTAGACTCGGCCAATTATTTGTTAATATATGGTCCAATTTGTAGATCAGCCTTACACTCCTTTTATACTGACTTTCAATTACTTCTGTAGTAGTTGTGATTGCTTTATCAATTGAAACTCTAATTTTTCGTTCATCTTAGAATTCTGCATAAGTATTAGAGTGCCAAAAAGCATTGCAATTCTTGTAATAGACCAGTAGTAATGTTGAGTCTAATCAACTCTGGAATAGCTATCCTTACCTTACCTTTCATAAAGTCTCAGAGTTGGGCTGGAGAATTGATTTTCTCATAGAATTTACAATCCTGATCATTTATATTCATCCAAGATTGCTGAAGTTGTGTCATAAGCTAAAAGCTTAAATTTAATCATAGTTATGGGGTTGTTTCCCTAGCTATAAGTTTTTAGGCTTTTGTTCTTGAATTAGTAAATGTGTATCTGTATATAATAAGGAAAGAATTTGCTAATCCATTTTTGTACATTTGCTTCAGTCACTGGGTGATACACTGGATCGGAACGTAAGTACTGCAGCAGGAGAGACACCTGATTTTTAAACCTTTAGCATCATTTATTTATATGGAGGTGTTGGTGTTCTGCTCATTGCATTACTGTTAGTGTGCTCAAATGCTGTACAATTGTATATGCATCACACATCCTTGTAAATTCTGGTTGAAATTAATGATCCTGTATCCTGTATCTAACGCTTTTACAAGGTAAAATTAATGATCATAAACATGTGGTTATTTCATTATTTTGGACGGTTCAACAAGTTGCTGAAATGAAACTTTGAATCTCTATTTCTTGGTGGAGCATAATTGTCGTGTTTGGTTCTAGCATCAAAATTTTGGTACCACTCCATGTTTTAACAAATATTCTGTTCTCAGTGGATTCTAACAAAATGACATGAAGATCTAAAGTTCTGGTAGATTTGTTGGTGATGGAACATATGCATATACCCAAAGATAAAAGGGAATGAAATTAAAGCTTAAAGTCATATTCTTTTATCGTGCCTTGACACTTTTATTGTTTATAAATTCTCATTAGTCATTACATTATTCCCAAATTAGATTGAGGACATGTTTGTTAGTATTAATTAACTTTCAAAGTGTAGGTAAACCCAAACCCAAGTCAAAACATATTTTTAAGATGGTTCCTTCATAATTGGACATATGAAACAACACATAAGTCATTAAGATTATCATTAACATTGTGTTCTACAAGCACTTGAATGAAAATTTTACCTTGAATTTGAACATATTTTTAAGATGGTTCCTTCACAATTGGACACATAAATGTTTAACCTGAAGTCATCAAGAGCATTGCCAGCCAATTTTTGATTTGTTGCCTGTATCCTTTGAATTAAACATCTTCTTTGAGCAACTACATTGACTAACCTCTTTTATCATAGAGAACTATAGTTGACGTCAAAACTCCCATTTAAAAGATCCAACACTATTATCTTCTTTTAGGATTTGATTTAAATCCAAGAACTATTAATTATAAACATTTAACACTACTATATTTTCAACATTTTTCAGAGGATTTGATTAGAATCCATGAACTCTAATTATGTTGGAATAGACCCTATAACTTTTGAATTGATTTCTGTATAATATTTGAGTAGTTCTAAAACAAAATTGGGATTGTTATTTTATTTTAAATTTTAATAATATCATGAAGTGTATATATGCTTATGAATGCTAGAGAAGGAATCTTAGAAAAAAGTGTACTTTGTTATTTTCATCACTTTTTTCTTCCTTAAAAAAAGCTACTTTGTTAAATTTTTTTTTACAATTTGCAACATTTCTGTTCTTAAAATAAGAACTGAAATTTGTTGTAGTTTATATGCCACAAGAGAAACAACGAAAATCAATCATTTTCATACTTCCTTACAAAACTCATCTATAAAACCTTTGATCTCAAATTATTTCAATAAGAGTCCTGAAAATAAAAAGAAGACAAATGTATACACATCTTCAATCATCATCTCATTATGATTTATGCATGCTTATGTACTATATATAACCTTAATTTACGATTTAAATTAGATACATTCCATAGAATCATTAAACTACTTTTACTTAACTCTTCTACCACGCCAAACATACTCACCATGATGTTGTCGGCACGGAATGACCCGGATGTTGTGACGGCGAGCACACACATCGCTTCACAGAACCACTCTCACCCGAGCCACTGCCACCATCACCATGATGAACATGTCTTGGTTCATGTTCTGCCTCTTGAAATACAAACCATCTTGTATGTACAATCAAACCTTCTTGGCTCACAAAAGGAAACCCTGGATGACACATTGATCTATTGTTTTGTTCTTTCAATTTCTTCTAGCCCTTTATTTTGTATTTATAATGTGCCTGAAGAGTTAAAAAAGAAAAGAATCTTCTTGGGAAAATGTAGAAGAATAAAAGTTAGAGGAAAAGGTGATTGAAAAGTAAAGGAATTGTGTTTGCCATAAAAGGCTTTTTGATATATTCCTTTGGAAAGATTTGTGCTTTGTATTGCAATTGGCAAGTCTTTATACAAGGTTTTGGTCTTTAGGGTCGGATGATTATTTCACATAAATAAATTAATTGTTATAGTTAGTTATTTCACGAAAATGTGATAAATAGTTGAGAAAGAATAATATTTTATCAAATTATCATTGTTTATTATTAATATATTCAAATTATGATAAATGTAGAGTGAGAAAATAATAAATTGAGAATATTAATTAGAGAGTAGAATAAATAATAAAAATTAAAATTGTGTTGAAAATTAAACTCGATAATTATTTTAGAACACATAATTTTATAAAATCGATATTTGTTGGAACAGAGGAGTAGTTATTATAGATTAATGCTTCATTTTTGATGAATTATTTAAATATCAATTAACTTCAAAATTTTGATAATTAGTTTTACAATTAATATTATTTTATCCTTGCAATATAGATAATTTTTACTATATTTACTGTAATTGTTTTACTACTCATATATATATATATATATATATATATATATATATATATATATATATATATATATATATATATATATATATATATATATATATATATATATATATATATATATATATATATATTAATTACCTTCCTAAGCATACAAATCAAACACAACAAATAAATAAAAAGAACGTAATAAATTATGAAACTATTGTATACAATCTTATATTGTAATGTAAGGTCAACTCAGATGACACTCTACCAGCAATGACTGGACCAAACTTACTACATAACACGAAACAAGAACATGTGTTTAGGCGTCTGTCTTTGATGCTGCACCACATGTGGCTCATATCCAAGAACACCTACCTCTTGTGTGGCATATATATGCCTCCCTCGTATAGTCATAGGCAAGGGGAATGTTAAAAAATGACATTGAAATGAAGGTTATCTCTATTTGTTTTTTTTCTTTCTAGGCCGGCCATAAAGTGAAAGACAAGATACCTAATAATAAAGCAAAAGTAATTCGAGCGAAGAGTAGGTAGACTTCTATTCTATGTGAAACAAATAATTTTGCATTCCAGAGCATATTTGATGTTTTTTTTTTCTTTATAAAATACATTAATAAATAACTATCTCTCTAAAATAATTACTAGATTTTATAAATAGATAAAGGGGTTAAGTCATCATGTATCAAATCTGAATCCAAAAAGTCAGTTATCTATATTCTTAAATTTTGATTGTCTTAGTGGGAGTATGAATTTTATGGATGGTCGATAATACTGATCATCAGAAAAGATGGAGTATAAAGGAAATGTATCTTGTGCATGTGTCATTTCATATGGTTTAATTATGTCTATTTATAAAATTTGATTATTTGCGTAATATTTTCACAAACATGATTATTAACATATATTTTTTAAATTTGGGTATTGCAAAAAAGAAATTCATATTTGATTATCCAAATCAATTAGGCTAACCGCAGTCCACGCCCCTCCACGTTTTTTATTTCAAACTGTTTTTACTATTTAAGAGAAAAATTAGTCAATCTAAGGTATTCAAATCTATTATTACTCTTACATCATTTTTTTATTTTCATACTGATTTGAACGTCAAAGTGTTAACTTTGCAAGTCGGCCTTTTCTCCACCGTACCAAAAGCTCAAGTTCACTATAGTAAGCTCTACTTCATCATTCACTGAACAATTATAGTTTCACCACTTGTTCATCAAAATAATGCTTCAAAAACCTCTTATATGTGTCGTGTCCATTAAAGATGGTATAATCCACTATACACCACCTCCGTTTTCATCGAAAATTGTTCAAAGTACTTAATACTCTAACGAATAAAAACATCACCACGAGTTAACGTAGAGACACACGATCGTTATTCCCAACAAAACGTTACATATTACATGAAAAATAATAAATGTGAATGTTCCAAACAACAATGACACCCATTAAAGCTTTCCACACCCAAGGATCGGGTAGCCGAGTTGAGGCACATACAACTAACCATCGTCCTACAAAATAAAGACAAGAACTTGATGACAATTTTTCTGGACTGCCTACAAGATACAAGACAAAAGGGGGCTCAACGATAAAGTAAGGGTAACACATGCAAAGAGTAGGAATACCTCTATTCTTTCTAAGATAAACAATTCCGCCTTTAAGATCTTGTTGGCCATCCAACTCAATCAAACATGTTATTCCTTTTGGGTTGGATGCATTATGCAAAACAACATGGACTATGTTCAAGCTATTTATGGTGCAGAAGGAACACATGTGGAATACAACATTCCAGCATGCGTATAATATATGGTCTTTGATAGTAGACCAATGTTATTGTAGTTTTGGAGGAACACACGTGGAACACAATGTTTCAACATGTGAGTAACGTAACACCCTATTTCTCCAATGCATAATTTAATAAAATCAGAGTAAATTAAAATTTTAAACCAACATCAAATAGGATGTAAAATTCATTCAACATCTTGTAAGTTGCTCAACATTTAGCAATTTGATACATAACACGCATTTTAGATGAACCGACACATCATTAAAGTTCTCAAAAATCCACTTCATTAATGCAACGGAAAAGAATTCATAATAAAATTCCAACATCATCAAATCATCATAAAAAAACAAATTATCAATTAAAAGAGAGTTTACAAGACTCCCAAAACTCCTAAAGAAATCGTCAAGCAAATAAAACAAATGTTCATCCCCTTGTGTTATGTATCAGAGCAAAACAATCACCATTCTTGGTCACACTTTTCTAATTATACAAAGTCACATCATAAAACCTTTTCAATTTCATCGTCATATTCACAACTTCACGAGATACAACAAAACATCATAATAAAATGAAATGCCTAAAGTCACTTCATAGTGTTTTAAAGTCATTTTTATTGGATATAAAATATTTTTAGCTCCACACGTAGATTTGAACGGTGCGCCAAACGGACACCCCGAGTCAAAAGTTATGAGTTTTTAAAGATTTTTAAAAAATATGTCATTCTGACTCAGCGGTAACCAGTCACTCTCTAGTGGTAACCGGTTATTGCAAAAACATTAACTTTGGTTTTTCAAAAACTTTTTGCGGTAACCAGTTACCCTTTAATGGAAACCGGTTACTTTACTTTTCAATAGCTCAACCATTCTGTCAAAAAGTTTGGCACCCGGTTACCCTCTAGTGGTAACCGATTACCCCCTCAAAGATTTTCTCCCAAAAGCAATTTTTGCACACGGTAACCGGTTGTCCTATAGTGGTAACCGGTTACCACTGTTATTTTTCCAGAAATTCTTCAATTGTGCAGATTGCGACTTTCCTTTTTAAAACACCCAAAATCATAATTTTTCAATATGAATTAGTAACAATCTTTCTGCCAAACATGCCTAGATCACAACTATCAATGGGGATTATTCTATATCATCAAACATCAAATTTTTCACACCAAATCATCATCATTCATCATCACACATACAAAACACAACACATTAAAATTCACACAAATAAGATTTTTATAATTACATAACTTAACTCTACCATAACCCATCAGCATACAATCCCTTATAGAGTTAGAACCCCATCCTTACCTTAAGTTTTTGAGTTCTCTTCCCTTTTCCAATGGAGTCTTTTCTCTAGCCCTAACTTCCTCTTTCCTCTTTTGCTTTTTCTCTTCTACGGTCAATTAGGAATAATGATTCCTATTCTTCTCTCTAAACCTTATATCCTTAAATCAATATTCTCATCCTACTCTTCCTTGTTACTAGCCTTATTTTAATTATTTAATATTATAAAATGATATTTATCTATTAAAATAACAATAGCAATTATAATAAAATAATAATATTATAATTATTACTATTCTCCATTCATCCCATATCTCTACATTTTTATCCACGCACTCATATAGTCTCAACTTCTATTATTCTTACTACTTCTAATCTTCTCATAATTCAATCAAAACACATCTTAAAATTCACTAACACATATAAATACATCATATCATCTATTTTATTCTTAATAAAATAATTATAATTAAATTGGGATGTTACAAGTACCATCTAGTCTTTGACAGCAGACCAATAATGTTGCGGTTTAGTAGAGAAGGGACACATGTAGAACATGATTGTCATACACCAAAATTTACCCTCCCACTTCCCAAGATAATTCACATCTCCATACTTAAAGATTTCACAAGGGTTGACCAGACAAGCCCTCTTCTAAGCAATCAAGCTAAACTAGGGTTTTAATTCACTCAAGCCAGAATGAATTTCCAAGACTCCAAGTGGTCATTATACCTCATCATATGCTTCAAAGGATCACCATGTCAAGTTTCAAGCCTTACAAGTCAAATCTGCTCAGTCAATTGCTCAGATGGTCGAAAATCAATTGTATTGGACAAAAAGTCAACTGTGGTCAACATATAGTCAAACTTCATAATTTTTGGTCAACATCAATATTTTGAAGTAATATTCATTATTTGATCAAGGGTTGACCATGATTCCTCAAAGAAAGTCAAGATTTGATCAAAAGTCAAAGTTTCTAATTAGGGTTTTTCAGACAAAAGTCAACAGAACTTTGACAAAGCATAACTTTCACATACTTTATCAGAAATTTTTCCACGAAAGCTCATTTTGAAGGGAGTTCAATTCTCTACAACTTCATGTCTCACAAGCTTGGGTAAAAAATGCTTCATTTGGAAGTTATGGATCAAAACATTACAGGTCCTTTTAAAAAGTCAACAAAAAGTCATCTTTTTGCAAAGAAATGTTCATGAACATGGAAACTTAAATGAAGATGAAACCAAAAGGAGTGTTTAGAGGACGCTTGAGATTTCTAAAAAGTCCAAGAACACCCAAAAATGTGGAAAATTGAGCAAGATACAAATTATACAAGTTGAGCATTTTTGAGGAGGTGCATAAAGAGAAATACTTAGCAAATGCAAATATTTTTCAAATGGGCCTAAGATTTTATGATCCAAACTTAATCTTGACAATATCCATGGCCTAAAAAATCAAATGCACGCCCATATTCCATTTATTTTATTTATTTTTGAATTTAATGATTTAAATTCAATTTTAATTAAATAAAATACAAAGGCAAGAGTTAAGATGAGTTGGGCTTGATTTGTACATGTCTTGAGGACCAAGGAAGCCCATGAGGATTTCCAAATTCGTGCAAGAAGCTACAAGGCAAGAAAAAGCCATTTTTGGAAAGATTTGGTAAATATTTACAAGGGAATATTTTTGCATTCAAGGCAATATATTTTCTCATTATTGTTGATCAAATCTCTTGCTCTCTCTATATATGACAAGATCAGAAACACAAGACACGAAACCCTATCCTCTTACAAACCCTAAAAAACTCTCAAAAATTCCAAGAAACTTGCCAATTCGTATTTCAAATGCCAGCCGGTTTCAAGCACTTCCAAGCATTGATTCTTGTTCCTGAAGGTCCCAGGAATTCATATCAATCATTACACAAAGTCAGAGCCTTCCAGAACGCGCCATCCAAGCCTCTCCAACTTGGTAAACTTCTGAAAATTGATTCTCTTAATCCATGCATTACTAACTGGTTTTGTTTGTTTGTATGATCTCAGGGTGTCCATTAGAACAAATTTGAATCATTAGAAGCAAGCTCTAACATGTAAATCACGAAACACCATTGTTAGGGCAACCGATCCTGTTTTCTTCGAAATTCACTCTACAGTTTGTTTCAGGCTAAACGACCACCACCACTATATTCGCAGCCCTCGAATTAGGGGGGTAGGGTCCTCTTTTACTCTTTATCGTGGCTATTTTGCAAGTTTAGGTTTAGAGGTGACCGGAGAAGACGACCAGAGCTTTGCTCCAGCGTCTCTGACTTCCTTTGACCTCTAGCATGCAGGCGTGGCGTGTATGCGTGCTGTGATTGGTTCATTCAATAATACATGGGCCCCATATTTGACTGGTTTGAAAACCAAAATAGAACACGTTGGATCACTTATAATCCTATGATTGTAATTCCAGAACACCAAGGCAGCTTGGCTCAGATGGTAACACGCGTGTGAGTTGTTGCTGCGTTATAGCGACAAGCAAAGAGTTGGTATTATTTTTTACCGGGTGATATATACCGGTTAGGTTATATCGTATCGTGTCCACAGAGATTGGTTATTGATTCGTCGTTCGACAATTCTACCGTTAATGAGTTTGGGATTAAAAGAAATGAAAATAAAAGACAGAAAGTAAATGAACAAAAAGTATAAAGGATAGACAACTTATCCGGAACGAATGTAAACTACCCGTAACAGACTTAAATCTACCATCCATGTCATACTCGGCCTACGATACTCATCCGTGCCATCACATACCTCTCACAACCTTGGTTATTTCTAACCCAAATTGAGAATCCTCCCGAATCATCTCAATATCCATTTCGCCTATCTCAACAACATAGAAGTCATTGCATCATACCCATCTTTGGCATACTTCACCAACGCAGAGGCATTAAGTTCAGATACTCTATAGTGAATGTCAGCTCTAAACCCATTTCAAGCATTCAGAAACTAACAGATAATCATCCTAGGAAAGAATCTAAGCAATCTATCTCTAGTAAAGCTCAAATCCCTAACATAGAGTAAAACCTAAGACAATCACCAACCAGATTCATAAAGCAAGCTTTATACAACGTCAAAGCGACAAATATACATGAGTTATGAGTAGATATACATACAAAACCCAACAAAAGAGATTACAAAGAGAAGAGAAGAGGAACCAAACATTTCTTGGTTTGTCAACACCAATCGACGAGGATTCGATTAGGATCATCAAATGCAAGCTCAATGTTGTTTTCTAAGCTCTCTAGACCAAAAATGATGTTGATGGTGTTGGGACTCAAAAATACCCAACTCATAACCTAAAAATGTGTTTTAGCCCTTTTAAAAAAAGTCGCGGGGGCGCGCTGCGATGTGATGTTCGACATCTTGTTTTCCATAACTTGAGAACCGTAACTCGAATTGCACCGGTTTGAAGCGTTGGAAAGCTTATTAAATTTCCTATCTAACAATGACAAAATATCAATCAAATTGATGATTTTTATTCTTTGATTTTGAGCTTTATTCGTTGATGAGTTGCTCAAATCGCGCGTTTGAAGCCGTGTCTTCGACACTTTATTACTCAATGCTCCAATTATGAATGAATACCTATAAAAGAGATGAAAAACTATCAAATGATACAATATTTACACAAAAAAACAATTATTCTATTATGTACACATTTATACAAAAAGCGGGGGATTTATTCGAAGAATATCAACAAAAGAACGGATAAGTGCCACAAAATGTATATACAAAATAACTTAATTTTGGCACTTATCATGAGTATAACCTGGGGGTCCTAGGTTCGATCCTGTGACCCCTTTCTTTTCTCACTTTTCACTTTTCTTATTTTTCTTTTTTTTTTAATTTTCACTTAATTTTCTTTTCAAATTAATTTAACCATTTTCAAAAATCATAAAAAACATTTTAATTTCAGATTTAGGTTAATTAAACATTTAATTAATTTTTGGCATAAAAATAATTTATTTTTCTCATGATTTAAATTATGTTTCATAATTAATTAATAATTAACTTAAAATTAGGTTTTATACATTAAAATCAATCTAAAAATATCAAAAAATATTTTTCTTTGCAATTAGGGTTTAGATATTTCCTTTTGCTGTTAGACATTTTTTCTGCAATTTATTTCTTTTATTTTGCATTTAAATATTAAAAATCGATGTATAGGTCGCAAGGATATTTTTGTAATAGCGTATGATTTATTTTCTGCCTTTACTTTCCGCACCTCTATTATGTATTTGCCCCAAAGCCATGTAATAGAATAGGACCTTTACTTTCCGCACTTTACTTTCCGCAATTTACTTTCTGCACATATTTAACTTGCTAGTAAGTAGACGTGTATGACAAGATTAAATCAAACAACATAGATCGCTTCTAACACAAGATAAATATCTGAATACAACACACTTTTCACACATGCACCCACCTCAGGGTATCCTCTCTTGTTGCTTTTAGAATACATGGTCATGTCCTTCGAACGTGGGGATATCTTAGCTAAGACACTTACAAACATATCATCATAGTCCCTTCGATATAAAGATCATAGTCCCTCGATGACCCTCAATGTTGCCTACGAATACATGATCTCGTCCCTCGATTGTTGCCTACGAAAAGTGATGATCGTCCCTACGAATATGCTAAGGTATCCCTACAAGTTGCCTTCTATGACCATCCAATGTCCCTTCGAATGTCCCTTTACATCCAACGGATAGAGTTACCTACCAACTAATGGTATGGATAGCGCTACCCTAAAGGAAAGCAAAATAACATGGAAACGACCATTCTGAGTAGGTAATAAGACTCTCTTGCTTGCTCAAATCTATCAAAATACTTTTCATACCTCACACTCACTTTCAAAAATCTTTACAAACACTTTGTATACATTCCAGCGTGAATAATTACAAAGTCTTTTCCAAAATAAAACATTTCTAAACACTTCGTATACATTCTAGCGAGAATCATTACGAAGTCAAAGTGAAATGCCTTTTCAAAACTTCTTTTCAAACACACACACAGAGAAATCAATTTATAAAGTGAGCTAAACAATTAAGAGCCCGTAGATAACTACGGATGGAAAGGGTGCTAATACTTTCCCTTTTCATAAATGCCTCCCGTACTCAGAATCTAACGATGGTCTTTTCATGTTCTTTTCGCCTTCCCTTAATTGGATAAAAGAAAAGTCGGTGGCGACTCTTTCTATCTGCAACATTTGCGATAAAACGCAAAACAAACAAGTCAGTTCTCCCACCGTATTACAATGATGTTCCAGCATGTGTGCAACATTTGTACCTTGTTTAACATGCCAATGTTTTTGCGTTTTTGAAGCGAAATTATGGTTGAGATTAAATCAAAATTGCTACTATATTTTTAGCAATGTATTTGTGTGATTTATTTGGCATTTGTTTGAAGATCAAATCAATTTAAATGGAGATTTAAATTTGAATTTGAATTGAAAACAAATCATATATTTTGTTGGATTTATTTATGGAATAAATCAAATTCAACTGTATCAATTTTATTTTTGGATGTGATCAAAGATTTAATCCAATGAGAAAAGCCCAGAAGAAGCGTTGTCATTTAGAAAGATTCGAACCTCGCGTTTGAGGTGTGCAAGTATGTCATATTTCTAGTTTTAAAATTTATCTTTTGAGTCTTTGTTTAAGTTATTTTTGTGCACTACCCTAGTGCCTCCATTCATATCTTAAGGCACATAGTTTGATTCTTCAGTTGAGTTGTAATTCAACATCAATATTATGTTTTATTGAGTTGATCACTTGGGATTAACGATTGAGAGAAAGTGAGAAAAAAAGAATCCTGTAATGAGGTATTAAATCTCAACCTTTTATTTTAAATCAAATTTTTGTTATCTCTTCCTCTCGCTCTCATATAAGATATTTTACAAATTGAAAAAAAATAGGTTAAAATAAAGATATTATATTCCTCTCGGGTATTAGTAAAAATCAAGGTGAAAAATGGTATGCTTTTTTCAGTTTTAAAAATCCAAAAAATATTGTTGTTGGGGATCGAACCCATGACGAGATCCACTTTTTCTCTCTACAATTAAAAAACAGAGGGGTAAAGTGGCGGGTTTTCATGTCGCCATTTGTTACCTCACTTGTGTAGCCAATATTTAAACTTGCAGTCAACTAACTACAAGATTTAATTAATGTATTAGTAAATTATTGATATAATAGTGAAATGAAATACATATATATGTTTTCTATTATATCCTTGTTGTTTTTCTATCTATCTTGTCCCCTCTTTAGGGCACCGAAAACGGGAATGCATGTAACAGAGAATTGGGGTACAACCAATGTTGTTGATGCTCGGCCTAAAGATGCCAGGAGTATTGTCAGAGATGCTTTGCACATCCATCAAAGTAATCAAATACCCCCAGTACCTTGTGTGCCTTCAAAGTTCAAGGGTGTTGTCGAAGACGCATTGCATGTCTGATCCAAGGAATCAATTCCCCAACCCCTTGCACACCTTTAAATTCTAGGGGTGCTGTCAGAGATGCTTTGCGTCTGACCACATCAATCAACTCCCCCAATGTCTTGCACGCCTTTATATTCTAGGGGTTTCTATCATAGACGCTTTGGACATGCGACCAAAGAAAAATCCCTTTAGTGCCCTGCGTGGCTCCATATTTCATGGGTGTTATTAGATATAATTTGCAAGTCCGATTATAAAAATCAATTCCCTAGAGCGCCTAGCGTGTCTTCAAAATCTAGGGGGTTATCAGAGACGCTATGCACGTCAGACTACAACAACCATCTCCACTAGGTATGCTATCAGAGATGTTTTGCATGTCCAAATTAGGGATGAAAATTGTAAACATCCCCACTGGATACCTTAAAAATTACCCACAATGGATAGGGTAATATTCTTGCATAAAATCTATCGCTCGAGCTAGGTGAGATAAACGAGATACGAGCCGCTGAACCAATAAAGCAAGGGTGTCTCCGCATCAGAGCATATAACCCAGATCAACTGGCTGAGCTTTATAGGTTGGGATATATCTACACTGTATATATAAGGTCGAGTTGTATGCTGGCTATATAGTTTTCTAGCAATCAAAAACTGGATATTGGTTCGAGCTCAAGTAATTACCCATTTAAATAAGTGAGTATGGGCACCTTAGTACTTAACTCGCCTTATAACCATACAATATATTTATTTATATATTTTAATTTATATTATTATATAAAAATAAATATCTATAAATTTTTAAGAATACATCAATGTTAAACCATTACATATTTAATATAAGTGTTTGTTTTTTTCATAATTCAACAATAAATTTTTTGAAAACTTTTTAATGGTCTTAAGAACATAAAAGAATATGATACTTTATACTTGATATGTTTAGTGTATTAGAAATGCAAGTGTGTATACATACTCATCAGGGCACGAGTACAAATGCTAACATTGGTACCCAAGCGGGTATGAGCTTAGGTATGAGAAATATTTCCAACCAAGGGTATGAGGATGTGTATTATAGTACCTAACCCAAATCGTGCCCATTTCCATCCCTAGTTCGAATACAATATTCAAATACCTCTTCCAAATAAATACACATAATCCTGAATAGCTAGTGCACCCCTATTCAAATCTAGTCAATTCAAGGGACGAGAGTGATGGAGCAAGGAGACATTCACCTTAATATGAGCGTTTACCTCATGGAGACGGACGAAGATCCTTTACCCTTGGTCAGGGAATGATCCTTTGTAACACTAAGCATAGTTCAAAAGCATGGACGCATCTAGGCAGTTTCATGCCTCTCGTTTATAAGTATGATTCAAAACATAATCACACTTAACCATACTCATGCCTTATTCCCGTGAATATGATTAAGGTATATTCCCATCTAGCCGGTTCTATACGAAATACTTACGGTTGAAATTGAAAGCATAAATGCTTAAATCCTAACTCATGTCTCATAAGTACAAAAGTAACATACATACACATCAAATTGAACCAATGCTTCACCTGAGCGAGCATGTCCCAATTACATCTGCATTGACTAGCTTGGCGTTCCTCCAAAATGACGCGTACATTTTAACACATCGCACTCACAAAGTTTTCAAACATAGCCTCATGAAAGACATAAAGTTATTTATACTTTAAGCAAATATTATTTCTCACTGTAGCAAAAAAAATGTGTAAGTTGGAGGGCCCAAAAGCAATCCTCAGTTGGTTGGAAACAACTGTTGAAAAGAGCTATATGTGAAATTGAAAAGCCCAAGCATGCAAAATTAATGATATAAATATTTACAAACCGAGGAACAAATCCCAATAAAATTTTAGCAGATAAAAACAAAAAAAGTAAAAGAGGAACACAAAGACCCTCGAACGCCAACGCTTGAATCCAAAACATCCAGACCACCACCACTGTACTCTCTAAGGATTGATCGAAACATATTTAGTTGATAATCAGTGACAAAAATTCTCAAACAAAATCCCCACGCCTAATTTAACGCCTGATCTCGAATTCGATGCACTTCTTTCACGTTATGCTGAAGGGACTCTTGGGATTTATGTCGTGGTGAAACAACTTCCTCTTAATTCCTTTTAAAGCACTGATATATTCATCCTTCATTTGCTGAAGAACCTTCTTATCTGCTTCAAATGCATGACATACTTCACCCGCATCTTCAAAATCCTTCTTCCAATGTTTATTTCCCCAACAAGAGAAGTCTTCATCCTTGCTATTTGGGTAGAAATTTTTTACAGAGAACCGTACTAATTTAACTCTTCATCCAAAGAATCAACAAGCTCGTCCTTTACCCGCAACTTAGCCAACTCCTTATAAACCTTAGAATTTTCCACATCCATCTTTCGACTTATCTCGCTCCTTTGAAAGGTCGCTAGACATTGTGGTAGAAATATAAGCAACAATATGAGTTTCCAACATATATCCAGACAAGGCTATCATAAGACCCTGATCTTTGGAGAACATGAGACTTTTGAAGGTAATTCATGTTGTTTTCAAGGAAAAAATTACACTTGTAAAAAAATTGTCCATGGTCTCCATCCTCACCAAAGACTTTTTGCTCTTAACATGACCGAACACACTTATAATTGCATAAGTGTATATCCGCTTCCTCTTCTAATAAGAAGGGATACTTCACAAAGACCAAATCATTTTTAATACCGAGATTTTAATATAGAGTAAAAATACCCTCTTTCATTTCACCTCCTTGAGGAGGATTTAGGCGAATGGTAATGAAGAGGCAACGAAAATAATCTCTAGACCAGTACTTCAAAAAATTGTTTCTGGAAGAACGGGCACATCCCATCGGTGCCTAAGACAAGAAAAAGGAAAAGTAAGCCTCATAAATGATAGGTTTCACCAGCATGAAACATTCAAAATTACGGTCGGTGGTGTGAACCAAGGCACCTAGGCGAAGGAGACCGATCCACGATCCTTAGTATCATCACGAGAGGAACAAGACACAAATTTTTGATAAAGAGCTCAAAGACTTAGACTTATACACATAGTTGTGACACTTTTATGAAAACCCAAGCTTTGAGATGAAGTTGTGATGGGGTAACATTTAAACGGCCCATCATGACCACCTAAAAATTGGAGAAATGAAAACATATCCCAACCTTGCAAAAATCTATTCATACAGAGGAACCGAACAACCTTTAAAAGAGCTAAATATCATCTCCTCTGGGACTATTGGAAGAATTGGCCAATCCGAGGAGTTGCCAATATTAATGACAACATTAAATATAGCCATGAAAGTGTTCAATATAGAAGGAGTCTCAACCACTTTAACGACCATCTAGTGGTATCTATTGGCATTAGTTGACTAAACTAGTCAAAGTCCCTTGTGGGCCAATTTGTTAGCTCTTTAATGATCACCAGGACTGATCCAAGACATAATGCTAGACTGTCCCTGGCATTCCAAATGACATGCAATTTCATCATTTGTGAGCTTACAACCATTTATTCTCCTATATAACCGAACAAAGCTTCATGCATGTTCCCTCATCTGACAGACAAATTCTATTTATGCCTCAGTAAAGACCAGTGGAGACATAATCTTCTTAACTAGATTTTCACCCCTATTAGATTTATTTGAAAAATAGAACCTCTACAGAATCACTAGAAGTAGATTCGTATGAACGAGACCCTCTAGATTTTCCTTCCATTTTTGAATCATCAATCAAATGGGTAATTTATGGTTTAAAAACCTCACCGAGAGAAAAAAAAAGGCGATTGACTCAATTCTCTTTTTAAAGGAGAAACACTACTCTATAAACCACTATATAGGATAATAAGGTTATTGTTTATTGTAAGGAAAATACAATGAATTCTTGAATGAAAACCTGAAGTGAAGAGAAGGTACCTTGAAATATAAGGTCGAAAGTCATAAAGCAAAAAAAAAAGGCTGAAAAATTGAATTTTTGAAGCCTCAAGGAATGTGAATGTAAAATGATCTTAGAAAGAAAAGACTCAAAGAAAACTCAAGAAGATTGCAAAGAGTTTCCCTATATTTCCCCTATCTTTATATAGGCAAGGCAATCTGACAAATAAGATTGAAAGTAAAAACCAGTTGTGAATCAACAGTTATATTTCATCTTGGGAACACAACCAAACTCAAGTATACTCAAGTGCATAGTAAGTTGGGTTACATCGTACCATACCTTTTCAAGTCACGCGTCAAGGAAAAAACGGGGAAACATTTTAATTATAGGACTAGTTTGAATTCTCACGTTCCCTATTAAACTTTGGCAAAACCAAAGCATCGTATGCCAGCTGGCGTTTGGACAACCATTACCAAAGGCCGGTCAAGACTGCTAAAAGACTCCCCCGACATCTAGAATGCCCAATGAGTCTTGTTCAAACTATTTTGTGTCGGCCAAAGGTCCAATAACATGAGGCAAACTTATCCAACTCGCTCCAACTATTAATAAAACTATCTTGAACCGTAAATTAACTTGGGCATTTGATGCTAACCATGAAGACATCCCTCATATTTTGACCCTTCGTATCGGATATTTATGACACTGATTCAAGGAACACCATGATTGTAGCCTTCGATCCATAATTCCTCATTATTGTATTGCTCAGGAAGCTTCGGTCTATCGTAACTTCCCCAACCCTCTATATTTTTAGTTCCACAACGGAACAATATGAAGTAACATATTAAAATTTCAAATTATTTATAATTTTTGAAAATTTCTAAAATCACGAAAAATATCTTTACCCTAGTTTTCTTAACTTTTATTTACATATGAATAAATATATATGAACTAATAATTTTTATTAATTAAATAATTATTTTAAGTATAAATAATTTAACTTTTTAAGTTAAAATATATTTAAATATTATTTTAATTGTGTCGTACTTTTTCATCTGATTGGTGGTTTGTAAAGGTCTTAGGATTTTTGCACTCATGATTTGGTTGGTGAATGGTCCTTTGGCTGATGATCTTTGATTTTCTACTATTACATTAGGTTGATATATATGGTTATTATTGTTTGAGAAATGTCTTGGAGAATAAGATCCTATTGGAGTATTGGTACTGAATTTATCCTTGCTTTGGGTCGAAGGGATGAAGTGTCATGTAGACGAGGCGCATGAAGTGTAATAAGGATTATGAGGATCCTCACGAGTCTCTAGTTAGATGGAAAAATTGACGTTTGTTTAAATCATTCTTCATCTGCATGATGTGGAAGTTTTAACTGAAGATATTCGTGCTTGATCTTGCACTAATGCCATTAACTCTTGAATCAATGATCTTTTATTGACCGTCACATATAAAATTTCATTTTAAGTTTGATTTGTCAGTTTGGGCGACAGATTAATTATCAACCCTCATTGTAAATGGTATTGTGTGTTGTTGTCTTCTTTTTTAGAATCGTGTGTGATCGCTTTAGTGTTTTTTAGGGGGAAAGAAATATTGGGCATACGTAGATCAAGATGAGTGACTCATGAAGTTGGTGAAAAAGATGATGCAAACCTTGGATTGGTTAGACAGAGATTTCTTTCAAACATCCTGACATTTAAGTCGATAAGAAAAAAGTGAAAGGTATTAAAGTAAGGTATTATCTACTTCTTACTTTGATGCCAATGTTTTATATATTTGTTATATTGTCTAGATTTATGATATAAATTATGACTATTGACGACTCCCAAAATTGTCATCAATTATGGTGTTTATCGTCTCTACTCCTGCTTCGAGTTGACTACTGAGAACTATGATCGGGATAATTGTCAGTGTATAATGGATTAGGCTTGAATTGAATCTATAAAAAAATTAAACCAATAGACCAAAATCTAACATTTGTAAATTAAGGGACTTGGGTTTCTAATCTTTATAATTTAACATACCAAAATGTATAATATGTTTTTTTTTGGATTACTTTTCCCACCATAAGGGTTGCTCCCACACCCTAGTGAAATACCAAAACTACCTCTAAAATACGAAAAGTACTTTCGAACACACTCTAGTTTATACACAATTAATTCACAAGTGAGACATACCTTATTTTTTCCAAAATTGATACAAAGCGCATCTCCTTATAACTTATAGAAATGCATCCGATGGTGATGATGAACATGCTATGCAACATAGATCATATGCATTAAGGACATACCTATTGTACTTGGTTGATATGTCCATATTTATGGATAATAATTTCTATTATGTGGATGTGGTTTACCTTAGATACTTAACTAACTTGGAGTGAATTCATGAGTACAACCAGGGGGCTGTTTGGTTGATTTACTAGTACTCTAAGTTAGCTAAAGGATGTATTTGGGAGACCAAACAAATGACAATGACGTCAATGCTTTTGACGATAATATATTCTCATCCTTTACCATTTATGTAACATTTTCATAGCACGTGTTCTACATCATTACTAAAAACTCATATGTACCATTTTAAGGCATGGATCTTTCAGCACTTTCCACACATCTTTGATTAGTCATATGTTGATCACTATACTAAAGATATGCCATATGCTTGTGCGTTCTTCCTGCTCAGGGGTAATCAGTAGATCGATTACTTCAGAGTGTATCTTGACTGCACAACATTAGATGATATACACTTTCAACTGTATGAAGATCACCATCATACGTGTCCCTTGGATGGCACAAGCTTCTACTTAGGATGGTTAGCTTGTGGTTAATGTCCAATATAATTCACATATTCCTGAGCGAGTCATGCGCCAATTCAAGTATATGCAATTTATTCCAAGAGACCCCTTAGAATCTGCTCTTCCTACTATGGTCCATAAAGATGTAGATGCCATGTATGATGATTTCCTTAATCATTTAGTACATGATAAAACAAAAGGTATCATAGCTTCTAGAGAATGGAGTTGTGCATGCAACTACGTCTAGTGGTATTTCAGAGTACAACGTCCTTATATGACATTGGATGTTGAGGGAGAGCTACATAGGTCAACTCATCAAGAGATATTAGAGGAGAAGTAGGATAGGGTAGACCACGACGTTGATATGTTGCATGCATGTCATTGTATTATGGATCTTGTGCGCACAAGTATAGTCTGAGGATAATTTTTGGAAGGCTCTTCTTGAAGATCCATTATGTATGCCATTCTTATTGGGACACAGACGACATTGCAGTATAAGAGGAAACAAAGAAACATGGGGTCCGATAAACAGAGAAATATTGTATTTGTATTAGGGATTAAGAATAATATTATCATTTGCAATTTGTTATTTTGACTTTACTATGGATTGATGATTGATTCACTTATATATATATATATATATATATATATATATATATATATATATATCATTTTCATCTTATTAGATAAATGCATGGTTTAATTTATAAAACAATATTATGATAGTATAGTTATTATAAAGGTTTATTACACCGGCGTATTTCTAAAAAAAATTTTAAAATTTAATACCTATAGGGTGAATACATCCGTAATTTGCTACGAAGATGCATGTCTAGACAAAAGTACGTTAAAATGAGGGTGTCTTAGTTAGGAATGAGTAAATGTATATAGGGGGAATACAATAGTGCACCGTGAGACAATTGTTTTTTGGAAAAAAGAGATGTGACTCATTTACGCTTGAATCTAACATGAAATGAATTCATTCTAAAATATACTTTTGAATCTAGATAGGTATGTTCGAATTTTACTATAGTCTTTCTCAATTGCTTAGTGTGGAAAAAGTTTTTTTTAAATGATTAAAATATGAGGTGTATGTAACTATTTTATTTTGTGCGGTTATCAATTTTTGAGAAAATTGTTGAGAATATATCAAGTCTGAGTGTAGGTCAAATAGTTCCATATTAAATAGGAATGTGATGACTTGAGCATTTATAAGTGGGAGAATCCACTCACCTATCACCTTAAGGTTTTAGGTGGATAAGTGGTGTGTCTCCTACAAAAGTGTTACTCAAACAAAAAGTCCCGAAAATAAGAATGTTGCTCGCTCAACCCTCCCCTAATTGTTGCAGCCTACTTGTATCTAAAGCATCTCCGCACGGGCAAGGGTAAGAGTCTCGCATATAGGTAGAAGTGTCCCGCACTCATACTTGAAGGAGAGTGATATATAAGTGAGAGAACGCACTCATCTATCTCTTTAAAATTTTAAATGGACAAGTGGTTGCTCAAACGAAAAATCTCAAAAATAAGAATGCTCCTCTCTTAACTCTCCTCCGATTGTTGCGCCAACAAAAATAAGATTTTATTGACAATGTAACATTATTATTTTTCTCCATCAACTAATTACTGCCATAAATTCTATCACATCATACTATAAATTTTAAATTAATAATATGACTTAGTTAAATAATTTATTCTTATTAATTATTTGTATAAAACTATTTTAGAGTATTTTAGAGTGTCATTGCATAACTTTTAAACTCTTGATTTTTTAAGTGATTTACAATTTTATTTTAAATTGATTTAAATTTAAATATCTCTATCTTAATTGTTCTGTCCCTACCTTAGTCAACATGTTGCATAACATGTCATTTCTTGCGTCTTGAAACTTGTTGAAGTTTCTCATAGACGCCATGCATCACCTTCGTTATTTCCCTCTTTCTTCTCTTCCTCACCTATATATACTACCATTCTTTTCATATTTTCTCATCTTTCATTATTTATTTTTTCAATTTTACAACATTAGTTTTCTCCCTTATTTTTCCTATTAATCAATTCTCACATTTAAAAATGAGGACAATGAGTATCTTCACCTTTCCACTTCTTAGTTTATTTTTCATTGCAATCTCTCATTTGGGCCAAGCTCAAAACTTTGATATTTCTCCAGCACCTACTCCTACAAGTGATGGTAAGCAAATAATATATTTTCATTTTTACTTTTTTTTCTCCATTCTTATTGGTTTATTAAGTTAGAAAATTATTCATTTTCTTTAGTTTTTGAAATTAATTATTATTTTTTATTTATAAATAGGCTCTGCTCTAGATCAAGGAATTGCTTACCTTCTTATGATGGTGGCGTTGGTGATTACATACATGTTCCATTGATTTTATTTAGTTATTTATTTTCTCTTATTAATTTGTGTATTTTTCTCTTTATTGAGGAGGTTCCTAAAAATATTCTTTGAGTGCTTGTTCTTCTTTTCTTCTTTAATTTATTCTTTCTTCTTCCTTTTGGCATGCTTTGTGGTGAATCCACGTTTCTTGACACATATTTGCTTGAGATATGGTTTAAAATATAAAAGAAATTTTTTAATTCATGTCATGTTCTTGATTAAAATATTTGTAAACTGAAATAAACATTGTCACGCATTTCAACTTTTTCTACGTCTTTAATAAAATAATCAATTCATGGTGCTCATAGTGACACAAACTGGTCAAGTTGTACCAATTTGAATACTTGATATTGACCATGTGATTAATAATCTTTAGTGGTTGTTTATTTGAATACATATAAACTGTCAATTATGTTAGCTACTTAGGATTTGTTTTGTTAAAACGATGAGAGGAGATGGAAGAGATTTTAACCAAAGGGAAGAGAAAAAGGGTTCGAGAAACAAGATATAAAAATATTGCGTTTGATTCGACCATAGAAAAGATTACCAAAAGTATAACATTTGCTATTTTTTTTATTTGTTTATATTTAAAAATAAATATTATGAGCCAAAAACAACAATTTTTTTAAAATAATTAAGCTGAGTTTTAATATCAAACAAATAAACATTTTCTAATAATATTCCATCTAATCATGTTTTCAAACTAAAAAAATTAAATTAAAGAGGAGATGCCACTTAAAATGGTTCCTCTTATATGTTTTTTAATCACATGCAAATTTTTTTTTCTATAGATTTAATATTACTCGGTTAATATTAAATCTGCAGAAAACATGGTTAGATTAAAAGTTATTGAAAAAGTTGGATAGATTAGTAATAAAACTTTAAAATTTAGTTATTTTAGAAAAAATAAAAAAACAACAAGATGTTATATTTTAGAGTCCGTAGAAGAAAGGCCAGGAGATAAAAAATATAGCCAAATTCGAGTTAGTCGAATTTTTTTATGTCTATTAGATTTACGAAATTAGTTAGGTGTTAAATTCAATTTAAATGGACAATGTGATATTTTTAAACATCTTTCTTATTTTTGTGTTACTAACCAAAATAGTTATTGAGATCTAGCTACGATGTGATGAGATAGTACTCATGTGAGTAAGATAAACAAGAAATAACAAGAAGAGTGCAGAATAAGTCGAAAGTGGGAAGCCAATGATTCATGGTAGGGAGAAAATTAGGCCCGGTCGAGCAAGGCTGAATTATGCAAATCACATTGTTTTGACAATATGACTAGTATTTTCTTATATATCAGGCCCCTTCTTTTTTACCTGCCACCTCTTTATTGTTTGATATTCCAAAAAACTTTCTCAAGTTATTTATTCAAAATATTAATTTTTTTTTAAAAATATTTATTGTTATCAAAAATCAAATTTACGGTATCTCAGATTAAATTTTCGGTACTCTTTTTGTTAGTGCGTGTGACACTTTTAGTGAGGAGAGAATGAAAGAACAATAAAGGAAATAAGGATTTGTAGTATTGAATTGTACAAATAATGATACAGCCTAGGACTATTTATATACAACCCTAATTGGGCTTGGGTCTACGCAACTTGGATTATATTTAAATATTAAATCTAATCAAATATAATATAATCTAATATTTTAACAAATCTAATTTAATATTTCAACATACCCCCATAATCCAAGTTGTTGAACATCCTCAAAAATAGTCAATCTGAACTATTCATAATTTCTTTCTCAAATTCAGGAATCTTTTAATCTTCAATCCTTTGGTAAAAATGTCGGTCAACTGTGCTTCACTTGATCAATGCCTAACTTCAAGTTCACCTTGATTTACCTTTTCCCTCAAGAAGCGAAACATATCTTCGATATGTTTACTTCTTCCATGCAGAACTGGATTCTTTGTCAGACTTATAGCTAACTTGTTATCGATTTGCAATACCAGTGGTTTCTTCACTTCGACAGTCATTTCTTCAAGTACTGATTTGATCCAAATTGCTTGACAAGCAACATAGGATCCTGATATATATTCAGCTTCGCAAGATGACAATGCCACCACATGTTGCTTCTTCAAACACCATGATATTGGGGCACCAAATACTTGAAAGAAATATCCAATTGTGCTTCTTCGATCTTCTTTATCTCCACACCAATCAGCATCTGAAAAACAATTAACTATTGCTTCTTTATCTTCAGAATTTCTTTGAAATAGTATTCCACAATTTATCGAACCCTTCAGATATCTCAGGATTCTTCTTGCAGCCTTCATATGTGACATTCTTGGTTCACTCATATATCTGCTTACTAATCTGACAAAACCTATATCAGGTCGACTGTTGCATAAATACCTCAGAGATCCCACAATTTGCTTGAACAAAGTTACATCAACTTTTTCTTCCTCTTCATTCTTCTCCAACTTCACATCTGGTTCGACAGGTGAGGATGCAGGATTTGAATCATCCATTATGAATCTCTTGAGTATCTCTTTGACATACTTCCTTTTATGTAGCACCATACCTTGCTTCGTTATTTAAAATTTCATGCCTAAGAAATAAGACAATTTTCCCAGATCCGACATTTCAAATTCCTTCGTCATCAGCTCTTTGAACTTCAACAAGTTCTTCAAGCTATTTCTAGTTACTAGCAAGTCATCAACATATAAGTAGATGATTGTTATATCTTGTGCTACAACCTGAACATAGACACCATACTCTGATTTACATTTGACAAATCTCAATTCGACTAAGTATGAGTCAATCTTCTTGTTCCATGCCTTAGGTGACTGCTTGAGACCATAGAGCGCTTTATGCAACTTATATACTTTATTCGCTTCCTTTTGAATCACAAACCCAGGAGGTTGTGTGACATAAACCTCTTCTTCTAAAGGACCATTCAGAAATGCTGATTTCACATCTAAATGAAATGTCGACCATCATTGGTTGCATGCCAATGCCACTACTAGTCGAACAGACTCCAATCTTGCTACTGGAGTAAATAATTAAGAGTAGTCAAGTCCTTCTCTTTGAATAAACCCTCGAGCAACTAATCTTTTTTTTTATGTCTTGCTATCGAACCATCAACATTGTGTTTTAACTTGAATACCCACTTTACTCCGATAGCTTTTGTATGTGCTGGCAATTCGACTAACTCCCATGTGTTATTTCTTTCGATTGCCTCTAACTCTTCGACCATGGCTAACTTCCACTTGTTACTTTTCAAAGCTTCGCTATAGTTGATTGGTTCAACACCTACAAGTAAAGAAAAATGAACTAATTATCCATCTGGTGTTACCTCATCATCACCAATCACTTCATAATCCTGAAGTCTTGTTGGAGGAACTCTATTTCGTTGATATCTATGGCTTATGCTAGCCACACTTACTTCGACATTGTCGGGAATCTTAGCAATTTCTTCGTCTTCGACTGGAATATTAGCAATTTCTTCGACTTCGTCAATTTCTTCGTCGAAACCATAACTCATTAATGGCTTGTTAATTGCATCATTAGAATTCCAATCCCAAGCAGAATTTTCATCAATTATGATGTCTCTACTCAACACAATCTTCTCATTAACTAGATTGAATAACCTGTATGCACCAGTTTTATGATATCCTACCAGAGTCATAGGTTCACTCTTGTCATCAAGCTTCCTTCTTCTTGCATCAGGAATATGCTTATAACACATAGAGCCAAACACATTCAAATGACTTACTGATGGTCGTTTTCCACTCCATACTTCTTCAGGAACCTTGTTCTTCAAGATCTTGGTAGGACACCTGTTTAAAATATAAATTGCAGTCGAAACAACTTCTCCCCATAAAGACTTTGGCAAGTTCTTCTGCTTTAGCATGCATCTTGCCATATCTAATATAGTTCTGTTTCTTCTTTCAGCAATTCCATTATGTTGAGGCGTATAAGGAGCAGTTACCTCATGATCAACAACATGTTCTACACAGAATTTCTCAAACATCTTCGAAGTGTATTCTCCACCTCCATCTTTCGCAGAACTTTGATCTTTTTCTCACTCTGGTTTTCGAAAAGTATCTTGAATCTCTTAAAGATTTTGAATACTTCGTCCTTTTTTTGATCACATAGATCCACAGCTTTCGACTGAACTCGTCAACAAACAAAACAAAATATCTATTTCCACCAATGGTATGTTCTTCGAATGGACCACATACATCTGAATGTACCACTTCGAGAATGCAAGATGATCTCATTGGCATAGTCGAAACCAAAGAATTTCTGGATTGCTTTCCAACTAAACACATTCACAAGGTTTTTTAGGTATCTCAAGACTTGGAATTCTAGAAACCATATCTTGAATAATCATTTGATTAAGTGATTGGAAATTCAAATGTCTAAACCTCAAATGCCACAAGGTCAACAATAGATTTTAAACATTGAACTTTTGTCAGATCATAGTCCTACATGTCCTATTCTTCGACAAGATTTTAAGACCAAATTATTCTTGGTGTCAAAGGTTTCAAAGCTTCATCTTTTATAACAACTGAGAAACCTTTTTCGACCAATTGTCCAACACTTAGCAAGTTGCACTTCTTTCCAGGTACATAGAGCACATCTTTAATCATAGCTTTTCCTCCATTACTCATTTGAAAAACTATGTTGCGGTACATACGCCTCTGACGAACTATTATCGTGAGTGTTACCTTGCTATTCTTCGACTCGTTGTAGTCTGTCAACCACTCCTTTTGACCAGTCATGTGATTCGAGCAACCTGAGTCGAGGAACTAGATCTTGGACTCGACATGGTTATATGAAACTGCAACCATTCCCACCATACCACCTTCAGAATCATTTGAATCTTAGCGTGCAAGGTTCTCTCCTTCGTCCTTGATTTTTGTCGATCCATTGTCTTTTCGGTACCAATAATTTTTGGCAACGTGGCCCAACTTTTCACAGTTATAGCATTGTACACCATTTTTATCTTCTTTGTCCTTTCGATAGTTTCCTCCTCCCCTTTTTGAGGATTCAGAATTTCTATCTTCGACCTTATTCTTGTGGTAATTCGACCAAGGCTTCTTTCCCTGAGACTTGTCAAACTTACCTTTGAATTTGTTGGAGCCACCATCCTTTTTCCATGACTGAGCTTACAGAGCTTGTATCGAGTCTTCAACTCCTTTCCTTTCGACAATCCTCATCTCATGCGCCTCCAACGAACCAACCAAATTTTCCACTTTAGTGGTTTCAAGTTTGTTGGATTCTTGAATAGCTACGATAACGTGATCAAAGTGAGAGGTCAATGTTCTCATTACCTTCTCAATTATCATCTTATCAATTATGGTTTTACCACAATCCTTCATGAGATGGACGAGTTTACGAACCTTGACACATATTACGCAACTTTTCATCTTATCCCATCGACAATAATTCATACTGTCGACGCATGGTTTGTAACTTAACAACCTTGACTTTCCCATCTCCTTCATAATATTTCACCAGAATATCCCATGCCTCCTTCGCGGTTTCAGCATGAGAGATTCATCGAGTTTAACATGAATGTAATAAGCAGCCTTGCAATCTTTCTTCTTGACTTTGTTGTGGGTTTTCGTGTGCCGGTTTCATCGCAATCAGCGAGGAGCGTCGTTAACCACCTCTAGGGTTTCATAGAATCCAAACAAGGATTGCATCTATTTTTTCCATCAAATCTAATTCTTGCCGTCAAGCATTGGAAGAGAATTCGGAATGCCCTTATCACTATCCATCATCGTAGCAGTTGATTCACTTTCCCTGGAAACACGATCTCTTACGTGAAATTCTTGAAAACTCGATCAAGAACAATAGGCGGAAGCTCTGGATACCAATTTGTTAGTGCGTGTGGCACTTTTAGTGAGGAGCGAAAGAGAGAACAATAAAAGAAATAAGGATTTGCATTATTGAATTGTACAAATAATGATACATCCTAGGACTATTTATATACAACCCTAATTGGGATTGGGTCTACACAACTTGGATTATATTTAAATATTAAATCTAATCTAATCTAATATTTTAACAAATCTAATTTAATATTTCAATATTTTTGGGGCGCATACCGAAAATTCTTTGTGTTTTACAAAATTTCCGGTATCTATTTAATGGATATTTCCAAATTTTCGGTGCAATCTACCAGAAATTTAAAAAATCTGGTATATTTTAGGAAATTTTTTATCCGTACTGGAAATATCTCAAATTTCCGGTATAAAAGCAATACCGGAAATTTTATATTTCTGGTATATTTTATTCAAGTATAAATCTATACGTTTAAAAAACAATAAAAATTAAGTCCCAATATTACCGGAAATTTGAAATTTCCGTTATATAAAAAATACCAGAAATTTAAAATTCCCGATTATTTTTGGTACTGAAACCATACCGGAAATTTTAAATATTCGGTATTTTTTCGGTACCGAATTTTTGGAATTTCCGGTATGAAACATCTGCCACGGTAAAAATGGTAAATTTAATAGAATTTCTAGTATTCCCTCTGAAATTTCCGATATGTATCGAAAATCACTAAATATCAGGTACTTTTCTAGGGATATTTTGGTAAAAATACCATATTTGGGGGGTGTCAGGTCTAACTGTGAGCGTAGCAGAAAAATTCTTGTAAAAAAACACAATAAAAATGGACTAACCCATATGAGTGGGTTCAAAAGACCGATAAAATATAGAGTTGAGCTTTAAAATTAGGAGTATTACTTTATCCACCTCTGGGTGAGGGTGAACATACTGAAAAGGAAAAAAAGTTGAGAATGATGTTAAATCAGATGGTGTTTAAGATGATGTTAAACTGGTTGATATCGATGTGGATATGGTTTTTTAAAAGGCAAAAAGATGCATTAACAAAAGCACCAGTAGTGCTAACAAAATAGCAGTACATCAAAGGCTGTTACAAAACTAAATGCCCCTTCGAAAATGTATGCAACATGGTTGTAACAAATTATGAGAAGACAGTAACATCCACTAGATCCTAACTTGAACTATCATTCGTGACCCGATCAAAACCAGAAGCTAACAAATTCAAAGAACTTTCGAGAAGAAAACCAGGTAACCAAGCATACGGCAAGACGAGCATCTAAAGTTCACCAAACCATCTAGAAAATCAATGCGAACAACAGACCAAACACAAACCGGTGAAGGGTTTGCACAAATTTTTTTAAAATGAGTTGAAATAGATTTTTGAATTAGCAAATTCCAAACAGAATGATCACATGCTTCTTCCTAATATTTTTCGAACGATTAATCTTTTGTGAAACCAAGACAAGCCCTCGGATGTGTAAACCATTGAGCTACATTGTCTTTGATACAATTTCCTTTAATGCGAAGCCATTTCTAAGATACAGTTTTTGTCGAGGTGGATGTTAAACCAGTTGTTGTTGAGGTAGATGTTCGTGGAAAATTTACAACCAAGCTGGAGTTTGTTGAGCGTGAACATATGCCCCAATGAATTTGTACGAAGGCCACCAAACTGGATTCAATGTTGTAATTGAGAGGTCCGATAATGGTTCTAATAGAAGACAAAAATTTGTAACAATGATATTGAATATCGTTTCGCCCAAAAATATACTTGAAACTTTGAAATGAAAAAAGACCTCAAAATATCTCAAATATCAAACAAATATACATTTTTTGTGCCGTAAACAACAAGGCGATAAGAGGGCCAAGAACTAAAATGAAATAGTTGTTAAAGCTTCTAGATGTTGACCATTATGTTTCTAGGTACATAGTGTGTGGGGATGGAGTCAGTGTTTGAGATATATTTTAGACTCATCGTGATTTCATCAAGTTGTTCAACCTATTTTCCATTGGCTTATAATTGATTCAACATACAAAACAAACACGTATATACTTCCACTTCTTGAAATTGTTTGTGTTACTTCGACGAAGATGAATTTTTCAATGTATTTTGCATTTTTTAAAGTGAAAAGAGGAAATCATTATATGGGATTTAGAATTGTGCAAGACTATATAGAAGGACCAATAAAATATGGAAAAGGTCATTGTAACCGATCACGCTGTCATATTGATGAATTTGATTGCGAAGGTGTTTCCTACATCCTGTGTATTACTTTATATGTATCACATAACAAAAAAAGCGTGAAACAAACTTAAACTTGCAGTAGGGACCAAAAAAATCAAGCGTGAATATGGGAAAATGGTCAAAAATGTTATGGTAGTGAAAATAATAATGGATGCCTGTCATGGTGTTATAAATTCTTCCTTAGAGGAGTTATATGTAGAATTTGTTATACAGTTCAGGAGTGTGTGTATGAGATATCTAGTTTTCCTAAAATATGTTGAGAGTATAATTCTATACCAGGTGAAGTATAATATTTTTTGTGCTTGGACTAATCAAGTTAGACACTTTAACAATACAACAACTAATATAGTTGAATCTGCACATGCTACACTGAAGAATTGGTTGGGAAATAGTAAAGGTGATTTTTGTAGAGGTTGAGACTCTGTGAATCAAATGATCCAAAATCAACATAATGAGATACACATATATTTTTGTTCAAGAATTATTGTATTAGTACACCTATTTAAATACAAAATCCTTTATTCACATTCGATTGGAACCATCTCTCGGACGGGATTGGATTTTATTTATCACATAGCCAAATGAGCAGAGACAACATGATCAAATGGTTCAAATTATGGTTGTACACTTAGGAAGACATATGATCTTCAATGTGGTTGTTTAATCATAAAGAAAATGAAGGTTGCTTCACCGATACGTATGGATGAGATTTAAACTCATTGGAAAAGGCTCTGGTTTGAGGATGAAGATGTGATGAAGGATGATAAATCAAATATATCGATCATGCCATAATGGAAAAATGATCCATGAGAGATTTATGAAAGTTGATGACAACATGAAAATGCATATCAAAGATCAACTGAGGAAGATTGTGTATCTACAAACCACATGTTTGAAACCACCCTCGGAACCGATTAAAACAAATAGTGCCCCCAAAAAGGTCAAACCGAATGAGTGTGACAATTCTACTAAGTGGTCTCCTTCTTACTTTGAGCGTGTTGAATCACATTTTATGGATTCTCTAACTCCTATATATATATATATATATATATATATATATATATATATATATATATATATATATATATATATATATATATATATATATAATAAAATTGTTTTCAAAGGTGGTCACATTAGCCAATCTTCTCCCTCAAACATCGTTAACAAAAACCATCCACATTGAAGAGATGTCACATTTATGCATAAATACATTGAGCGGATTGTAAGGTGGAATCATGTTTTGCTGTTTATTATTCAGTGAATCTCTAGAAAAGATGAACATGATTTTTGGGATCACAACTAGTCTTTAATGGCAACAACTAAAGTCAAGTATAAAGCAATTAAGGCTGCAAAAAGATCAATAGGGTTTGATATGCTTTGTCGATGACATCTAAAAGGAATATAATCTTGCTTCATCTCCAAGTAAATATCAATAAAATTTCTATGAAGTACTTAAACAAGTGTTTATAATATTGGCGTATTTGAAAAGACTTAAAGTGTGTGAAGCTCACCTAACGTCGAGTGAATAACATTGTAAAAGCATCGGGGCTTTCTCATAAAGTTATCTGACTAATCACACACTAAAATAATTTTTAAACTTATTTTTCTCAAGAAAATATTTCTAAAATATCTTGAATTCACTCTAAATGGTTTGGGAACTATCACAAAAGTTTTGGACAACTTTTTGTTCTTTTCCAATTGATTGCCATTTCACACAATCGATTCGATTAGTGAAAAAATGCACCCTAAACATTTAATACAACATCTTAATGATTGTAAAGGACTATATATTTTTTCTTTCCTTTTAAAGCTTTCTAATTGATTATATTTAGGCCATCCAATCAAACGGTACATATGCCAATCAATTGGCTCATGCCCCTCTTTTTTGCGTGTGCCAATCTCTAGCTTATAAATAGAGGCTCCTTCCCTCATATTTTCACATCCATAAATGTGAGCTTTCATTCCTCACTTATTTATCTCTCTAAAATAATTTTGTTTACTTCTCTCACTAAATTTTAGTCATAGTGCTTTTGATAAAGTTGTTATGAAAGTCAGGCATTTGTAATTCTTGAAGGGTAGTATTATAAATTTATCAAGGAATTTTTTTTATCTTGGTTGAATAATTCATCCATTTAGGAATTTTTTATTTAGATTCGAACTTAAACCCTTTAAAAGCATGGTTTTAGGGATTTAGTAACTAAGTCACCGGTTTAAATCGAAGGCTAAGCACATTAATAAGTCTTCATCGAATAGAGATCATCCCAATATTAAAATCTCAACTTGGTTGGTGGTTATCCTATGTAAAATCTCTTTTCAGTTCAAGCTCAACCTGATGTTAAAATCTTATTACGGTTGGAGAACAACCTAATATAAAATCATAAAAGCTAACCCATGTTCAATATCATCCCATGTAAAATCTTGGTTTGAAACTTGAATACTAATCGGTCCAAGTTTCTGTTTGAAAAAAAAAGACTAATCGCTTATATCTGTCATTTGGAAGGAATACTCATCGCTTCTCTCTTTATATGTTGTTTGGTTGAAAGTTAGTCAAAAAAGTCATTTTCATTGTATAAGAGGGTTCTAGAGTTCAACCTACTAAAAACTCTTAAGTTTATTGGATACGCTCAAGAATAACTCTTGGGGGGAGGATTAAGTCATTTCTATTTGACTGAACCTCTACAACTTCTGGTGTTTTCTCTCAATCCCTTAACATTTTTTTTTAATTTCTGCATTTTATTTTCCACTGATTATTTCTACAAAAATTCTAATTTTTTTTAAACTCTAAAGTTAATCAAAAAAGTTTTTCATACTCAAGTTTTTCTTAAACACACAATTAACCCCCTCTTATGTGTGAAGTCACATGTCCAAAATGTAAATGTTAAAGAGCACGTCAGTTGCAATTTTCGAGTTATTTTGGGTTTATTCGATATAGGAGAGGAGAACCACACATTTTTTTGCTAACAACTTCTCCAAGAGATGAATACACTATTCACGATGCTTTTGTTCCTTGTGTTAGCTGTTTGACATCGGTGGAAAAATGAATGCACTTCTTTGAAATGGGTCATCTTATATCAATTCCTTATAATAAGGTGTGTATTGATCTAAGAAGATATGATTTCTCATAAACAATTTTCCACTTCGGAGTATGCTACCTACAAATACATCTAGATGAATCATGTGCATTAGATGGCTTTCATAATCACAACATTTTGGTCTAGCTAATTTGACACTGGAGTATCTTATACCAAAGACATCACCGATGATGGTAACACATTCAACAAAAGAGGTTGAAACTCGAACATATCACTTTATGAAAATGATGCAGGAGTTCACCAAGTTGAGCGAGATTGAAAGAGAATAAAATAAGGAAAAGTCAAAGACAGTACCACCCATATAAATAAATTTAGGCGGTGACACATGTTTTGATGCTTTTTAGTTTTTATCTAACTATGTATTTAGATGTTGACTCTTTTTTTATGTATTGTTGACAATGAAGTAATCCAGATATAATTTGATACATATGTGTAGTGTATATTCAATATTAATTGTATAATTATTGGGGTCAATTTTTATTTAAAAAAGTATGTTTCAACCCATTAACAACTTTTTCCATGCATAAAATAGTGTTATGTATGAACAATGGGTCAGTGGGCGATTCCAGAGACGTACTTCTGGATTGACCCCATTTTAACGCTAAAACTACCAAGAAGGGGGGTATTTTGGAAATTCATATAAGTAGAAACCCTTATATCGAAAAACAAATAGGGTGACTCTGTAAATCCATATCCAAAATATCCTTTGAGATAGGAAAAAGTTTCTAAGGTCTATAATGATAAAAAAAACTTGTACAAATATGGAGTATCTCATCTCATGTTATTTACAAAAACACATTACACAAGAATAAACATATATTGGCATGTCACATTTTCCTACTTCAACGGTGCGAAGACCTCACTTGAATTTAGGGTAAGAGTAAACCTCTCTTGTAGATCTGGAATTCACATTGGAGAATCTCCAACAATGCTCATACAATCGAAGAGTTGTGAAGCTTGTGTTACGTTCATCCTCAATTAAAAATGACGGGAAGATTTGTTAGACGGTGTGGCAAGTGATCGAGAGGGGGTGAATAGATCACCTATTTTCTTATCACGGATTTAAAATTATTTATCAGAGTTAATAGTGAAACTACAGAAAGAGACACACGATCCTGAATTGACTTCTGTCTATTCTGAACCGGCTACTAGAAAATCGGACATGCGATAGTTTGCTGGATTTTAATTGAGATGAATAAGATGAATTAACACAGAATTTATATTGAATCAATGCACTTATCACTATAACACTATTTCCAACGAATAAAATCAAGCTAGCACTTTTGTCAAACAGTTGGAGTATGCTTGTTCAATGATCAATGGCAATGGAGTTTTGATAAAGAGTTTCTTCCATCCTTGTATCAATGAACTTGAAAAGTTGCACATTGAATCAAAACGTGTTGTAAAAGTAGAGAGAGATAGAGAGAGAGAGAGAGAGAGAGAGAGAGAGAGATAGAGAGAGAGAGAGAGAAAGAATACGATACGCAGAGCAGTTTGGTAAGGAAGTTCCCCACTATCGTCCTCGCGTGTGGGTATGTCTCCCTCTTAATTTCCAAATTGGAATTGAGAATTTTCTATATCAATATGCTGAAATATTGTTTACAAGGTTGTGATACAAAGACAGAAAACTAATCACTTAGATATTCTTCTTCTTGTATGAACCTTCCCTTGATCTGAGCTGATCAAGAGTACACCTGCAAGTTTCACAGGCTATTCACCGCTTCCACGACCTATTTGCGAAATCACCCCGATATCCAAACCCTATGCTACGACTAAATCTATCATGTGCAATCATAACTAACAAACCCATAAGAACACCTTCGTTCTTGCTGGACAAACCTTTTGGTTTTTCCTCGAAACCCCCTTCTGAATCTTCAACTCATCTAGATTATGGATTGTACCACTGAACGTTATCTCTTTGATCCTTTGATCCAATAATCAATAATGATTATGTGTCAATGTTCTTGAACCAAGGACAATGAGAAGATGATGAAGATAGAAGTCTCTTTCAGGTTTCTAATGCTCAGAAAATGGATGCTCACCATTGTATTTGTGACACCTGTGAAACTAAACTGCCAAACTTTCCTTTTATATGGAAACAAAAACATCTTAGAAGAAAAACAAACTTATGAGTCGATACAAGTTTCGTATGAGTCGACACAAGTCAATAAATGAGTTGATACAAGTGATTTTATGTCGATTCATACTGTACTGAAATTACTTCCAGTGAGTTAAGTTAAGTAGGAGTCGATACAAGAGACTATGTATCAATACATACTGTAGTTAACCTGCTTCCAAAAAACTAAAAATGACATGAGTCGATGCATGGCACGGATGAGTCGATGCAAGTAAGAAATGTATCAATGCAAACACTTATGTATTGATGCAAGATTTAAAATATGCAAGTATCCAGAACCTCAGTTCTTGTATGAGTCGATCCAAAACATGTATGCGTCGATGCATACTGTATGAGATTTGTTTTCCAAAATAAAAGAACTAATTTGAATAGATGCAAGAGATTTTCTATTGATGCAAACAATAAGCAGAGGTGAATCTCAATTTTCTATATTCATATGAATCGATCCATATCAATATGTGTTGATGCAAGGCTTAAATTTTGAGCCATCAAGCCATATCGATACAAAACTCGTATAGTCGACTCATCTTGAAAGAAAATTGTTTTGTGAGATCGATTAGTTATATGTATCGATGCATGCCTTTCTAGGTCGACCTAAGAGGTTTTCTTTGACCAATTTAAAACATGTTATTATGTCATGACAAGTACACATATATTTTTACTTAATTTGACAATCAAACACACACATATTTGCTATCATACAAAAATCATTATTAAAGGGTTGCTCACAAACTCCCCCTTTTTGATGATGACAAATTTTTGCAAGATGTGTGAGGATTGATCAATGGTGAATTATGAAACAGTCCCCCCGAGTTTATGCATGGCTGTACTGACATGTTTCCTTTCTAACATCTTTATTTTCTCCCCCTTTGTCAACATCAAAAAGCGGTGAAAGACAGTATGGAAGTAGCAGTTCAAGAGGAAAATAAGATGGCATACACAACAATATTGATTAAGAAGCTATCATTCACAAAGAGTGACAGGTTTGGAAAATCACAGCCTTTCACTCATAAAGAGTGTCAGAGATTGGCAAAGGCAAGTAAACAAGAATAAACACTTTACTACGAAATAGGTAAATATTATAAAAGTGATACCAAAAGTGTTCAATTGTTGGAATAGAGGAACATAAAAATAATATAATGGTTATGCAATGAGATGTAATGACATGATATGATAGTGAATCAAAGAGGGTTATGGCCACCATAGGATTCTTCAGCATCTGCATTCGGATTCTTGAAACTTGGTAGAGGCAGTGGCGGAGGATTCTCATCAGGATTCTGGCCCATGAAGTTGTATTGTCGAAATCTGTTCTGAACTTCAACACTTCTGAATTTTTCCATTATATTGGGATCAGCACGGCAATCATCCATAAATCCTGACATTTCATTGTAGAATACTCGATGCCATTTCACTAAGTCTGTGTGCCACGAGTGCTGATTATGATACATTCTAGTGTGCTCCTCGTGCCACTCACGATGTTCCTCATGCCCATTTATTTTGTTGGATGTGCCAAGTTCACGCCTCTTTATGGCGCGCTTGATTTGCAATTTCCAGCTGCTGAAACATCTGAGTCATATACTTAGGAGCAATTGAGGACAATCCTGCACCAGAAAGTGGATGGATAGGAGGTTCATGTTGATAGTTGGTTGGAGACCATCTTTGTGGCTCCCAAGCTCCCCACCCTGTGTTTGCATCAGCAGGAATATCTTCAGGTTGATGCTCCTGATCAATGTATGGCATATCTGCATCAATAAGAATATATTCATCCATATAAACTTGTTCGAACGACACATCAAAGTTGTACACTCTGGTATCTGACCCTTTTTCTTTGAAGTAGAGCACGCGCTACTTATCCCACCTATATCCCATATGAGTAAGTGTATCTGATTGAATTCTTGGGCGCGATGGGAGATATAAGAGACGGGGAGGTATGATCACCCAATATTTTATAGTTTGCATTATTTGGCGAGTTTAAGTGAGTATGATTTTGAAGGATGTACAAGAGATGAATATCAGGCCAATCTAATCTAGAATGGGCACCTGACCTTGGCTGCAAGATGTGAGAAACTATCCAATGAACCAGTCTTGGAATGCTTTAAATCATGCGAGTAACTTCTTACGGACAAGACACTTTCAACTTGAATTGAGGCAAGATACTCCTGTTTCTTATATTCAAGATCAAACTTTGCATCGTGCAAGCTTTGCAACACAGAAGTACCAAAAGAGATTCGGAAGACAGTGTCCCAATCATCAGCTTCAAACACATATGTTTTGTTTCCAATACAACACTTAAAGGATATTCCTCTAGATTTTTTCAAACCAACATAAAATACACGAGTGAAATCCTCGTGATAATTGTCATTTATGGTCAGGAAGTTACCTAATTTTTGTGCATCTAGCAGACCGCACACGTCTGTGATGTGCAGAGAGAGAACATCCCTTTTGTTGAAGACATGTGGCTTCATGACTAGCCGTGACTTGAATGAATTTTCGAACTCATCTTCAACTACTGAATGTAAGATTGAGAGAGCAAAATGAGGAATTTTTGGAGATGCAGCCCGAGACGAGGTCCCTACAGCAGCTTTTCCTTTCCCTTTTCCTCTTGATCTAGGAAGTATTGTTTTAGGAGGCATGGTTGATGAAGAAGAATGTTGTGGGACGAGTTGCAGAAAGAGGCGTGAGAGATGAAAAATGGATTAGGGTTGGCTGAAATTTGATGTTATGAGATGTATGAGAATGCTTTGATAATATATAAATTGCTAAATGGGCTGATGGGTCGACCCAAACAGAGTTATGTGTCAATGCAAAGGTTAAATTTTGAAAGTTACATGTGTCGATACAAAACACGTATGTATCGATACATACTGAACGAATTTTGAAAAATAAAAAACATCAGAGTTATGGATCGACTCATAGGATTTATGTATCGAACAAAGCTTTTTTTGTGTCGATTAAAGACATTTTACATCGACCTAAACCTAATGAAAATAAATTTTTAACCGGTTTTTATGGACAGTAAGATAGGGGACCCCTTTGGAAGTGTATGTTTGTGCAGAATGAGTTATTTTTGGAATGATTATGTAGAATGGTAGTGCAATGCACATGGTTAATGAGAATGCTCAAACAATTTCAGTAAAGCAAAACATATAAAAAATATTTTAGGAACATATTACACATACACAAAATCAATGAATTTTAACGGTGGAGAGGAACAATATTACCTTAGTTGAGGAACCTCTAATGCATACGTCGAAACTAGACTACATCTCAATAACATGGTGATATATATATATATATATATATATATATATATATATATAAATAAGGTACATGCATACTTAAGACATCAAGTGAGAAAGATCCAAAATCCCTAGCTCACGACGAATGTTAAAAAAGGACTCTGTTGCTAATAGTTTGATGAAAATATCAGCAAGTTGACTTTTAGTATCAACATGCTCAAACACAACGTCTTCTTTTTCAACATGATCGCGAAGAAAGTGATGCCTAATCTCTATGTGTTTAGTTCGTGAATGTAAAACAAGATTCTTAGTGAGGTTTTTGGAACTAGTACTATCACATTTTATTGGAATATGTTTTAGTTGAATATTGAAGTCTTGCAGTTATTGCTTTAGCCATAAAATCTGGGCGCAACAACTACCAGCTGCAACGTATTCAGCCTCAATAGTTGACAATGCAACAAAAACCTGCTTTTTTCTATGCCAACTCACTAAGGAGTTTGAAAATAAGTGACATGTTCCACTAGTTCTTTTCCTATCTAATTTGTAGCCTGCAAAATCAGAATCAGAGTAACCTACTAAGCTACAATCACTTCCTTTGGAATACCAAAGCCCATACTTAGATGTTCCATGAAGGTATCTAAGTATACGCTTGACAACTTTCAAGTGTGATTCCTTGGGATTCGATTGATATCATGCACACATACAAACACTAAGCATGATGTTAGGCCTAAGCAATAAGGTACAAAGGGATCGATCATACATCTATACTTCTTGACATCTACACTCTTACCATGTTCATCTTTATCAAGTTCCGTTAATGGCCATGAAATTAATGGACTTTGAGTCATTCATTCAAAGCGCTTGCGACTCTCGATATTTTGTTTGACACCATTTGTCCCTCATCGAGTTGTTTTATTTTTAGACCAAGGAAGTAATTTAACTGCCCCATAAGACTCATTTCAAATTCCCCTTGCATAACATTAGAAAAATCTTCGACCAAGTGTAGGTTAGTTGAACCAAAAATTATATCGTCTACATATAATTGAACTAAAAGAATGTGTTTTCCTTTAAGTTTAATAAAGAGAGTGGTATCCACTTTACCTCTTGAATATCCATACTCAAGCAGGAATTTGCTAAGTCTTTCATACCAAACCCGAGGGGCTTGCTTAAGACCGTACAGAGCTCATTTTAATTTGTAAACATAATATGGATATTCATTGTTCTCAAAACTAGGAGGTTGTGAGACGTATACCTCTTTATTTATGACACCGTTTATAAACACACTTTTTACATCCGTTTGATAAAGCTTAAAGTTTTTAGAACACGCATAAGCGAGCAAGAGACGTATAGCCTCAAGGCGAGCAACTAGAGCATAAGTTTCTTCATAGTCTATGACCTCCTCTTGGTTATACCCTTGTGCCACTAAGCAAGCTTTATTTCGAGTTATCACTCCATGTTCATCATTTTTATTTCTAAAAACCCACTTAGTTCCTATGATATGATGGTCTTGCGGATGAGGGACAAGTTTCCAAACGTCATTTCTTTTAAATTGATTAAGCTCATCTTGCATGGACATTAGCTAAAATTCATCAATCAAGGCTTCTTTGGCGTTCTTAGGTTCTACTTGTGAAACAAATGCAAAGTGATGGCAGAAATTACTTATCTTAGAACGAGTCGTAACTCCTTTTGATATGTCTCCCAATATGTTGTCAATAGGATGGTCTTTTGAGGATTTCCATGTTGGTGGAAGACTTTTCACTTATGTTGTCCCTTCTTCCTCATCTTTGTCACGACTAATATCTTCCTCCCCCTCTTTGTCAACTGATTTGGACTGATCAATTTCTAGAACAACTTCCTTGAGTATATCTTCTGAAGATACACCTATGCCATCAAAAGAAATACCTTTTCCGATATTTTTGGATAAGACTCATCAAAAGAAACATGTACTGACTCTTCAACAGTAAGTAAACGTTTATTATACACTCTATAAGCTTTTCTTGATTGTGAGTATCCAAGAAAGATACACCCTTTTGCATCAAACTTCCCAAGATTTTCTTTACCATTATTTAAAACAAAACATTTACAGCCGAATACGTGAAGATGTGACAAGTTTGGCTTTCTTACTTTCAAAAGCTCATAAGTGGTTTTATCCAAAATAGGATGGATTAATATCCTGTTTAAAACGTAACAAGTTGTGCTAATCGCATCAGCCCAATTTTTTTTGGTAATCCACCCTCATTGAGCATTGTTCTAGCCAACTCCTCTAAAACGTGATTTTTCGTTCCACAACTCCATTTTGCTAGGGGATAAAAAATTATGCTTAATGCCATGCTTATCATAGTACTTATCAAAGAGAAGGTTTTGAAATTCACCTTCATGATCGCTTCGAATTGTAATTATTTTTGAATCCATTTTGTTTTCGGACAGTTTTGCAAAACTCTTAAAAGCGAAAAAGGTTTCATCTTTGCTATGAAGGAATATGGTCCAAGTAGATATAGAATAATCGTCAACGATTACAAAACCATAGTAGTTTCCACCTAGAATCTTTGTTCTTGAAGGTCAAAGAGGTCCATATGGAGAAGCTCAGGGGTCGTGAAGTAGAAATTACATTTTGGATTTGAAAGACACCTCGTTTGCTTTCCCATTTGACATCGTCGCGCAATTGGTCTTTTGAAAACTTTATTTTTGGAATACCGACTATTAAATCCTTGGATATAACCTTATTTAACAAATCAAAGTTAACATCGCTAGCGTCTATGCCAAAGCTAAGAATCATCATTCAAGGTGACTAGACATTTATTGCTTGTTAATGATACATCAAAAAGATCAAGCATATAGATGTTGTTTACTCTAATTCCCTTAAACACAATGTTTTGTTTAGTATGTTCAACAATGCAACAAGTTTTTGTGAAGATAAATTTATAACCCTTGTCACACAATTGACTAATACTTAATAAATTATGTTTAAGGCCCTCTACAAGATGGACATCAGAAATAGTAGTGGTAGAGGGATTGCCTACACTATCTTTGTCGAGTATAACTCCTTTATTATTGTCTCCATAAGTATCATATCCCTTCTTATTTTCTTTGAAGTTAATGAATAGCAATATGTCACCCGTCATGTACCTTGAGCATCCGCAGTCTAGAAACCATCTTCTATCTACGGATGTAAGACACTCAATCTGCAATATCAAAAGAGAGAGATAGGTACCCAATTTTCATTGGGTCCATGTGGGTAAGTGGTAACATGTTTGCCTTTAGGCCTCCATTGATAAATGCCTTTAGGAACAAGGAACCTCCTAAACTTGCATTTCTCGATGGTATGACCTTTATGACAACAATAATGACATAAACCACGATGATGAACTTGCTTACTTTTGCTCATTGAATCCTTTGGAATCTTTTCAAAGGAATATTTAGCATATGGTGTATTCAATGATTTCTTAAAAATCCTAGGATCAATGGCATAAGTAACCTTGGGCTGTAAAGCTTTTTCCAATTTGGCCTTAAGAGATTTAACCTCTGGTTGCCAAATATGACAAACTCCACAATATCTAGTTTCAACACATCCATTTATATCGATATCTTTTGAACTTTCTGCAATACTAGCTTTTAGGCTTTTTAAATCTTGTTCAGCTTTATACACTTTACCCTCCAAGTGAGAAAAGATTTGTTTGTTGGAGGATAATCGTTTAAAAGCGTCTACGGTGTCGTTATGCAGTTTTTCAAAAGCTATTTTTCAGTTCAGAGAAAGACAAAGAATCAAAATTACTGTAGTAGGCTTGTCTTACTTTATTTTCATTGTTTCTCTTCTTGTGGTGAGGTTGGTTATTGATGTGAGTCATGAGACATAGATTTGCAGTCTCATCACTATCACTTGAGCTTTCATTACTTGACGACTCACTATCACTTTCCCACACAATATAAGCTCTTCTTTGTTTGTTGAACTTCTTTGCTGGTGCCTTTTCTTTGTCCTTTTTGTTCATAGGACATTCTGTCTTATAGTGCCCAGATTTACCACAATTGAAGAAGGATCCTTTCCCTCTATATTTCTTATTTTCTCCTGCTTTGATTTTATGGATTATCTTCGAAACTTTGTGAGATTCTTGTCAAAGTGCTTGATTCCATTATTTCTAATAAATCTATTATATCTCCGAACAAACAATCCCATTTCGTCATCATCTGAATCTTCGTCACTACTTGAGTCGTTAACATTTTGCTCTATTTGTGAGGACTTAGAGCTAGAATTCTTAAGAGCTATTGACTTCTTCTCACCCTCTTTTTATCTATTCTTCTCCTTCTTACTCTTGTTCTCATGCTTTTCAAGACTTTGCAGTTGTTGTTGATGATCTTCCAACTTCCCAAACAGAGTTGTGATGGTAAGCGTAGTGAGGTCGTTGGCTTCCTTGATAGCTGTAACTTTAGGTTGTCATTCCCTGCTAAGACATCTCAGAATTTTCTTAGTAGCGTTTTCATTGGAATTAGGTTTTCCAAGTACATTCAAACGACCAGTGAGATAGATGAATCTCTTTTGCATATCAGAGATAGATTCTCCCTGTTTCATGCGAAAGAGCTTGAACTCTTGGTTAAGTGTGTTAATTCGGGATTGTTTAACTTCAGTAGTACCCTCATGGGCAACTTCTAAAGCATCCCACATTTCTTTAGCTGGGGTGCAATGAGATACCCGATAATATTCATCAACACCAAGTGCTGAAATTATCATGTTTCGGCCTCTCCAAATCGCTTGACCATATTTTCTCATCTTTTTCATCCCAATCAGCCTCTGGTTAGGCACAACGACACCTGCCACATTCCTCATGGTAATTTGAAAAGGTCCATCTTGAATGGAAGTCCATACATTCATGTCAATGGAATTTATGTGAACTCGCATGCAGTCTTTCCAATAGCCATAGTTTTCACCGTTGAAAACTAGAGCTCTACTGTACGCCCCTTTGGTCCAGAAGCCATATCGTTAGAAGTAGCGACAAAGCACTAGCGAACCGATGCTCTGATACCACTTGTTAGACGGTGTGGCAAGGGATCAAGAGGGGGTGAATAGATCACCTGTTTTCTTATCACGGATTTAAAATTATTTATCTGAGTTAATAGCGACACTACAAAAAGCGGCACACGGTCCTGAATTGATTCGGGTAAACATCAGTGACCATCCCACAATCCGGGTGGTTCACTTACATGGCTAACCCAAAAGATTACATCTTTCTAAAAATGGCTAGCTTACTAAAACAAGGTTACAACTTCTTATTTATAACCTATTACCCAACTGGATTTAGGCCTTCAAAATAATAGCATAAGCTGTAATAAACATCTGCAGTAACAAACTTTGCAGAATCAAATACGCAGATAACTTCTGATATAATCAAGGTCTTTGCTGATTTTTCTCCTTAGCTCTTGGACCTCCACATATGCCTTCAAAGTCACGCCACATAAGGTGCATAATATTCCCAAAATATTCTGCACAGTCGAAACAGAACTGTTACAAACTTTGAGAGTTCAGTAGTGTGATGTCTAATGTCTAATGTCTCAACATCTCATATGACATGCTATTCCAGATGTTGAAACTCTTCAACGCAACATGTTTAGGCATTCCGTTATTACTACTTTATATTTGTTTTACAAAATTAAGCCAACCCTTAAGAATTAGGAACTTACAATATCCCTGTAACACGGTGGGAGAACTGACTTGTTTGTTTTGCATTTTATCGCAAATGTTGCGGATAGCAAGAGTCGCCACCGACTTTTGTTTTATCCAATTAAGGGAAGGCGAAAAGAACAGGAAACGACCTTCGTTAGATTCTGAGTATGGAAGGCGGTTATGAAAAGGGGAGGTATTAGCACCCTTTATATCCGTAATTATCTACGAGCTCTTAATTGAATAGCTCACTTTAATTGCTTTTTGTGTGTGTTTAAAAAGATGTTTTTGAAAAGAGTCATTTCGCTTTGACTTTGTAATGATTCGCGCTGAAATGTATACGAAATGTTTGGAAATGTTTTGTTTTGAAAAAGAACTTTGTATACATTCCAGCGTGAATCATTACAAAGTTCTTTTTCAAAACAAAACATTTCCACACACTTCGTATACATTCCAGCACGAATCATTACGAAGTCAATGACTCTTTCAAAAACATCTTTTCAAACACACAAAAAAATTAAAGTGAGCTAAGCAATTAAAGCCCGTAGATAACTACGGATGGAAAGGGTGTTAACCTTCCTTTTCATAACCACCTCGTACTCAAAATCTAAGGTATTTTCCTTTTCTTTTGCCTTCCCAATTGGATAAAAAAACTCGGTGGTGACTCTTTATCACATTTGCGATAAAACGCAAAACAAACAAGTCGTTCTCCGTTCTACTGGCGACTCTGTTGGGGCTTACGGAGGAATCTTGGAGGTGACTCTTACGGAGATCTAGAAGTTAGAACTTACGGAGATGGCCAAAAGAAACCCCGATCATCTTCTCCGGTCATCCAAATATCAAAACACCGCAAAATTAAATAAAAAGCGAAGAGAATAACCCGGACCAACATAAAATCACCCCACAGATACGAATCGGCGTTATTTTGACTGCAATATCCTACAACTATGGATACGAAACCTTGAGAGCTTGGTGCCATGGTGTTCTTACATTCTGCATCAAACTTTGAAACTAATGCATGAAATCGATTCAAAATAACATAATAAACATGTATGAATGCATGAATACAATTTATGTCGTGTAAATCAAGGATTTGAAATCCAAGACTTTACCAAACTGGAGCAACCTTATGAGGATGGTTCTGGATGCTTTGAACTCGTGTGAGTATTGGTATGGACTCTTGGGAACTTGAGGAACACGAATGAATGAAACGGATGGAAAGTGGCTGCAACTTCAAATACGATTTTGCCAACTTCTTGAATTTTTTGAGAATTTTTAGGGTTGTTGTGGAGGCAAGGGTTTCATGTAAAAGGCTGGCCAAAATCCTCTTTGTCCTGTGAAGATGTTAAGCATATATAGAGGAGTGGAAATAGGACAAGGCTTTAAGAGAAAATATTTTCTTTAAATGAAAAATATTTGAATGGAAATTTGCATGAAATATTTCCAAATTTGCTCAATCTTTCCCTTAATCTTCTTGCACGAAATTGAAAGCTCTCTTGGGCTTCCTTGGTCCTCAAGACATGCACAAATCAAGCTCATCTTGCATTAATAATTATCTTTGTATTTTATTTAATTAAATTTGAATTTAAGCCATTTAATTCAAAAAATAAAAAAATAAAAAGGTAAGAGGCGTGGCATGCAGCATAGAGATCATGGATAATCTTATAATCAAGTTTGGATCATAAAACCTTAGGCCCATTTGGAAAATATTTGCTTTTGCTAGGTATTTTCCTTCATGCACCTCGTCAAAAGTGCTCAACTTGCACAACTTATATCTTGCTCAATTTTTAACATTTTTGGGTGTTCTTGGAATTTTTAGAAAGCTCAAGATGTATTTTAAATATCCCTTTTGGTTTCATCTCCATTGAAGTTTCCATGCTCATGAACACTTCTTTGCAAAAAGATGACTTTTGTTGACATTTTAAAAGGACCTGTAATGTTTTGATCCATAACTTCCAAATGAAGCATTTCCAGCCCAAGCTTGTGATACATGAAGTTGTAGAGAATTGAGTTCTCTTCCAAATGAGCTTTGGTAGAAAAATTTCTGATAAAGTATGTGAAACTTATGCCTGGTCAAAGTTCTGTTGACTTTTGTCTAAAGAACCATAATTTAGAAACTTTGACTTTTGATCAAATCTTGACTTTTCTTGATGAATCATGGCAACCCTTGATCAAATGATGAATGTTACTTCAAAGTATTGATATTGACCAAAAATTATGAAGTTTGACTGTATGTTGACCACAATTGACTTTTTGTCCAATACAACTAATTTTCAACCATCTGAGCAATTGGATGAGCAATCTTGACTTATAAGGCTTGAAATTTGACATGGTGATCCCTTGAGGCATATGATGAGGTATGATGACCACTTTAACCATTGGAAATCCATCTTGACTTGAGAAGAGTAAAACCCTAGTTTGGATTGATTGCTTAGGAGAGGGTTTGTCTGATCAACCCTTGTGGAATCTTTGAGTATGGAGTGGTGGATTGTATTGAGAAGTAGGAGGGAAAATTTTGGGGTATAACAGTTTCCCCTGTTCAATCTTCTTGTACCAGAAGGGTTAGATTGGTATGCTTGCCTTTCGTGACCTGAAGGTAGAAGATGAATGAACATTCGAGTACACCTGAAAATTTGAACTCGTTGTTGCATGGAATGGGCTTATAGATGCCATTAGGAAAATATGATGCTGGAGAGTGAGTCGTACGCTAGAATTTGCATTCTTATTTTGGATGAGAGAAATATCGGAGATGGGCTTAAAGATGCCATCCGGAGAAATGAAGATGTGTAGTCGGAGATGGGCTTAAGATGCCATCCGGGGAGATGAAGATGTGTAGTCGGAGATGGGCTTAAGATGCCATCCAGGGAGATGAAGATGTGTAGTCGGATATGGGCTTAAGATGCCATTTAGGGAGTTTGATAATAAGAGAGAGTCAGAATAAACTTTCGTCTTGGCTATTTCTGAGAGGAATATTTGGCAGAATGCGGATAATTTTCCCGTCTTGTTTCGGGTGTTAATCCATGATCCGTTGCCTGGAAACAATTTGTATGGTCATTCAGATAGTTCTCCCGTCTTGTTTCAGGTATTAATATTTGACCTTTCGTTCGAACAATAGCTTTACCTGCTGGGGAAATAAATCTTGACAGGGTATGGTTAGTCCTATGCAGATTATGATGTATGAGTATATGACAGTGTTATGATACATGCACATGATATAATTTTTATGTAGATGTATGAATGTAGATGTGGTATTTCAAAACATATCCATCTTGAAGAAGATAGGAACGTTCTGCTGGAGATCTTTGATTTCTGCTTAGGGATGAGGTTGTAGAAGACCCTGGCTGGGGAATAAGAGATGATTCAGATTCCTCCGATACACTATCTGACCAAGTTTCGAGTCTGGATATTAATGTTGTTGGAAGAATAATGATGATTGAGAGATACTCAGCCGGGGATCTTGTGTATAGACTTTGCTGGTGATTACATTGTCCATAGACCCTGTTGGGGGGGCAACGTGATATGGCATAATCTGTTACTGCTTGGAGACTGATGTAACGTGGTGAGGCTGATAGGATCATTAAAACTGATGAGGCTGGAAGCTTATGAAGCTGATAGGATCACTGCTCGGGGACTAATGTGATGAATATAGAGGACCACTGCTCGGGGACTAACGTGATGAGGTTTGAAGCTTGTGAAGCTAATAGGATCATCGCTCGGGGACTAATATGATGAATGTATAGGACCACTGGTCGGGGACTAACGTGATGAAGTTGATAGGATCACTGCTCAGGGACTAACGTGATGAAGTTGAAGCTTGATGGAGCTGATAGGATCACCGCTCGGGGACTAATGTGATGAATGTAGAAGTGTTGGAACACTGTTGGGAGGAGATTAGTACTTCATCGGAGAAGATTTTTCTTCGTAGGTGTTCGCGTTAAAAGGTGACGCGCTAGAGGATCGAATGTGAATTCAGATTCTCTGGCTCGAAACGATTTACTCTTTTGATTTGTTTATAAAGATGCCGCGAGCATCAAGCTTTATTATTTTCAACACAAGAAAGATGATTTAATGATTATGAAAAAGGGGAAAGCTGTTAATACCCTCAATTGATTTTGATACGCGTAACGACTAGCGCAAACTAGACGCAACGCATTGGGGAGATTCTGAGTAAGGGGGTTTGTTATATAAAGGGAATAGATAGAGCACCCTAAATATATATAGTTATCTATAGCTTTATATATGAATATGTTTGATATGTTTGTGTGTTTTAATTGCTATTTCTATGATTGGGAAAGTTTCTCCTTTGGGTTTTAAGAAGGATAGATTATGTGGGATCCTAGTGTTTGTTATTATTGTGCTCAAAGATCATGGATCTTGCATACATATCCCCTAGTGGGAATCAGAGCATTTGTAGCTCGGATCTACAGGGATCTACGGTTTGTTTGGTGTCATACCCCAAAACTTGCCCTCCATCTTCTCAAGATATTTCATACATCCATACTCAAGGATTCCCCAAGAGTTGATCAGACAAACTCTCTCCTAGACAAACAACCCAAACTAGGGTTTGGCAATTCTCGAGTCAAGATGGACTTCAACATCTCAATGGTCTTCATGCCTCCTCATATGCTTCAAAGATTCTCCATGTCAAGTTTCAAGCCTTACAAGTCAAGTTTCCTCAGACAATTGCTCGGATGGTTGAAAATCGGTTGTATTGGACAAAAGTCAAGCTGTGGTCAACATACGTCAAACTTCATGATTTTGGTCAACATCCTCATTTTGAAGTAACATTCATCATTTGATCAAGGGTTGATCATGATTCATCAAGAAAACTCAAGATTTGCTCAAAGTTAAACTTTCTAAATTAGGGTTTCTAGATGAAAAGTCAAGCGAACTTTGGTGATCATAACTTCTTCATACTTTCTCGAAATTTTCCACCATCTTATTTTGAAGGAAATTCAATTCTCTACAACTTCATGTCTCACAAGAATGTTCAAAAATGCTTCATTTGGAAGGTATGGATCAAAACATTAGGTCCTTTTCAAAGTCAACAAAAGTCAACATTTTGTTTTGAAGATATATTGAGCATGGAAACTCCAATTGAGAGGAGACCAAAAAGGTTGGTTATAGGACTCTTAGAGCTTTCCAAAAAGTCCAAGAACACTCAAAAATGTGGAAAATTGAGCAAGATACATCATTCACAAGTTGGGCGATTTTGAAGAAGTGCACAGAGAAATACTTCTAAAAATTAAAAACTTTGCAAATGGGCCTACTTTTCTTCATCAAACTTATTCCTCACACCATTAGGAATATCCAAGCCCAATGCCACGAATTTTTATTTTATTTTTCTATTTAATTTGGAATTTATTCATTTAAATACAAATTAAATTTAAAAATAAAGTATAAAATCAAAATTAATTGCAAACTTGATTTTTATTTCTTCCTTGGGACCCAATCAACTCATTAAAGGCCAGCAATTTTCGAAATTTGATGGATATGGCAAGATTGGATTGAAAATTGATCAAAATTTGAAGATTTGATTTTGTACAAAAATCAAATTTGATTGGCATTGATTATTGATTAATTCTTTCCCAAAACAACTCTGAATCCTTCTACGATATATACATGATACATACCACACGAATTAGGGTAGAAAATTTGACTCAAGAACCCTATTCCAAGCTCAAAAAAACCGTGGCAAACAAGCAAAGTGCAATCCTATTTCCAGCCGATTTCAATCAATTTTGAGGTGTCAACACATTCCTTGATACCTCTGAGTCGATCGGACCTTTACTTTGATCAAAACCATCCGAAACAAGAAATTGAATTTGGTTTCTTCTTGAAAATTTCAAAATCGTATTATTATTCATGCATTATTAACATGTTTTGTTTTGTTTTGTGATTAGTGATGTGTTTGCAAGCTTTGGCACTCTAATTGAATTTCCATGGCGGAACACGTATCACCATCGTTAGGGTTTCCCATGCCGTTTTAGGGTTTCTCTTAAATGAAAAAATTGGACCATGAGACCTATACCAATGCGTTGAATGATCTCGGAATCGAACCATGGCTTTAGAACTTATTTATATTATGTATCTTTGGGTTTTGATTTTCCAGGGACATAGCGTCGAGCAATGGCTGGATTTTAAAATTTCAAAGCGAAGAAGGCGATGAATTGGCGCGTGGCAATGAAAGCGACAGCGTGTTGTAATCCACTCACTCCGTTTCCAAACATGCTTGCACACTTGGCTCGATTGGTTAAGGCGTTTCTGTTGATGGATGCTCTCACATGTCTCGATTCGATCCTCATGGACCAGTTTGCATTCCTTTTCCAAACTCAATATTTTCATATTTCTATTTTATTTAATATTTTGCATCATTTTAATTTCTTTTCAATATTTTTATCATGCATTAAAAACACCAAAATTATTTTTCTTTTACATTATTTCAGAAAACCTTTATTTAATTTATAAAATTAAAAAATATAATTTTGCATGCATATTTATTTTTATTCATAATTTTGCATTTAAATCACTTTTAATTCATTTTAAATTATTAAATTGCATTCAAAAAATCCCAAAAAATTATTGTAGCATATTTATGTTATTTCCAGCATGTCATATTTTTTCTCATTCAAAACTTGCATTTTTCTAACATTTTTTCTCTTATTCGATTCATCTCGTATTTTCTGATTTCTCATTCTTTTACAGGTTGTTCCGTTTCAGACGTTTTCTTTTATCGTTTTATTTTTCCAATAATGTACCTGCTCATGGGATGTAATAGTTTAAATTAGGTTTTTATTTTCCGCAAGTTTAAATTATGTACCTGCCCCAAAGCCATGTAATAGCGTGGGACATTTATCTTTCCGCATCTTTACATTCGCATTTTAATTTCCGCACCTATAAATTGCTAGTAACTAGGCGTGTATGGCAAGATAATAATGAACATAGCCCACTAACTTTCAAGATAAAATATACGAATCAACACACTCTTTTCACACGCACCCATTAGGATAATTCTCTCTCGTTGCCTTCGATTCAAATGGTCATGTCCCTCGAATGTAGAGGTATCCTACCGTTGCCTTCAAAACAAATCATCATAGTCCCTTGATACAAAGATCATAAGACCCACGATGTCGCCTCCGAATACATGATCTTGACCCTCGATTGTCGCCTACAAAAATGATGATAGTCCTTGAATGTGCTAGGATACTTCCTACAAGTTGCTTTCTATGACCATCGATGTCCCTTCGAATGTCCGCTTACATCCAGCGAATGGAGTTACCTACCAACTAATGGTATGGATAGCGTTATTCTAAAGGGCGTAAAACAATACGAAACGACCAATTCGAGTAGGTAATAAGACTTTTAGTTGCTTGCTCTTTCAAAATACTTTTCACCTCACACTTTTGTCAAAGTTCAAACTCTTTTCAAAGCGAAACATTTCCAAACACTTTGTATACATTCCTACATGAATCATTACAAAGTCAAAGCGAAATGCCTTTTCAAAACATTTTGTCAAACACACGAAGCACAATTTTTAAAGTGATCTAAGAGCAACTAAGAGCCGTAGATAACTACGGATGGAAAGGGTGCTAATACCTTCCCTTTTCATAATTCCCTTACTCGAGAATCTAACGAAGGTCTTTTTCTGTACTTTTACCTTCCCTTAATTGGATAAAAATAAAAGTCGGTGGCGACTCTTGCTATCCGCACATTTGCGATGCAAAAACACTAAAAAGTCAGTTCACCGTATCACAGAACTGGCGACTCTGCTGGGGAACCACCCTAAAGAGAGAATGCCTTAAGGATTTCTAGATCACCTTTATTGCTTTTTGTTTGACTTGCTTGCTTTATCTTTAAGGGTTGCTTGGGTATTATATTTGTGGGGGATCCTACACCCGGATCCGGGTTTCCTTTTAGGTAAGTAGCAATAAATCGTCGCGACCGTTAGACGTATATCAAAATGGTCAACATGATGGCTACGTTAGCGTGACACTTTAGATGTCCTGATACTCTTCATTCCCAAGTTGAGGATAGTATTTGGCTTCTGCGTGGTGTCATCAAGCACTAACTAAACTTTTAGAACCTTAATTGACCCATCTTGGCCATTAGAAGGTAGTGAGATGGCCGGCTTTGGTGCAGACTAAGGTTGGTTGATACTCGATGCTACGCTCATTGAGATTAGACTTTTGGGATATTTTCGATCGACCACTTGGTAGTCGTATTGAAATAAGCGCCTCGAGAAAGATCAATGATGTGAGATTCCTAGAACCGGTTACTATTATAGGGACGGGATGAACCAACTCAAACTTTTGGTGGGGTAATCACCTATACCTCTTGCAAGCCTTAAACCTAGGCTCATTGTGTGAATTGTTTGTGTGTGCCAAACATGACATCATGACATCATTTGCATTGCATATCATTTCTAACTATTTCAAGGACCTAGGGATTTATCTTTGCTCTGTTTTGTAGGGTATTATGGCTTCTAGAAAGACTATCGAATCAACTTCATGGGTATACCTTCTCACTCAAAGAATTGGTTTGAAATTCCGACCATGCTCGGTTCATCAAAGACATGGTTATCTACTTGATTTGGTTATCTCGGTTTTGAAGAAGATATGATGCATGTCCTATTCAGTTCTTGATCGAAACACCATTGCTTTACATTCCCAGTTATCGGTTGGTTCCTACCTTGGAAGAGTTCTCTAAGCTACTTGGGATACCAATTCTTGATCAAATGCCATTCACGGTTTAGAAAAGGTTCCTAAATGCGAAGACATTGCATCGACCTTACATCTTAAGCGCTCGGACATTGAAGCCAATTGGGAAACCAGAAGTGGAGTTAAGGGTTTACTTTCCAAGTTCCTAATTAAGAAAGCCCGAGAATTCCTCAAAGTTATGAGTTTCCATGCATTTGAAGACATTGTGGCCTTGCTAATCTATGTATTGGTTCTATTTCCTAACTCGGATCAATTCATAGATGTCAGCGCCATCAAGTTGTTTCTTACCCGCAATCCAGTGCCTACTTTACTTGGAGATATCCTACATTCTCTCCACACTCGTACCACTAAGAGACAAGGAACTCTCATGTGTTGTATACCGTTACTTTCCAGGTGGTTTATTTTGCACCTTCCTCCATCAGTTTTGAAGAACGAACAAAGATTGAGGTGGTCTCAAAGGCTAATGTCACTCTCTCATTCAGATATCCGTTGGAATCTTTTCTCTCAAAAGGATTTCACCTTCATTGAGCGTTGTGGAGAATTCCCTAATGTACCACTACTTGGTATAAGGGGAGGTATTACTTACAACCTTCTCTAGCTCTCGTCGGTTTGGTTTTGCTCGAAGAGATGGTCCACATGATATGCTTCTCCAAGATATTGTGTTCGACTACAACCACGATCTCGAATTACAAGCGAAGGTTCATACACGCTTGGGGCATGGTAAAGAAGGCGATACCAAGGCTTTGGGGCACAAAACTCCATTCCTTGGGAGCCTTACCTCAAATGGGTGCGAGCTCGAGCTCAAAACCTCATGATGCCATTCACGCTGTTTACGGTAATTATGGAACTGTTGCTATAGGTGGCGTACCTATCTGTTCTCCATCGACATGCCTCTGATTTTGAAGACTTGAAGAGATCACGGATTCACTTAAAGAAGAGGATACCTTTGAAGCTCAGTGTTATGCAAGTGAGAAGAAAGTGTTAGAGTTGACCAAGCTACTTCACGAGGAGCGAAGCATCAACGCCTATCTCGGCACCAAGAGGAAGCGCCCATGGGAGACTTAGATCTTTAGGATTTATATGTTTGAACTATCTTTTGTACTTAAAAAGAAAAAGAATAAAAAGAGTACTAATAAATGTTTGTTCATTGCTTGTCTGACAAATTTAAATCTCTAAGGTCCTTGAAAACATTGCATTGCATTTGCATAAACATTGCATATCATAGCATAACATTGCATCACAGGTACATTGAAGATTGGTTTTCTCATTTGCTCGCTATTTATTTTAGCATAAATGGCTCTTGAACAGTCTGTCAAAGATCTTCAAGCTCAGAATGCTCAGTTTCAGCAGATGTTCACCAGTTTGGTCCAAGGCCAAGAGGATCTGAAGAAGCTCATCAATAGAAAGAAGAAGGTTGTTGGTCTTCTTAACATGGGCAGACGCTACAAAGGAGGTCCTAGTGTGGTTAGTCGAATTGAGCTCTCTGAAGGAAGTGTCAAGAAGGAAGATGAGCAAAGTAACAAGGGTGATGGTGAAGGCAGTCAGCCTGAGCTTGAGAACAACTATGATGATGGCCAATACTCTGATGAGGATGACAAGTACAAACAACTTGAAGACCGTCTGAATGCTGTGGAAAACCTGAAGATGTCCGGGCTGAATTTTGATGATCTAAGTCTTGTTCCTGGTGTGGTGATTCCTCCCAAGTTCAAAGTTCCAACTTTTGCTTAGTATGACGGCATGTCTTGCCCTAAGCTACATTTGAAGTCATATGTCCAGAAGATCAATCCCCACACTGATGACAGAAAGTTGTGGATGCACTATTTTCAAGAAAGTTTGTCCGGAACTCAATTGGAGTGGTATTATCGCTAGAGAATGACCGTATCCGTACTTGGGTGACTTGGTGATGCTTTCTGAGACGATATAGTACAATCTTGAATTGACACCCACTCGCATGCAACTACAAAGCATGTCTATGGGTCGTGATGAGAAGTTCAAGGGTATGCTCGAAATGGAGATGTAGCGGTGAGTTCAACCACCCTTGTCCAATAGGGAGTTGGTTGATATGTTTATGGAACAACCGACCCATTCTTCAATCATCGATCGGAAACTCTTGATTTGGATTCAAGGTGATTTTGATGACGCATTGAAGGCGGTGTCAAGTGGAAAGATTCAGGTAGAGTCATCTTCAAATCTTGCGAAGAGATCTTTTGGTGGTAAGAAAGAAGTCAATCTTGTATGGTCGAAAAGCCGAGCCAAGACCGACCGTGCTCAATCGTAGAGGCGGTTGTGATCTCGATCGTACATCAGCCAACCTCGGTGAGACAGCGTAGCGAGCAGCGCCACGAAGGCAGTTCTGAAGATCAACATGCCTTTGTCGCAAGCCTTGCAACACATGTTGAAGCCAGAGCTGATTACCTTGAGGGATCCTCCTCAGAACATCAATACTTCCTCTCCGAGATACAACCCTAATGCTAAGTGTGTTTACCATTCCAATAGCCCAGGACATAACACCGATGATTGTTGGGCTCTGAAGAACAAGATTCAAGATATGATTGAAGCTAAGCAGATTGAGTTTGATCCTCCAGTTGAGACTCCGAATGTGATCAACGCGCCCATGCCTAACCATGACAAGAGTTCCAATGCTGTTGGGGAGGATACTTATGTTTTCAATATAGATGACTTGACCATACCTTTGATGACTGTTAAGAAGAATTTGCTACAAGCTGGTGTCAACCCAGGATGCCCAGAGAATTGCCGTTGGTGCCCATCTGCGCCTGATGGTTGTCCTTGGTTGAGAAGACGTGTTCAATGCATGATGGATAACCGTGAGATACTATTTACGAAACCACCTGTCACGTGTGAAGATATGTCTAAGTGAAGATCGAAGATGTGAATGGCGCACCATCGTGTGGGATACCTTGGGGGTAGAGTGGAAAGTATGATTACATGGTGAAGTACACTATTCCTGAGAGCTACAAGATTCCTATTGAAGATGTTAAGGCGACCGGATGGGGTGACGATTTCCCAGAAGACTATGCTGACGTTAACACTATAAGGATTTCCTCTGCGATTACGTGCCTAGAGTGGCACCTCTCATTATTACTTCTCCAAGACCAGTTCCATATTCCTCCGACAAAGCTATTCCTTGGAACTATGGGGCTGATGTTTACTATCATGGCGTCAAGCAAGACCCTCTGACCATTGAAGACCTTACTATTAAAGCTACCATTCCTAACATTGACAACATCACCGGATCTAGTAAGGTGACGAGCAGGAAGGGTATTCTCTCGGATATCTCTCCTCCAAAGACACGCGACTTCACTCGCATTCCGCTATTCAATCCCTTCCCAAGCTAGAGGAAAGAACCGGTGACTCATCCTGCTTGAAGTACCAAAGGAAGTTCTTGAAGACACCTCAAACGAAATGGAGAAATTAAGAAGATTATCAAGAAGAGTGACTACAAAGTTGTGGAACAGTTGGGACAGACTCCGTCCAAGATCTCCATGCTTGCTCTGCTCTTGTGCTCATGCTAATGCCTTGGTAAAGTTTACGAAGAATGCTCACGTGCAGACACTACCATGACGTTTGAAGTTTGTATTGCTAACACGGCTGCCAACAACGGCCTAAACTTCTACGATCTTGATTTGGCTCCTAGGAAAGAAACACAACAAAGCCTTGCACATCTCTGTTGAATGCAAGGCGTTACCACATCTCATGTTTTGGTTGATACGGTTCTTCTCTGAATATCCTACGAAGCGCTTTTGATCGACTTGATGTCGAAGGGTTGATTCGAGACCCGGTGACATTATGTGAGAGCTTTTGATGGTTCTAAGCGAGCATTGCTTGGAAGCTCACTGCCTATTAAAGTCGGTTCCCGGACTTTTGACTCCACTTTCTTTGTCATGGATATTCGTCCGACTTACTCTTGCTTACTCGGACGCCCTTGGATACATGGGGCGTTACCTCTACCTACATCAATTGAAGTACCGGTGAAAGGGAAAGTTGTTACTGTGGTGAAGAAGTATATGGTCGGTCACCTACAATCATTCCGATACCTCGAGGTGGAGGGTGAATTCTTTGAGACTCCTGTCAAGCTTTTGAAACAATACCCAGTCATGTGACTCTCCTGTCCTCTGAAGTTACACAAGTTCCGCCGGGATGGCCTCATTGAAAGATGCTCAAGCTGTTGAAGAAGGTAGTACTATTTGGGGTCGGCTCCACGATCTTCCTTTCAAATCCGACAAATGGTTTAGGCTTCACCATCAAGGGTCGGAGATGATATGACGTGTTGGCCAACTTCCTTTCGCATCGGCCAGTGGAATCCATGCTATAGAAGGCGGCGACAACGGCTTGACATCAGCAAGTGGATCTTCCAACTCGGATCATGGGCTCGGCAATTGGAAGGCGAAGACGTCATACCAATCTCCTTTAGTCGGGAGTAATTGCTCTTGTTTTGTTTTGCTTTTCGTATTTCTTTATGTTTTGAACAATAAACTTTGAAAGCCTAGTGCCTTGCCGGGCATCATGGCTCGTTCGAGGTTACTATCATTGTTTGCGTGTTTTCATTCAATAAATTCGTTGGACTTTTTCATTCAATTGTTTGTTTTCTTTCTTTATCACCCTTCAAAAGCTATGTGTTTCACACACACCCGTGATACAACTGAGAATCACTCCGAATCTTAATAACGGCTATGCTATTGCTAAATATGACTTGATAATCCGATCTACCAAGCGAAGGCAGTGAGGAAGATTGTGAAGTGCCGGAGAACTTGTCCAGCTACACAAGAAGAGCGAGTTATCTGACCACAAGAAGCGAGTTGAGGTTGTGAATTTGGGTACTAGCGAAGACAGAAAAGAGATCAAGATAGGAGCGGGTCTTGAGAACAGTATTAAAGAAAGATTGGTTCAGATGCTACGAGACTATATTGAGGTTTTTGCTTGGTCATACGAAGACATGCCTGGTTTAGACATTGATATTGTGGTACACCGATTGCCAACAAAAGAAGGTTTTCTCGCAGTGAAACAGAAGGTTCGTCGCATGCGTCCTGAGATGTCTGAGAAGATCAAAGCAGAGGTTATGAAGCAGTTCAACGCCGGTTTCTTAGTTGTTACTTCCTATCCGCAATGGGTTGCAAATGTGGTGCCCGTACCTAAGAAGGATGGCAAGGTACGAATGTGTGTAGATTACAGAGATCTGAACAAAGCAAGTCCGAAAGATGATTTTCCACTTCCCCATATTGATGTTCTGGTTGACAACACCGCTCAGCATAAGGTTTTCTCCTTCATGGATGGTTTCTCCGGTTACAATCAAATCAAAATGGCTCCTAAAGACATGGAGAAGACTACTTTCGTTACGGTGGGGCACTTTACGCTACAAGGTTATGTCGTTCGGATGAAGAACGGAGCGCCACTTATCGTGCTATGGTGACATTATTTCATGACATGATTCATCACGAGATAGAGGTCTCGTCGGCGACATGATAGCTCGATCGGAAGAGGAACATCTCGATCATTTGCGAAATTGTTCGATAGGTTGAAGAAGTCTGACTAAGACTTAATCTAACAAGTGCACTTTTGAGTCGATCCGGAAAACTCCTAGGATTTGTTGTCGATGGAAAAGGTATTGAGGTTGACCCGCTAAGGTTAAAGCTATTCAAGAGATGCCGCTCCCGCGAGAAGGAAGTCGAGGTTTCTTGGGCGATTGAACTACATTGCAGTTCATTGCACATTTGACGCTACTTGTGAGCCAATCTTCAAATTCTTGAAGAAAGATCAAGTGGTAGAATGGAGCAGCGATTGCGGATAGCTTTTGACAAAATCAAGGAGTACCTACAGAATCCTCCCATCGATGCCGCTTTGAAGGAAGACCTCTTATCATGTACTTGCGGTGCTAGAGAATTCAATGGGGTGTGTGGGGCAACATGACGAGTCGGCCGAAAAGAGCATGCAATATACTACCTTAGCAAAAGTTTACCGATGTGAAACAAGATACTCAGCTCGAGAAAACTTGCAACGCTTTAACTTTGCTCGCCGACTAAGGCGATATATGTTGACTCACACTACCTTGTTGATTTCAAGATGGATCCGATAAAATATGTATTTGAGAAACCAGCTCTCTCGGAAGAATAACAAGATGGCGAGATGATCTTGACCGAGTATGACATCCAGTACACTTCTCGAAAGCGATCAAAGGCGTGGTAGCCGATCATTTGGCTCATCAAGCCGTAGATGACTATCGGTCTATGCGGTTAATTTCGGATGAAGATGTTTTACTAATTCAGATTGTGAAGAACCGGCCCAGACGAAGGACACGAACAAGGATCGATGGACCATGGTCTTTGATGGAGCCTCAAACGCACTTGGCAATGGCATTGGCGCCATCATTCGTCCCTACTGAACACCGCCTTTCACGCTGATTTTATTTCGGTTGCACTAACAACATGGCGAATATGGCGTGCATCATGGGTATCAAAGCTGCTATTGATTTAAGAATCAAGTTCTTGCAAGTATATGGAGACTCAGCTTTAGTGATCAGTCAGATTAAGGGCGAGTGGGATACGAAGCATCCAAACCTCATTCCGTATCGAGAGCATGTTCTGAGTTTGATCCCTACTTGAAGAAATTACTTTTGATCACATTCCACGAGAAGAGAATCGGTTGGCGGGGCGCATTGGCTACTATGTCATCTATGTTCAAGGTCGGATGGGACAACGAGGCTCCCGGATCATCATTGAGAAGTTTGATGAACCGCATATTGTTGTGAGCTTGATACGAAAAGAAACCTTGGTACTATGCGTGAAGAGGTATCTTGAGACTCGGGAATATCCAGAGGGCATCATCAACGATAAGAAGTTCATGAGGAGATTCGCTTCTAAATTCTTCCTCAACGGCATCTTATACAAGCGCAACCATGATCATGCTTACTCATTGTGTAGACCGAAAGCGACAATACGCATCATGGAAGAGTTACAAGCGCATTTGGTACCCACTCCGTGGACACACCATGGCTAAGAAGATTTTGAGAACAGGTTACTATTGGTCCACCATGGAAGCGATTGTCACGCTCGCTCGATCTTGTCACAAATTCGGTTATGCGGACAAAGTACCGTACCTCCAGTACCTCGAATGTTCTACTCCTTGGCCTTTTGCAATGTGGGGCATTGACATAATTGGAGAAATTAAGCCCGACTTCCAGCGGACATCGTTTCATCCTTGGCAATCGATTACTTTACCAAGTGGGTAGAAGCGACCTCGTTCGCATCATTACCAAGAATGTTGTGGCTCGTTTCATGAAGCATAACCTTATCATCGGTATGGCATTCACGAAAGGATTATCACGGATAACGGCTCTAATCTCAACAACAAGATGATCACTTGAACTCACGCAGATTCAAGATCAAGCATCACAATTCTTCTCCTTATCGGCCTAAGATGAATGGCGTAGTGGAAGCCGCCAACAAGAACATTAAGAAGATTATCAGAAGATGGCGGTGACTTACAAGGATTGGCATGAGATGTTACCATTTGCTCTTCATGGTTATCGCACTCTGACACGAACATCGGGGCAACCCCTTCTCTCTTGTGTACGGTATGGGCAGTCCTACCCATCGAGGTTCAGATACCCTCAACTAGAGTCCTCCAGGACGTAGAGTTAGACGAAGACGATTGGGTTCAAACCCGCCTCGATCAGATTAATTTGATTGATGAGAAACGACTCGCGTCCATTTGCCATGGACGATTTATCGAAGCGAATGATCGAGCATTTAACAAGAAGGTCAAGCACGGGTCTACCAAGTCGGTGATCTAGTAGTCAAGCGCATCATTCGCCACAAGGTGATCCAGGGCAAATGGACTCCCACCTCGAGGGACCGTTTGTAGTCAAGGCAGTATTTTCGCGGAGCTATGATACTTAGCACCATGGATGGTGAAGACTTCCCACACCATGAATGCGAGACATAGTCAAAAATACTACGCATAAAGAGACCCGCTAGGTCGGTGACCTAGGCAAAAATAAGGGCATCTGGCGAACCAAAGGGTTCGGGCAAAATTAAGGATATATACAAAACATACGCGCAAGTCGAAAACACGAAAAGGCGGCTTGGGCAAAAAGGTATCGGTGGTGAAAACCGAAAGGCGGTCTAGGCAAAAGTTAGGGATTCAAGCGTACGACTATGTCTCTTCCAGACCACCTGCTTCCAGACTACTATCAGCATTCAAGATTCAAATGGCGAAGATCAGTCTACTCACTTTCTATTGACAGCAAGGAGATGAGATAGTTGAAATATATGAGTACTAGCATGGTTGGAACTTAACGAGATTGTTTTCGCATAGCTTTTTACCTTTCTTGTGTACAAACTACTTGGCCATACGCCACCTTTCAAATAAACGCAAGCTTCTTTCTCTTTACAATTTTTGTTGTTGTCGTTTGCAATAAGTCCAACGTTTGCTTTGAATGATTATGCGCATTTGACAATAAAAATCTCTTCACAAACATGCGAAAAGTGGACATACAAAAGTAGTTACTACGGGCTCTAGGAATTGAGATGACGACGAAGGTCACCAATGCATTTCCCCACAGAGCATGATCCCCACAGCAGTATCGCTCATAACAAACCTTCCCCAACTGAGCAATGTTACATCAGTCTCCAAGTAGTAACACTTCATCCCCAACCGAGGTATTTATCATCAGCAGAATATCTCCTAACAATTCCCCTTTTCTCCAGCAGCGGTATCCGGACTCGAGACTTGGTCAGATAGTACACCGGAGAGAATCTACATCTTCTATTCCCCAGTCAGAGATTCCAACGAGCTGACCCGGTCTCCAGCAACCATCAAGCGCCTACAGAGATCTCGCTCAAAATCCCGATGGCGCCTCCTAATTTTTCCCAACAGGGTCTACATGCAAGATCCCCAACGGACTTCCTCCCAGACTCTCCCCAGCAGGATCTATGTATGCGATCTCCAGCAACGAGTTTCTCGATCTCTACCTTCCTCAACAACATCTAGGCCCGAGACTGGGTCAGATAGTGCATCGGAGGAATCCAGGATATCTTTCTTCTCCTTCAAAAGCGGGGTTCTCACCTACTCAATCCCCAAGCAGAAGACAGAAATCCTCAAGCAGAACATCCACATCTTCTTCAAGATGGATATGTTTTGAAATACCACAACATCTATCATTCATACATTACTCATAAAGTCATGCATATATCATTCATATACATTGTCATGCATCATGTTTTGCATAAGACTAACGAATATTCTATCAAAGTTTCTCTTATTTTTTTTCAAAACAGGTGAAAGTCACTCGATGCAAGGTCGAGTTAAGCCCGAATCTCGCGGAAAACTATCGAAAGACCGCCTAGTTGTCCTCCGACTGGTCGAGGATTAAGCCCGAATCTCGGCGGAAAACTATCGAAAGACCGCCTAGTTGTCCTCCGACAACTGGTCCAGGATTAAGCCCCGAATCTCGACGGGAAAACTATCTGAATGACCGCCCTCGTTGCCCTCCGACAACGGATCCAGGATTAATACCCGAAGCTAGACGGGAAACCCTATCCGAACGATCGCAAGTTATCCTCCGATAACAGGAAGTGGATCAACACCCGATGCACAACAGGGAAGATATCCACATTTTGCCAACTACTACCTCCCTCAGAGTAATCGGCACGAAGATCTATTCTGACCCTCTCTTATTATCAACAGCAACTACAGAGTCTAGCGTACGACTCAGTTGCCTTGGATGGCATCTTAAGCCCATCTCCGACTACTTGTCAACATTTCTCCGCCTTCAGAATGCTGCATATTTGGTTAAAAATCAATACAAACCAATAACTTCATTCAAAGATGAGCACGAAGTCTAGCGTACGACTCCCCCTTGGATGGCATCTTAAGCCCATGCTCCTTCCAGAAACATCTACAAAGCCTAGCGTACGGCTTACTCCCCAGCATCGACCTTTCCAGATGGCATCTTAAGCCCATCTCCGTCAGTTCTCCTATCAACAACCTCGAGTCTAGCGTACGACTCGTTCCCCAGCAAAATCTCCAGCTTCTCCAAATGGCATCTATAAGCCCATTCCCGCATCATCCACCAACAGCGAGTGCAAATTTTCAGGTGTACTCGAGTGTTCAATCATCTTCTACCTTCAGGTCACGAAAGACAAGCGTGTCAGTCTAACCTTCCAGTACAAGAAGATTGAACAGGGGCAGCTGTCATACCCCAAAATTTTCCCTCCATCTTCTCAAGATATTTCATACATCCATACTCAAGGATTCCCCAAGAGTTGATCAGACAAACTCTCTCCTAGACAAACAACCCAAACTAGGGTTTGGCAATTCTCAGGTCAAGATGGACTTCCAACATCTCCAATGGTCTTCATGCCTCCTCATATGCTTCAAAGATTCTCCATGTCAAGTTTCAAGCCTTACAAGTCAAGTTTCCTCAGACAATTGCTCAGATGGTTGAAAATCAGTTGTATTGGACAAAAAAGTCGTGGTCAACATACAGTCAAACTTCATGATTTTTGGTCAACATCCTCATTTTGAAGTAAAATTCATCATTTGATCAAGGGTTGATCATGACTCATCAAGAAAACTCAAGATTTGCTCAAAAGTCAAACTTTCTAAATTAGGGTTTATAGATGAAAAGTCAACTGAACTTTGACTGATCATAACTTCTTCATACTTTCTCAGAAATTTTTCCACCACCTCTTATTTTGAAGGAAATTCAATTCTCTACAACTTCATGTCTCACAAGAATGTTCAAAAAATGCTTCATTTGGAAGGTATGGATCAAAACATTACAGGTCCTTTTCAAAGTCAACAAAAAGTCAACATTTTGTTTTGAAGATATATTGAGCATGGAAAATCCAATTGAGATGAAACCAAAAAGGTTGGTTAGAGGACTCTTAGAGCTTTCCAAAAAATCCAAGAACACTCAAAAATGTGGAAAATTGAGCAAGATACATCATTCACAAGATGGGCAATTTTGAAGAAGTGCACAAAGAGAAATACTTCTAAAAATCAAAAACTTTGCAAATGGGCCTACTTTTTCTTCATCCAAACTTATTCCTCACACCATTAGGAATATCCAAGCCCAATGCCACAAATTTTTATTTTATTTTTCTATTTAATTTGGAATTTATTCATTTAAATACAAATTAAATTTAAAAATAAAGTATAAAATCAAAATTAATTGCAAACTTGATTTTTATTTCTTCCTTGGGATCCAATCAACTCACTAAAGGCCAGCAATTTTCGAAATTTGATGGATATGGCAAGATTGGATTGAAAATTGATCAAAATTTGAAGATTTGATTTTGTACAAAAATCAAATTTGATTGGCATTGATCATTGATTAATTCTTTCCCAAAACAACTCTGAATCCTTCTACTATATATACATGATACATACCACACGAATTAGGGTAGAAAATTTGACTCAAGAACCCTATTCCAAGCTCAAAAAAACCGTGGCAAACAAGCAAAGTGCAATCCTATTTCCAGCCGATTTCAATCAATTTTGAGGTGTCCAACACATTCCTTGATACCTCTTGAGTCGATCCAGACCTTTACTTTGATCAAAACCATCCAGAAACAAGAAATTCGAATTTGGTTTGTTCTTGAAAATTTCAAAATCGTATTCTGTTATTCATGCATTATTAACATGTTTTGTGTTTGTTTTTGTGATTAGTGATGTGTTTGCAAGCTTTCTGGGCACTCTAATTGAATTTCCATGGCCAGGAACACGTATCACCATTGTTAGGGTTTCCCATGCCGTTTTAGGGTTTCTCTTAAATGAAAAAATTGGACCATGAGACCTATACCAATGCGTTCGGAATGATCTCAGGAATCGAACCATGGCTTTAGAACTTATTTATATTATGTATGCTGGGTTTTTGATTTTGCCAGGGACATAGCGTCGAGCAATGGCCGACGCTGGATTTTTAAAATTTCAAAACGAAGAAGACGATGAATTGGCGCGAGCTCGTGGCAATGAGAAAGCGACGCGTGTTGTAATCCACTCACTCCGTTTCCAAACATGCTTGCACACTTGGCTCAGTTGGTTAAGGCGTTTCCTGTTGATGGATGCTCTCACATGTCTCCAGTTCGATCCTCATCAGGACCAGTTTTGCATTCCTTTTTTCCAAACTCAATATTTTTCATATTTCTATTTTATTTAATATTTTGCATCATTTTAATTTCTTTTCAATATTTTTTATCATGCATTAAAAAACACCAAAAATTATTTTTCTTTTTACATTATTTCCAGAAAACCTTTATTTAATTTATAAAATTAAAAAATATAATTTTGCATGCATATTTATTTTTATTCATAATTTTGCATTTAAATCACTTTTAATTCATTTTAAATTATTAAATTGCATTCAAAAAATCCCAAAAAATTATTGTAGCATATTTATGTTATTTCCAGCATGTCATATTTTTTCTCATTCAAAACTTGCATTTTTCTAACATTTTTTCTCTTATTCGATTCATCTCGTATTTTCCGATTTCTCATTCTTTTACAGGTTGTTCCGTTTCAGACGTTTTCTTTTATCGTTTTATTTTTCCAATAATGTAACTGCTCATGGGATGTAATAGTTTAAATTAGGTTTTTATTTTCCGCAAGTTTAAATTATGTACCTGCCCCAAAGCCATGTAATAGCGTAGGACATTTATCTTTCCGCATCTTTACATTCCGCATTTTAATTTCCGCACCCTATAAACTGCTAGTAACTAGGCGTGTATGGCAAGATAATAATGAACATAGCCCACTAACTTTCAAGATAAAATATCTGAATCAACACACTCTTTTCACACACGCACCCATTAGGGTAATTCTCTCTCGTTGCCTTTCGATTCAAATGGTCATGTCCCTCGAATGTAGAGGTATCCTAGCACCGTTGCCTTCAAAACAAATCATCATAGTCCCTTCGATACAAAGATCATAAGACCCACGATGTCGCCTCCGAATACATGATCTTGACCCTCGATTGTCGCCTACGAAAAATGATGATAGTCCCTTCGAATGTGTTAGGATACTTCCTACAAGTTGCTTTCTATGACCATCCGATGTCCCTTCGAATGTCCCGCTTACATCCAACGAATGGAGTTACCTACCAACTAATGGTATGGATAGCGCTATTCTAAAGGAACGTAAAACAATACGAAAACGACCAATTCTGAGTAGGTAATAAGACTTTTAGTTGCTTGCTCTTTCAAAATACTTTTCACACCTCACACTTTTGTCAAAGTTCAAACTCTTTTCAAAATGAAACATTTCCAAACACTTTGTATACATTCCTACATGAATCATTACAAAGTCAAAGCGAAATGCCTTTTCAAAACATTTTTGTCAAACACACAGAAAGCACAATTTTTAAAGTGATCTAAGAGCAACTAAGAGCCCGTAGATAACTACGGATGGAAAGGGGTGCTAATACCTTCCCTTTTCATAACCTTCTCCCTTACTCAGAATCTAACGAAGGTCTTTTTCTGTACTTTTACCTTCCCTTAATTGGATAAAAATAAAAGTCGGTTCACCGTATCACATTTGGTCTGAGGGAGAAAGAAGTTTGCTCGGCAAGGATGAGACCTTGTGCCTAAGTATTCTCAAAAGGATGTTGAGAAAGTCAGAGCAATCGTAGTTCCCACTTATGCTAGTGGAAAGCAACGGGAGTTAGTAAGAGACAGACAAATGTCATCTTAATAAAAAATGTATCTAATCTATTTCATCACATACATTTTTGAAAAGTTTGATTGGTAAAAATCTTTCATCGTAAGTTACAGGTGTTTTGCTTGAGTGTACAAGCGTTACCGCTTACATGTTTAAGAAAGATGTTTTGAAAAAAGATGATTGAATCTTTTAACTGTAAGCATTGGGTGTTTTGCTTGAGTGTACAAGCGTTACCACTTACAATTAAGAGATGTTTTTGTTTGAAAAGAGTTTGAAAAGTTTTTGACTGTATGTGATGTGATAGATGAGATACTTCTTCCATAGAGATGATAGATGTCTAAATCTCGAGGAGAAATTGATTGGATTAAGGGATGCTTTTAAGAAGCCCATGGGTCCTTGTATTGTAAGCCCAAGAGGAGGCATTCCGAGGGTCATCGAGGGTCCTTGTATGAAGCTCAAGAGGAAGCTATAGGGTATGGCTGGCTTTGTCTTAAAAGGGATTTCACCGGGAAACCATCCTTTTGGAATTAAGAGCAATTTCACCGGGAAATTATACTCTCAGGGTTCTATCTTAACGCGGGTGATTCTTTGTATTGGAAGCCCAATAGGAGGCTGTTAAGAGATTTCATGGTCTCTTTCATTGTATGATGCCCAAGAGAAGGCTAAACTCAATGAGGAGTTCTTTTGAACGAAGCCCAAGAGGAGGCTGACTCAACAGGGGAGTGTTTGTCTTATATGAAGCCTAAGCGGAGGCTAAACTCAGATGAATGAGTTTTCATATATGAAGCCTAAGAGGAGGCTAACTCTATGGGGAGAGTTATCTTGTATAAAGCCCAAGCGGAGGCTATAACTGTGGGGAACCTATTGGTTAGACTAATTGTTATGTTATAACTAGACAGTTGTATAAACAAGTGTGTGTGTGTGATATGTATTCACAGGAGTTTATGAAGGAAATATAAACAATGCATGATGTTTATTTACAAGAGTTTATGAAGTAAATATAAACAAGTGTCTGTGAAACGAATGTTTAAAACGAGCGTAACTTGATTATTTACAAGTTTGAATTGTGTACAAGGTAGTGAATATGTACACGAACGAGTATTTATGTACAGAGAATGTGGATGTACATAGGAGGGTTGGGACTTACACCATAAGGGTGGCCCATTGGTTTGAAAGCAGTTTCATAGGGAATAATGCTCCTTTCAATACCGATGGTATTCAGTGTATAGACAGACGAAACAGAAACGAATGATCGAAGTTTATCTGTGAAAAGTATCTGTATTATGTACAGACAAAGATTTGTATGAATATAAAATGAATTTTATGTACAAGGAAAATATGTATGTACATAAAAGAATGTTTTGTTTGTGTATACACAAGTGAAGTGAAAACAAACGATCAAGTTTATACTTGAGTATGAAAAAGTATCGTATTATGGATGAAAATTTGTATGTATCGAAGAGAGTTTGATATGTACAAGGAAATAATTATGTACATAAAAGAATGTTTTTGGGACTTACACCGTGAGGGAGGCCCATGATCGATTAAGAAATTCGAGAGAAAACGAATTCGGTTTTATCGTTTAAATCGGATCGATCATGGTAAAAATGATGTAAGTTTGATGAAAAGTTTTGAGAAAATGATTTTGAAAGTGTTTTGAAATGTGAGGTTTATTTATGAGAAGTTTTGAAAAGAATCGGAAGTCGAAAGTTTGAAAAATTCACCTTTTAAAGGTGGTTTTAAAATATGATCAGATGAAAGTTTTTTCTGAAAATTTTTGCACTATCATAAAATAGATACATTAATTGACAAGTGTACAAAAAATTACCTCAAAATGAGGAGTTTTGATTGGTTAAGAAAATGTTAAAGTTTGTGAAAAAACATGAAGAAAATATGAAAAGTTTGAAAAAAATGGTCCATGGGAGGTTTGAACCCAGGACCTGTGGGTGGCATACGTGGCAAAGAGTCTTAAGGCGAGCTGGCAATGGGGCAAGAGTGTATTTGTGTATTGAAACAAAAACCACGTGTTTATATTATATTGGAAATTTTGAATTTGAAAAAAAACAAAGAACACGCGCGAACATGTTCTTCTTCTTCAATCCTTGATCAATGCTAGAATCCTTGTTTCTTGATGAAATTGGATGAAGTAAACATGAAAGTTGCTCGAAATTTAACAAGGAATATGATGGTAGTTGTTAATTTCATTTATTTTTGGTTAATCATGATTAAATTCTCAGAAAACGTGAAGAACCCTAGAACTGGAAATTCTAATTGAAATGATGTATGGTTGATGATTTTTCAAATTGTTTGAGGGTTAAGGATCGTGAGAGGTGCAGAAAACAAATGGCCAAGAGTTTTTTTGTTTAAATGCAAGGAATCATGAGATTGAAGTTCGAGCTCTTACCTGTTGAAGCTTGAATCGAATTCTGGATTTGAGTGCTTCCAGTTGTTGTTTGATGATTGTTTAAGCATCGGCGGCTTCTATGGAAGATGTATGATCACCCTGCTTGCTCTAAAATGCCCTGGAACTCTCCAACCAAGTCCACCTGCACAGGCTGAAAATGGAGCTTCGATTTTTGGGTTAGAGCTGTTACAGTTAGTAGTTATTGATCTGCATCATGTCTATGATGTTCATGGATGATGTTTGGATGCTTAGAACTCAAGTTACTTAAGCCAAGCCATGAATTCGAAACTTAAGGCAGATTTGGCAAGCAAAATGACATGAGATGTGATTCTGAATTCTAGCCTTGCCTATGTTGATTTTAGTGTTCAAACAAGTTTCATATGGACATTAAGGCATATTAGACACCAAATTACTCAAAGTTTTTCAATAGTTTTCAAAATTGCAAGTTTTGGCAAATTGAACTACGATTCTTGAATTTTCAAAGATAAAGAGTGAAAGCATGTACTTGCATGGCTTTGGTGTATTTGAACTTGAAAAGGATGCCTCTATTTATAGGCCATGGATTCTGAAATGTTAGGCACAAGTACATGGCATTGGTAATTCAAAGTTGCCTTAAAGGGCAAGAAAGTCTTTTAGTAAAGGAAAAGGAAACTTCCTTTTTTCACCATGTGTGAAAATCTCAATTTGATCTTATCTTTCCACAATTATCTCTAGCTGATATTTATCAGCTCTAAACTCAATTTGGCAAGGTGGCAAGTGTTCTAGAAGAAGAAATCAAAAAATGACCTATAATTTGAAGTTTTGCACTTTGAAAACCATGGTTATGGAGTCTTATGTTTCAATTTCAAAAGCATAGCTAGACTCCATGGATTTGAGAGTTCTTAGACATTTTGGAAAGCTTGTTTCAAGAGCTACAACTTTCATGTTTTGAGTTTTTTCCAAATCAAAGTGGAATTATGTGAAAAAATGCCATGAAGTTTGGAAAAAATAAGAAATTTCAACACTTGAAAATTTTTCTAAGTGTTGGAACTTTTGACTTTTTGTTGACTTTTCCAAATTCTTTGATTTTTTATGATCATGATGGATCATTTGAAGTATTTTGATGATGGAAAAAGTTTTGTTTTGAAAAAAAATGACCAAAAGTCAAAGTTTGAATTTTCAGTGTAGATGAATTTTCATCAGATGATCCAGAAATTGACTGATGAAGTCTGTGAACTTTTGTGATGTTTTGAATCCAGAAATTAGGTCAAGATGTTGTATCTAAGATATAATGACCAATCTCTAACCAAAAAAGTCATTCCTTGCTCAAAAAATCAAAGAATACTCATCCTCGATCAAAACCCTAATTGGTCGATCCTTGATTGATCAATGAGAAAAATTGGATATCTGATGATCAGAGGTTGATGATTTGATCAAGATAGATCAAATGAGGTGAGTAAAACTCAAACCCTAATTGGTTGCCTCTTGAATCAGATGAGAATCTGATGAAACCCAAATTTTGACCAGTGAATGCTACACCCGATTAATTCTATTCTGAACTGTTAGTGATGCAATGATGCAAATGTAAGGTGGTATATTAGGTCAAAATTTGGGGTATGACAGTAGGGAGAGCGATGGCTCTGTGGGGATCGGTACTTCTGCGAATGTATATCTTGTGAAAGTGACTCTGTGGGGATGCATTGGTGACTTTAGTGTCATCTCAATTTATAGAGCCTGTAGTAATTACTGTTTTTGTTCGCTTTTCATATGTTTATAAATATATGTTTATTGTCAGATGCATATAATCATTCAAAGCAATCATTGGACTTTATGCAAACAAAACAATAAAATTGAAGAAAAAAAAAGGAATCTGCATTGAATTTGTGGAGTGGCCTATAGTTAGGCAGTTTGTATACAAGAGCCAAATATCCTAGTAAGAGAAAATTGTCAGAATAGTAAAAAGCTACGTGGAAACAATCTCATCGAGTATCAACTATGCTATTGCTCATATATTTCCGACTATCTCATCTCCTTGTTGTTAGAAGAAAGTGATTGAACTAATTTGCGTCATTCGAATCTTGAGTGCTGATAGTAGTGTATTCTGTAAGTAGGTGACCTGGACGAGACATAGTCGTACGCTTAAATCCCTAACTTTTTCCTAGACCGCCCTTTCGGGTTTTCAGTCTATCAGGATACCCTTTTTTTGCCCAAGCCGCCTTTGCAGGTTTTCGACTTGCCGGGTGTACATTTTTTGTATATATATCCTTAACTTTTGCCCGAACCTTTTTCGGTTCACCAGGATGCCCTGATTTTTGCCTAGGCCAGTCAACCTAGCGGATCTCGATTGTGCGTAGTATTTTTTGACTATGTCTGCGTTCACAGGGTGTGGGAAATCTTCTCCATCCATAGTGCTTAGTATCATAGCTTCGCCGGAGAATACTATTTTGACTACGAATGGTCCCTCATAGGTGGGGGTCTGTTTGCCCCTGGGGTCACCTTGTGGAAGAATGATGCGCTTGACTACTAGATCACCGACTTGGTAGACTCGGTGCTTGACTTTCTTGTTGAATGCTCTAATCATTCGCTTCTGATATATTTGTCCATGGCAGATGGCTGCGAGCCATTTTTCATCGATCATGTTGATTTGGTCAAGGCGAGTCTGGACCCATTCGTCTTCGCCTAACTCTGCATCCTGGAGGACCCTGGTTGAGGGTATTTGAACCTCGATTGGTAGGAATGCTTCCATACCATATACAAGAGAGAAGGGGGTCTCCCTTGTAGATGTTCGTACTGTGGTGCGATAACCGCGGAGTGCAAATGGCAACATCTCATGCCAATCTTTGTAAGTCACTGTCGTCTTCTGTATGATCTTCTTGAGATTTTTGTTGGCGGCTTCCATTGCGCCGTTCATTTTCGGCCGATATGGAGAAGAGTTGTGATTCTTGATCTTGAACTGCGTGCAGAGTTCGGCGATCATTTTGTTATTGAGATTGGTACCATTGTCCGTGATGATCCTTTTGGGGATGTAGTACCGACAGATAAGATTATGCTTGATGAATCGAGCTACAACGTTCTTGATAACTGACGCGAAAGAGGCTGCTTCTACCCATTTGGTAAAGTAGTTAATCTCAACAAGGATGAAACGATGTCCATTGGAAGCGGTGGGTTTGATCTCTCCAATCATGTCAATGCCCCACATTGCGAAAGGCCACGGAGCGGTCAGAACATTTAATAGGACTGGAGGTACGTGTACTTTATCTGCGTATATCTGGCATTTGTGACAAGACCGAACATAGCGGTAACAATCAGCTTCCATGGTAGACCAATAGTAACCTATTCTCAGAATCTTCTTAGCCATCGTATGTCCATTGGAGTGGGTACTGAATGCTCCTTCGTGTAACTCTTTCAATGATGATTTGGGGAGCTTCGTTGTCCCATCTGACTTTGAACATAGATGATATGGTAGCTAATGCGTCTGCCAACTGATTCTCTTCTCGTGGAATGTGATCGAAAGTGATTTCTTCGAAGTAAGGGATTAGACTTAAAACATGCTCTCGATAAGGAATGAGATTTGGATGCTTCGTATCCCAATCGCCTTTAATCTGACTGATCACTAGAGCTGAGTCTCCATATACTTGCAAGAATTTGATCCTCAAGTCAATAGCAGCTTTGATGCTCATGATGCACGCTTCGTATTCGGCCATGTTATTAGTGCAATCGAAACAAAGTCTGGCGGTGAAAGGCGTGTGTCCTCCTGTGGGAGATGTAATGATGGTGCCAATGCCATTGCCAAGTGCGTTTGAGGCTCTATCAAATACCATGGTCCATCGGGATCCTGGTCCAGGTCCTTTGTCTGGTCCTGGTTCTTCGCAATCAGTGACTAACAAAATATCCTCGTCTGGAAACTCGAAGTGCATGGACTGATAGTCATCTACGGCTTGATGAGCCAAATGATCGGCTACTATACTTCCTTTGATTGCCTTCTGAGTAGTATACTGGATTTCGTATTCAGTCAAGATCATTTGCCATCTTTCTATTCTTCTAGAGAGAGCAGGTTTCTCGAATATGTATTTTATTGGATCCATCTTGGAGATCAACAAGGTAGTGTGAGTCAACATATATTGTCTTAGTCGGCAAGCAGCCCAAGCCAAAACGCTGCAAGTTTTCTCGAGCTGTGAGTATCTTGTTTCATAGTCGGTAAAATTTTTTCTAAGGTAGTATATTGCATACTTTTTTCGACCAGACTCGTCATGTTTCCCCAACACACACCTTATTGAGTTCTCTAATACTGTCAAGTACATTATAATAGGTCTTTCGTTGGCTGGTGGCATCAGGATAGGAGGATTTTGAAGGTACTTTTTTATTTTTTCAAAAACTATATGGAAATCGTCGTTCCATTCCACTACTTGATCTTTCTTCAGTAACTTGAAGATTGGCTCACAAGTAGCAGTTAGATGTGCAATGAATATGGCGATATAGTTTAATCGTCCCAGGAAGCCTCTAACTTCCTTTTTGATACGGGGAGCTGGAATTTCTTGAATAGCTTTAACCTTGGCAGGGTCAACTTCAATACCTTTACCACTGACAACAAATCCCAGGAGTTTACCGGATCTAACTCCAAAGGTGCACTTGTTAGGATTAAGTCTTAGTCTGTATTTCTTCAGTCTATCAAACAGCTTTCGCAAATGATCAAGATGTTCTTCTTCAGTTTATGATCGAGCTATCATGTTATCGACGTAGACCTCTATCTCGTGATGAATCATGTCATGAAATAAAGCTACCATGGCACGTTGATATGTGGCGCCAGCGTTCTTCAGACCGAATGACATGACCTTGTAGCAGAATGTGCCCCACTTCGTAACGAAAGTAGTTTTTTCCATGTCTTCGGGAGCCATTTTGATCTGATTGTAACCGGAGAAATCGTCCATGAAGGAGAAAACCTTGTGTTCATCATTGTTATCAACTAGGACATAAATATGTGGAATTGGGAAATTGTCTTTCGGGCTCGCTGTGTTCAGATCTCTGTAGTCCACACTCATTCGCAGTTTACCATCCTTCTTAGGTACGAGCACCACGTTCGCAACCCATTGTGGATAAGAAGTAACAACTAGGAAACCAGCATTGAACTGTTTCATAACATCGACTTTGATTTTCTTAGACATCTCAGGACGCATACTGTAACACGGTGGAAGAACTGACTTGTTTTGTTTTGCGTTTGATCGCAAATGTTGCGGATAGCAAGAGTCTCCACCAACTTTTCTTTTATCCAATTAAGGGAAGGTGAAAAGAACAGGAAAATACCTTCGTTTAGATTCTGAATAAGGGAGTTGGTTATGAAAAGAGAAGGTATTAGCACCCCTTTTCATCCGTAGTTATCTACGGGCTCTTAATTGCTTTAGCTCACTTTAAATTGTTTGTGTGTGTGTGTGTTTGAAAAGATTTTTGAAAAGAGTCATTTTGCTTTGACTTTGTAATGATTCACGTTGGAATGTATACGAAGTGTTTGGAAATTTTTTGTTTTGGAAAAGAACTTTGTAATGATTCACGTTGGAATGTATACAAAGCGTTTGAAAAGTTTTGCAAGTGTGAGGTGTGAAAAGTGTATCCTAGCACATTCGTAGGGACGATCATCACTTTTTGTGGGAAACAACCGAGGGACGAGATCATGTATTCGTAGGCAATATCGAGAGACTATGATCTTTTAAGTCGAAGGGACTGTGATGATATATTGTAGGCAACCGTACTAAGATACCCCTACGTTCGAGGGACTTGACCATTATTCGTAAGGCAACGAGAGAGAATACCCTAGGGGGTGCATGTGTGAGAAAAGTGTATTGTTTTTAGATATTGTCTTGTATTGGTGATCTAGATTGATTTTATCTTGCCATACACACCTAATTACTAGCAGTTTATAGGTGCGGAAAGTAAATTGAAGAAATGTAAAGTGCGGAAAGTAAATCCTACGCTATTACATGGCTTTGGGGCAGATACATAATTGAGGAGTGCGTAAAGTAAAACCTAATTAAACTATTACATCCCATGAGCAGTTACATAATATTGGAAAAGAAAATGCGAGAAAATAGACCTAACTATTACAACCTGGAAGACGTTACAATAATCGGAAAAAAGAATCGAATTGCAAATAAGAGAAAATAATGTTAGTGATAAAGATTTTTGAGTTAGGAAAAAATTTTAAGGTTACTAGACCTAACTAGATGAGAAAATATTTTTTTGGGAATTTTCTAGATTAATTTTAGTATAGAAAAACAATTAAAAGTTAATTTTCGATTAATTAACAATTAATTAAAATATGAATGAAAAATATTATTTTTTTATGTTAAAAATTAAATAAGCATTTTTCTGACCTAAATGCAAAAAGAAAATATTTTTTGTGATTTTAATGTGTTAGTAAAATATTTGAAAAGAAATTAAATTAGAAAAGAAAATATGAAAAGAAATAAGAAAAAAGGTTAGTTTGGAAAAAGAGATAAAAATATATGTGAGGAGCCAAGGTTCGAACCAGGGTCCTCTCTCTCACACGCGCGCTGCCTTGCCATCTGTGCTGGGTGTGCAAGCTGTTTGAATAATGAAACAAAATACACATAAAGGAAATAATTTTCTGGAAATTGATTAAACCAAAAAAACGCGTGCAGGGGGTCTTCTTCCCCATTTGAATTTCCAGACTTTTAGCTACGATTTTCATTCGTAGCAAAAGCTTTTACCTATAGATCGTCTGTAGCTATAGGACCTGCAAGTTTCAAAAATTCAACTCAAGCAATATAAATTCATGGTGAGGGCATGGATCGATCCGATTTGACCTCCTGAGCATGATAGTACCACTGGCTGTTCCTAATTTTACATATCATGAGAAACCCTAATTCGAGCTCATAAATCCTAACAATGGCAAGTTCTCATACCCGTGCTGAAACTTAAATCAAACTGTGCAGAAAGCTTAGAAACCTCATTAGAAACACATATATACAATCAAAACATGTTAAATCTGCGTAAAACTTGAGAATCGATTTTGAAAAAGAAAGTGCAAACCGTGTTCTTGATTTCGTGTTTCCGGATGCTTTTGCGATCTATGAACGTCTGGGAAGGATCAGAGGACCTCCAGGAATTGATTGTAAGGCTTGGAATTGCTTGAATTAGCCTAAAACCCTTGACTGCTAGGTTTCTTGAATGCCACGGTTTTTTGCACTTGGTTTCGTGTTCTTGAGGCATCAAAATCGTCCTTGTGGTATTTGGAATCAGTGTGTATATATACTAGAGTGAATTAGGTCAAGAATTATGAAGAAATCAAATGCCAATCAATGAGAAAATATTTGATTTGGAATAAAACCAAATATTGCCTTTTTGAGCCAATTTCAATCAAATCTCTTGCCAATCTTCATTATTTCGAAATAATCAGATCAATTGGCTTGCTTGGACCTCAAGGATGAGAGAAAATCAATCTTGCACTTAATTTTTGATTTTATATCTTTTGTTTTAATTAAATTGGTTTTAAATGAATAAAAATCCAAAATAAATAAAAATAAAAGATAAAAAATGTGGCCTTGGGCTTGGAGGTTCCAATTGGGATTAGCAACAAGTTTGAATCAAGAAAAGTTAGGCCTATTTGGAAATTTTTTGATTTTCTCAAGTATTTCTCTTTATGCACCTCCTCAAAAATGCTCAACTTGCACAACTTGTATCTTGCTCAATTTTTAACATTCTTGGGTGTTCTTGGACTTTTTAGAAAGCTCAAGATGTCTTCTAAACAACCCTTTTAGTTTTATCTTCATTGAAGTTTCCATGCTCATGAACACTTCTTTGCAAAAAGATGACTTTTGTTGACATTTTAAAAGGACCTGTAATGTTTTGATCCATAACTTCCAAATGAAGCATTTCCAGCCCAAGCTTGTGATACATGAAGTTGTAGAGAATTGAGTTCTCTTCCAAATGAGCTTTGGTAGAAAAATTTCTGATAAAGTATGTGAAACTTATGCCTGGTCAAAGTTCTGTTGACTTTTGTCTAAAGAACCATAATTTAGAAACTTTGACTTTTGATCAAATCTTGACTTTTCTTGATGAATCATGGCAACCCTTGATCAAATGATGAATGTTACTTCAAAGTATTGATATTGACCAAAAATTATGAAGTTTGACTGTATGTTGACCACAATTGACTTTTTGTCCAATACAACTAATTTTCAACCATCTGAGCAATTGGATGAGCAATCTTGACTTATAAGGCTTGAAATTTGACATGGTGATCCCTTGAGGCATATGATGAGGTATGATGACCACTTTAACCATTGGAAATCCATCTTGACTTGAGAAGAGTAAAACCCTAGTTTGGATTGATTGCTTAGGAGAGGGTTTGTCTGATCAACCCTTGTGGAATCTTTGAGTATGGAGTGGTGGATTGTATTGAGAAGTAGGAGGGAAAATTTTGGGGTATAACAGTTTCCCCTGTTCAATCTTCTTGTACCAGAAGGGTTAGATTGGTATGCTTGCCTTTCGTGACCTGAAGGTAGAAGATGAATGAACATTCGAGTACACCTGAAAATTTGAACTCGTTGTTGCATGGAATGGGCTTATAGATGCCATTAGGAAAATATGATGCTGGAGAGTGAGTCGTACGCTAGAATTTGCATTCTTATTTTGGATGAGAGAAATATCGGAGATGGGCTTAAAGATGCCATCCGGAGAAATGAAGATGTGTAGTCGGAGATGGGCTTAAGATGCCATCCGGGGAGATGAAGATGTGTAGTCGGAGATGGGCTTAAGATGCCATCCAGGGAGATGAAGATGTGTAGTCGGATATGGGCTTAAGATGCCATTTAGGGAGTTTGATAATAAGAGAGAGTCAGAATAAACTTTCGTCTTGGCTATTTCTGAGAGGAATATTTGGCAGAATGCGGATAATTTTCCCGTCTTGTTTCGGGTGTTAATCCATGATCCGTTGCCTGGAAACAATTTGTATGGTCATTCAGATAGTTCTCCCGTCTTGTTTCAGGTATTAATATTTGACCTTTCGTTCGAACAATAGCTTTACCTGCTGGGGAAATAAATCTTGACAGGGTATGGTTAGTCCTATGCAGATTATGATGTATGAGTATATGACAGTGTTATGATACATGCACATGATATAATTTTTATGTAGATGTATGAATGTAGATGTGGTATTTCAAAACATATCCATCTTGAAGAAGATAGGAACGTTCTGCTGGAGATCTTTGATTTCTGCTTAGGGATGAGGTTGTAGAAGACCCTGGCTGGGGAATAAGAGATGATTCAGATTCCTCCGATACACTATCTGACCAAGTTTCGAGTCTGGATATTAATGTTGTTGGAAGAATAATGATGATTGAGAGATACTCAGCCGGGGATCTTGTGTATAGACTTTGCTGGTGATTACATTGTCCATAGACCCTGTTGGGGGGGCAACGTGATATGGCATAATCTGTTACTGCTTGGAGACTGATGTAACGTGGTGAGGCTGATAGGATCATTAAAACTGATGAGGCTGGAAGCTTATGAAGCTGATAGGATCACTGCTCGGGGACTAATGTGATGAATATAGAGGACCACTGCTCGGGGACTAACGTGATGAGGTTTGAAGCTTGTGAAGCTAATAGGATCATCGCTCGGGGACTAATATGATGAATGTATAGGACCACTGGTCGGGGACTAACGTGATGAAGTTGATAGGATCACTGCTCAGGGACTAACGTGATGAAGTTGAAGCTTGATGGAGCTGATAGGATCACCGCTCGGGGACTAATGTGATGAATGTAGAAGTGTTGGAACACTGTTGGGAGGAGATTAGTACTTCATCGGAGAAGATTTTTCTTCGTAGGTGTTCGCGTTAAAAGGTGACGCGCTAGAGGATCGAATGTGAATTCAGATTCTCTGGCTCGAAACGATTTACTCTTTTGATTTGTTTATAAAGATGCCGCGAGCATCAAGCTTTATTATTTTCAACACAAGAAAGATGATTTAATGATTATGAAAAAGGGGAAAGCTGTTAATACCCTCAATTGATTTTGATACGCGTAACGACTAGCGCAAACTAGACGCAACGCATTGGGGAGATTCTGAGTAAGGGGGTTTGTTATATAAAGGGAATAGATAGAGCACCCTAAATATATATAGTTATCTATAGCTTTATATATGAATATGTTTGATATGTTTGTGTGTTTTAATTGCTATTTCTATGATTGGGAAAGTTTCTCCTTTGGGTTTTAAGAAGGATAGATTATGTGGGATCCTAGTGTTTGTTATTATTGTGCTCGCAAAGATATGTGGATCTTCTGCATACATATCCCCTAGTGGGAATCAGAGCATTTGTAGCTCGGATCTACAGGGATCTACGGGTTGTTTGGTCTGAGGGAGAAAGAAGTTTGCTCGGCAAGGATGAGACCTTGTGCCTAAGTATTCTCAAAAGGATGTTGAGAAAGTCAGAGCAATCGTAGTTCCCACTTATGCTAGTGGAAGCAACGGGATATTAGTAAGAGACAGACAAATGTCATCTTAATGAAAAATGTATCTAATCTATTTCATCACATACATTTTTGAAAAGTTGTTTGATTGATTAAAATCTTTCATCGTAAGTATTAGGTGTTTTGCTTGAGTGTACAAGCGTTACCACTTACATGTTTAAGAAAGATGTTTGAAAAAGATGATTGAATCTTTTAACTGTAAGTATTGGGTGTTTTGCTTGAGTGTACAAGCGTTACCACTTACTATTAAGAGATGTTTTTGTTTGAAAACAGTTTATGAAAAAAGTTTGAAAAAAGTTTTTGACTGTATGTGATGTGATAGATGAGATACTTCTTCCATAGAGATGATAAATGTCTAAATCTCAAGGAGAAATTGATTGGATTAAAGGGATGCTTTTAAGAAGCCCATGGGTCCTTGTATTGTTAGCCCAAGAGGAGGCATTCCGAGGGTCATCGAGGGTCATCGAGGGTCCTTGTATGAAGCTCAAGAGGAAGTTATAGGGTATGGCTGGCTTTGGCTTGAAAGGGATTTCACCGAAACCATCCTTTTCGAATAAGAGCAATTTCACCGGAAATTTTACTCTGGGAATTTGAAAGTGATTTCACCGGGAAACCATCCTTCCAGGGTTCTATCTTAGCGCGGGTGATTCTTTGTATTGGAAGCCCAATAGGAGGCTGTTAAGAGATTTCCTATCTCTTTCATTGTATGATGCCCAAGAGAAGGCTAAACTCAATGAGGAGTTCTTTTGAACGAAGCCCAAGAGGAGGCTGACTCAACAGGGGAGTGTTGTCTTATACGAAGCCTAAGCGGAGGCTAAACTCTGTGGGGAGAGTTTTCTTTGTACAAAGCCCAAGAGAAGGCTAGACTCTGTTGGAGATAAATTATCTTGTATAAAGCCCAAGCGGAGGCTAACCCATGCTGAGGATGGATTGTCTTGTATAAAGTCCAAGCGGAGGCTAAACTCAACTGAGGATGAGTTATCTTGTATGAAGCCCAAGCGGAGGCTATACTGTGGGGAACCTATTGATTAGTCTAATTGTTATGTTATGATTAGACAATTTGTATAAACAAGTGTGTGTGTGATATGTATTCACAGGAGTTTATGAAGGAAATATAAACAATGCATGATGTTTATTTACAATAGTTTATGAAATATAAACAAGTGTCTGTGAAACGAACGTTAAAAAACGAGCGTAACTTGATTATTTACAAGTTTGAACTGTGTACAAGGAAGTGAATATGTACACGGACGAGTTTTTATGTACAAAGAAAAATGGATGTACATAGGAGGGTTGGGACTTACACCATAAAGGAGGCCCATTGGTTTGAAAGTAGTTTCACAGGGAATAATGCTCCTTTCAATACCAATGGTATTCAGCCTATATACAGATGAAATAAAAACGAACGATCGAATTTTATCTGTGAAAAGTATCTGTATTATGTACAGATGAAAGTTTGTATGAAAAGAATTTGATATGTACAAGGAAATGAATATGTACATAAAGAATGTTGGTTTGTGTATACACAAGTGAAGTGAAAAACAAACGATCGAAGTTTGTCTGTACTTGAGTATAAAAAGTATCAGTATTATGTACGAAAAAATTTGTATGTGTTTGGAAAGTTTTGATATGTACAAAGAAATATTATGTACATAAAAGAATGTTATGGGACTTACACCATGATGGAGGCCCATTGGTCAAAAGAAATTTCGGAAGAAACCTTCCTTTAGAACCAATGGATTCAGTATAAACAAACGAATGAAAACGAAAGAAATTTGTTTACGTTTGAATATTAACAATGATGATTTGAGTATGTACAAGTAAAATTAAATATGTACATAAAGGATTGGGACTTACACCATAAGGGAGGCCCATGATCGATCGAGAAATTCGAGAGAAGACGAAATCGTTTATCGTTTAAATCGGATCGATCATGGTAAAAGATGCAAGTTTGATGAAATGTTTTGAAAAAATGATTTGAAAATGTTTTGAAATGTGAGGTTCATTTATGAAAAGTTTTGAAAAAAATCGGAAGTTGAAAACTTGAAAAATTCACCTTTTAAGGAGGTTTGAAAAGTGTTCAGAACGTCGTTTTACCGATTAAAAATTAATCGATGAAAGTTTTTCGAAAATTTTGCATTATCACAAAATAGATGTATTTATTGACAAGTGTTAAAAAAATCATCTCAAAATGAGAAGTTTTGATTGGTCAAAAAAAATGTTGAAAGTTTGATAAAAAAACATGAAAAAATTGAAAGTTTTGTGAAAAAGAGTAAAAAAAATGGTCCTGATGGGTGTTGAACCCATGACCATTGAGTGGGACGCGTGGCAAAGGAACTTAAAGGCAAGCAGAAAACCACTGGGCCAAATGCGCTCGAGTGTTAGTGGACCATGACACGCGTTAGAAAAGGATTGGAAATTTTAAATATTTGAAAATGAAGAACAGATGAAGAACGCGCGCATCATGTTCTTCGTGTTTGATTTCCAGAAATTCAAATCCTAGCTAGAATCTTCATTTCTTAACCAAATTAAGTGAAACAAACATCAATCTTGATCGGTTTTTCATCACGAACACAAAGGTGATTGTTAATTTCATTTATATTAAGCCCAGAACGTTTTGGTTTCGAAGAACACTCATGAACCCTAATCTGAAAAACTCAAATTAAATGATGAAGGTTTGATGATTCTTGGATTTTTTTGAGGGCTTATGGTCGTTTTTAGTGCAGAAAAAGAATGGCCAAGAGCTTTTTTCAATTGGTGCAAGGAATATGGATATCACAGTTCATATGCTTACCTGGAAAAATGAGAATCGAGGAAGCTTAAATCGTGTTTCCAGAACTGGTTTAAGGATTGCTACACCTTCATCGGCATGTATGGAAGCTTTGTGGATGGCCTGCTTGCTCTGAACTTGCTCCAATCTCTCCAACCAAGTCAACCTACAGTCAGCTCAAAACAAAACTCGAAATCGAGGTTAATGGTGTTACAGTTCAGGACTAGTGGTTTGGATCATTCCTATGATGCATACTGATGATGTTTGGATGATCAAAACATAGCTGGCTCAAGTCAAACCAAGAATTCGAATGCTTAGGCAGATTTACAAGTTTGAAAACATGAAAAGTGAAAACTGTTTTTAGCTTGATTTCAGTTTGATTTTAAGTTATGGACAAGTTTGATTATGATCATGAAACATGTTGGACACCAAATTTCATCATGTTTCCATTGAATTTTGAAAGTTGCAAGTTTTCTCAAAAATGGTTATGTTACTTGATTTTGAAGAAAGAAGTGAGAAGCATGACTTTGCAATGTTTTTGGTGTTGATTTAGGCTTGAAATGTGATCCTTTTATAGGCCAATTAGGACTGCAATGTTAGGCAAGAAGGACATGGCATTTGGTGATTCAAAGAAAGCTTAAGGGGCAAGAAAGTCTTTTGTAAAGCAAAAGGAAGGTTCCTTTTTTCACCATGTGTGAAATTATTCAACTTGATCCAATCTTTCAATTATCACTTCTCACTGATGTTTATCAGTTTGATGACTCAATTTGGCAAGGTGGCAAGTGGTCTAAATGAGAAAAACACAAAATGACCTATAATTTGAAGTTTTGAATCTTTGAAAATCAAGTTTCATGGAGCCTTATGTTTCAATTTCAAAAGTGTAGCTAGACTCCATAGATTTGAGAGTTCTTGGACATTTTGGAAAGATTTTTCCATGATATACAACTTTCATGTTTTGAGTTTTTTCAAATTCCAATTGGAACTAGGTGAAAAAATGGCTTGAAGTTTGGAAAAAATGAGAAATTTCAACACTTAGAAAAATTTCTAAGTATGAAAACTTTTGACTTTTTGTTGACTTTTTCAAATTCTTTGATTTTTTATGATCATGATGGATCATTTGAAGTATTTTGATGATGGAAAAAGTTTTGTTTTGAAAAATTTGACCAAAAGTCAAAGTTTGACTTTTCTGTGCAGATGAAATTTCATCAGATGTTTCTGAAAACGACTGATGAAGTCTGTGAACTTCTGTGATGTTTTGAAATCCAGAAATTAGGTCAAGATGTTGTATCTAAGATATAATGACCAATCTCTATCCAAAAAAGTCATTTCTTGTTCAAAAAGTCAGAGAAAACTCATGCCCGATCAAAACCCTAATTGGTCGATCCTTGATTAATCTGTGAGAGAAAATGGATATCTGATGATCAGAGGTTGATATTTTGATCAAGATAGATCAAATGAGGTGAGAAAAACTCAAACCCTAATTGATTGCCTCTTGAATCAGATGAAAATCTGATGAAACCCTAATTTTGACCTGTGAAATCCACACCCGATTAATGCTGTCTGAGTTGTTAGTTATGCAAATGATGCAAATGTAAAGTGGTATATTAGGTCAAAATTTGGGGTATGACAGTTGCCTCTTGAATCAGATGAGAATCTGATGAAACCCAAATTTTGACCAGTGAATGCTACACCCGATTAATTCTATTCTGAACTGTTAGTGATGCAATGATGCAAATGTAAGGTGGTATATTAGGTCAAAATTTGGGGTATGACAGATGCCCCTATTTAAGTTTCTTTAATTTGAAAGATGAAGATGAATATCTTTGTTTTGATAGGTGTAAAGAGACTTAAATATCAGAATACGCAAATTTTGGACCTAAGATACCAAAAATGCGAATGATGCAAAATGATTGTAACAAGTTTCACCCAAATGATATCAGAGAAATGACATGGTAGGGAAAAATTTGTGAGGATGACTCGATCTGTTTAAGAAGAGAGGATCCTGTTTGTTGGGAAACATGCAATATGTCTCGCTGGGGAAAAAGAGATTCACAAAACATGTGAATATCTGTTTCGTTCTGGGAAACAAAGAGATTACCTTCTGTCAGCCTTGTGACAATGTGTAAGGTAAGTGAAGATGATATTACCAATTATCAGCCTTGTGATAGTTTATGGTAATGAATTATAAAGATATTACCATTTATCAGCGAAGTTATAATTATAACAAGGTAAATCTTTGAAAAGTTTTCTGAGTATTCAGCCTTGTGAATATCAGACAAAGATGGAAACAGATTTCACACGAGTTCTGAAGATACTACCAATTATCAGCGAAGTGATAACTATAACAAGGTAAATCTTTGAGACATATCACTGAGTATTCAGCCTTGTGAATAATAGACAGTGAAAGAAACAGAACTCAAATGAGTTTCATACTTTCTTGGATAAAATCTTGCCGAGGATCTCTCTTTTGAGAAGACGCGGGCATTTTGATCGGAAGACACAGGTTTTCTTTTAAACAGAAAGACAACTGCTGGGGAATTTCTCGTACGGTCGTGATTTGACCTTGTTGAGAAGAATAAACTTTCATGACAAGTTTAGGAATGAAAAGAAAAATAAGCTGCTCAAATGATGAGGCTATTGCTTATTGCTTTGTTGATTATAGACAGGGTTCTATCCAGGAACGAACTGGAAATAAAGGGTCAATCAAGACTTTGTTCCTGATGAAGAATGATCTCAGCTGGGGATCAGGAAAGAGAAAAAGATGTATTTCTCTGCTTTGGGATAATCTACTGGGGATATGATCAAACCTACATGAATAAGTGTGATTTAAACCAGTGATATGGAAGCAAACATTTTTGAGGAATGCAAAAATGCATAAATGGTGCTATTATGTATGAATGTCATGAATGTTATATGCATGCTAACAATACTTGACAGAACACTAAAGAGGTATTTGGGAAAAGGACCACGTCACAGTTCGAACAAACATTTAGCAATATCCGCAGCAATGGTGTAGACGTTGCTAATGAAGGATCTGAGTTGCATGCTTTAAACTTTCGGAGAAAGGCGTTTCATTGGCAACTCTGTTGGGAATTCTTTTTGGATAAGAACACCGTCCTTTGATGATTTCTGCTGAGGAAAAGAAGATTTCCGTAGCAGTTGTTCTATCCTTCGGAGATTGAAACACTTATGGAGAAAACTGTTGGAGTTCTTTCCGTGTTCATAGTTCAAAGGAAAATTTTGCTTTTGTTTCAAAATTTTGAAGTAAAAATTCATTTAAAAACTTTTTTTAGTTTCAAAATGTGATTTTCACAATAAAAAGCGTTATTTTGCAAAACAGAATAAAGTAGGAATTGCAAACAAAAGGCACAAGGCTCAAATTTATTGATAGAATGGTAATCAGCCAAAGGCGTGATTCCATGAACTATTCACAAAAATTGGAAATGATAATTTATTGGGAAAAGGCTACATTGAAAGCAAATAACCGCTATTATCCCTAACAACTTTGAATTCCAACTGTGTTTGTTGCTTCAGAAAATTTGATTGAAGATCCGTTGATGGAAGATTCTTCAGACTGACGAAGTACAGACTGATTGCAGTTACTTTGTCATTTTTTTGTATCCTTATTTTTGCCTAGATTTCCTTTTCAGGTTTTCAATCTATCAGGATAATTTCTGTTTATTGTCTCTAATTTTTGCCTGGATCGCCTTTTCAGGTTTTCAATCCACCGAGACGCTCTTTTTTGCCTAAGCCGCCCTTTTCGGGTTTTCGACTTACCGAGCTGTTCTTTTGTTCTTTTAGACAAAGTATTTATTGACTGCGTCAGCATTCACAGGATGCGGGAGTTCATCACCGTCCATGGCTGTGAGAGTCATAGCACCGCCAGAAAATCTTCTTTTGACAATGTATGGGCCTTCGTAATTAGGAGTCCATTTGCCCCTAGAATCAGGTTGAAAAGACAGAATCTTTTTAAGCACGAGGTCGCCTTCTCGGAATTCGCGAGGTCGGACCTTTTTGTCGAAAGCTTTCTTCATTCTTCTTTGATACAATTGTCCGTGACACAGAGCAGTCAGGCGCTTTTCTTCGATTAAGTTCAACTGGTCATATCTGCTTTGACACCATTCGGCCTCAGATAGTTTGGTTTCCATGAGAACTCTCATTGACGGAATCTCAACTTATACGGGGAGCACTGCTTCCATGCCGTATACTAGAGAAAAAGGAGTTGCCCCTGTTGAAGTGCGTACTGAAGTACGATACCCATGCAGAGCAAATGGCAGCATTTCGTGCCAGTCTTTGTAAGTGATGACCATTTTCTGGACGATCTTCTTGATGTTCTTGTTGGCAGCTTCAACGGCGCCGTTCATCTTTGGCCGGTAAGGAGATGAGTTATGATGCTCGATCTTGAATTCCTCACATAGTTCTTTCATCATTTTGTTGTTCAAGTTCGATCCATTGTCTGTAATGATCTTGCTTGGAACTCCATATCGGCAAATGAGGTTGTTCTTGATGAACCTCACAACCACTTGTCTTGTAACGTTGGCGTAAGATGCTGCTTCGACCCATTTGGTGAAGTAATCAATAGCCACTAGAATAAAGCGATGTCCGTTGGACGCTTTTGGTTCGATCATTCCGATCATGTCAATTCCCCACATGGAGAAAGGCCACGGAGAAGAGAGAACGTTGAGTAGAGTCGGCGGCACATGGATCTTATCTGCGTAGATCTGGCACTTGTGACACCTCTTGACGTGTTTACAGCAATCGGATTCCATTGTTATCCAATAGTATCCTGCTCTTAAGATTTTTCTGGACACTGCATGCCCATTTGAATGGGTTCCAAAGGATCATTCATGCACTTCATGGATGATCGTGTCTGCTTCTTGCCTGTTGACGCATCTGAGCAGACCCATGTCGAAGTTTCTTTTGTATAGCACATCTTCATTGAGGAAGAAGTTTCTTGAAAGCCTCCTTAGAGTTTTCCTATCTTTGTACGATGCCCCGAGCGGGTACTCTCGTGTTTGAAGGAAACGTTTGATGTCGTGGAACCACGGTTTATCGTCGAAAACTGCTTCAGTTGCGAACACATATGCAGGTCTTTCAAGGCGTCTGATGCGGATTTTAGGCATATCATTCCAATCGTTGACTTTGAACATGGAAGATAAAGTAGCCAAAGCGTCTGCCATTCAGTTCTGATCTCGAGGGATATGATGCAGTTCAACCTTGTTGAAGAAAGTCAACAAACGTCTTGCATAATCTCTGTAAGGAATTAAACCAAGATGATGAGTTTCATACTTGTCTTTGATTTGATTGATCACAAGGGCTGAGTCTCCATATATGTCAAGGATCTTGATCCTCAAGTCGATGGCTTCTTCAATACCCATGATGCAAGCTTCGTATTCTGCGATGTTTTTAGTGCAATCAAATAGCAACCTGGCGGAAAACGGGATATGAGAACCTTCGGGAGTAATGATGACTGCCCCAATTCCATTGCCAAAAACGTTAACTGCTCCATCAAAGACTAAACCTCATCTAGATTCTGGATCTGGGCCTTCTTCGGGTAGCGGTTCGTCACAATCTTTCATCTTTAAGTACATAACATCCTCGTCAGGGAAGTCAAACTTGAGAGATTGGTATTCGTTGAGCGGCTGATAAGCCAAGTGATCGGCGAGAATGCTTCCTTTGACCGCTTTTTGAGCACGGTACTGGATGTCATACTCAGATAATAGCATCTGCCATCGAGCAATTCTTCCCGTTAAGGAAGGCTTTTCAAATACATACTTGATCGGATCCATTTTGGAGATTAACCAAGTTGTGTGATTGATCATGTACTGGCGGAGACGTTTTGAAGCCCATACCAAAGCACAACATGTTTTCTCGAGCATGGAGTAACGAGTTTCACAGTCTGTGAATTTTTTACTCAAGTAGTAGATGGCATGCTCCTTCTTACCGGTTTCATCTTGCTGTCCAAGTACGCAGCCCATGGACTCTTCTAGTACGGTAAGGTACATGATTAATGGTCTTCCTTCGACTGGAGGAATCAGTATTGGAGGTTTTGACAGGTATTCCTTGATACTGTCAAACGCTCTTTGGCAATCTTCTGTCCACACAACTTCTTGATTTTTGCGGAGAAGCTTGAATATCGGTCCACAAGTAGCAGTCATTTGAGAGATAAATCTGGAGATGTAATTCAACCGTCCGAGAAATCCTCTTACTTGCTTCTCCGTATGTGGCGTAGGCATTTCTTGAATAGCCTTGACTTTGTCAGGGTCCACTTCAATACCTCTTTGACTGACGATGAAACCTAGGAGTTTTCTAGATCTTACCCCAAAGGTGCATTTGTTAGGATTCAGACGGAGCTGAAATTTCCTTAGTCGTTGAAACAACTTTAAGAGATAGTCTATATGTTCATCTTCAGTGTCAGACTTTGCTATCATGTCGTCCACGTAGACTTCGATCTCTTTGTGCATCATGTCATGAAAGAGAGTAGTCATAGCCCTTTGATAAGTTGCGCCTGCATTCTTTAATCCAAACGGCATTACTTTGTAGCAAAACGTGCCCCATGGCGTGATGAAGGATGTCTTCTCCATGTCTTCGGGAGCCATTCTGATCTGATTGTAACCAGAGAAACCGTCCATGAAGGAAAAGACGTTGAATTTTGCAGTGCTATCCACTAGCATGTCAATATGCGGTAGCGGGAAATCGTCTTTCGGACTTGCTTTGTTCAAGTCCCGGTAGTCAATGCACATTCTGACCTTTCCATCTTTCTTAGAGACAGGTACTATGTTAGCTAGCCATTGAGGATATTCAGAAGTGACGAGGAAACCTACGTTGAGCTGTTTTTGAACTTCCTTTTTGATTTTATCAGCCATATCAGGGTGAACTCTTCTCAGCTTTTGCTTAACTGGTGGACACTCTGGCTTTAATGAAAAATGATGTTCCACGATGCTGGTATCTAAACCTGGCATGTCCTGGTAGGACCAAAGCGAACACATCGACATATTCTTTGAGAAGATCTATTAGTTTGCTCTTGACGTTGCTGTCGAGTGAAGCTCCGATATTTACTTCTTTTTTGTGTTCTTTAGAACCCAAGTTGATTGCTTCCAGAGGTTCTTTGTGAGGCTGAATGATCCTTTCCTCGTGCTTTAGCAGTTTAGAAATTTCATCTGGGATCTCTTCTTCAACTTCTTCCTCGGCGACTTCACAGGGGATTTCAAAGTTGGGAAAGAGCATAGAGTTATTGCTTTCAATGGATTTGTCCATCTGTTTAATCTGCATATTTGATTTATGTTTGATTAATTAACTCCTTATCATTTTTTTTGAAAAAGTTAATGTGAAAGTGTATGCAGATTAAATTTTTTTTTATTATTCTCTTTTTTTTTTTTTTGAAGATTTTTTTTTAATGTTTTTTAGGATTATCATTTCCAAGAAAGGGTAAAGTGAAAATAAACACAAGTGTAGAAACAAAACAACGCGTTTTATTTATGATTCACATTATGAAACAGGGTCCTAAAATACAAACTCATTTGTCTTGGGCAAGACAAAGAGAAATTATTTAAAAGCTAAACCCTATAAAACATCTCTTCACTTTGGGCGAAGTGAGAGTTCAAAACAAAAGCAAAGATGAACTACTTAGAACTAGGAGCGTTAGTCCGAACTTCAACAGGCTTCCAGTAGTGACGAACTCCTTGGAAGTCGAGGTACTCGGGTAATTTTCCACTTGGCTTAACCCTTGAGTAGACTTTGGTCGTTGGTTGAGCAGGTTTTGAAGACTCTGGACGACGGACCTTGCCTTTCGTACTGCTAAAACAGTCTTCTTCAACTTGATGAACAGATCGAGAAGTATGGGATACAGCATATGTGCTTCCTATTGACCTTTGCGTTGAATTCTGGGGATGTATCCTCCAATCTTCTGAGTGGAGAGACTCGTTGTCGGCGACACTTTCCAAATCGTATCCCGAATCGTATTCCTGATCTTCAGTGATCATGTTGATATAGTGATAATCCAGATCTGGTTTAACAATTTCCACAGGTGCGTCAAAGCAGAGATCCTCGTTCGGAACCTCAATTGGTTGATTAGATCGGGAAGATGAGTACACCTCCTCTGGTTGACTAGGGTACTCAAAAGAATCACCCCATCCAGTGGGCTGGATATCTTCGATTCTGATTCTCGAGCTTTCTGGCGCAGTATATTTCACCATGTAGTCAAATTTACCGCTTGGTTCTCCCAAGGTATCCCAAACTTCAGAAGGGACAGGTGGATTTTCATGTTGCTGCAGGGACATGTCTTTGAATTGATCAGTCGGCGCGTACAATTCCTCTTGAGACACATATTCAGAGTTGTTTAAATAAGTGCTCCACTCTTCAGATTTAGAGGGATCGTCTTCATCATCTTCAATGGTTACAATGCTAACCTCTTGGAGAACAGGGTTTAAGAAACCCCCACTGTTGAAGACTTCTTTAATTGGACGAAGTGCTTCATCCTTTTGCTTGTCTTTGGAGAATACGGGTGTGAACCCGAGTCCGCTTTGTTTCGTTGTTGATGGGTTTGATTACTTGTCCCCAACCTTGACATTGCCATCTTTTACTATCCGTCTTGCTTCTTTATCGAAGAGATAGATGATGTTTTTCTTTGGTAGATTCATCTTCTAACGGATGTTCGGGAGATGTGTCCTTCAACGTCATTAGTCGTGATGAAAGAGAAATTGGACAAATGGCTTACAAGCAAAGCTTGTTCACGTGATGGTCACCAACTTTCCATTCTTGTGAATTTTAATTTCGATGGAAGTAAATTCTGCTCTGCCTCGTGGATCCAAGGTCTTCCTAGTAGACAACTGTAAGCAGCTGGCACGTCCATGACTTGGAAAGTGATTTGGAAAGTATGCGGACCAATTGTCATCGGGAGATCTACTTCCCCAATAACTGACTTCCTTGACCCGTCGAAAGCTCTTACTACTATGTCATTGAACTTCATTGGCGTCCCTTTGTAACCCAAACGAGCGAGTGTCGTCTTTGGCATTACGTTCAAAGATGAACCAGTATCTACCAATACATTGGACAGGGAATCGGATTGGCAAATCATCGAGATGTGCAAGGCCAAGTTGTGATCTTTCCCTTCTTCTGGAAGTTCCTCATCACTGAAACTTAGATTATTACAGGCTGTTATGTTGGCGACAATACCTCCAAACTGGTCTGTAGTCATATCATGGTCTACATAGGCTTGGTCTAGTACCTTCATTAAAGCTTCTCGGTGAGCTTCGGAGTTGAGGAGTAGAGACAGTATTGAAATCTTGGAGGGAGTCTGCATCAGCTGATCCACGACTCGGTATTCGCTTTTCTTGATTAATTTCAGTATTTCATCAAAATCTGTTGTCGGTCTATCGGGAGGACCAACATTTGTGCTTTCGGATTATGGGAATCGTTCAGGATTCTCGGAGATATATTAGCTGGATTTTGTCTAACAACGAGCTGGTCTTGGTGGCAACGGAGTGTACTAAATCCACTTCGTTACTCGTCCGATTACATTATATTGACATTAGGTGGAAGAGTTGGCATGGGTTTCTCATTCCCATCCTCTATCGAGGTTGCATTGTATTGGTAAGGAATTTCTTTGGTAGAACTGTATGGAGCAGACGGGTAGGAAAATCACCAAAGGAGACCCGGAGCGTTGGAACCGTTGTATTCAATCTCCACATGTTTGGGTACATTGAAACAAGGGATGATAACGTTTACTTCGGGATTTTCCGAGTTGATATCTGAGACTAAAAGCTCATGCGGAAAATGCCCTACTGTATTTACGTCATGGTCATCTCATTTACGTAGATCGTAGGTCACCGATATCTAACAATCGCTGAATGTCTGCTCTTATGGTGGGACATCCTTGAAGATCCCGGAAGCAGATGTTGCAAGCTACGTAATCGTGCTTAGTGAAGGCACCCATTGTGCTATATGTTTCATGGAGATATACTAAGTTTCCTCTGATTAGATTCACGTCCGTGACGAGATACCTATCTGTATTTCTTAGCATCAAATTCACCGTATGTCCACTATGACTGGGAAGTGGATTCGCTTGCACGTTCGGGTTCGTGTTTCTAAAAGAAAGAAGATTAGATCTCACTAATCTCTGTACTTCTGCTTTTAACGCTATGCAATGCTCAAGGTCATGGCCTGGTGCCCTTGGTGAAAAGGGCAAGATCGTGCGCTTTGTACCACCACGGCAATTTTTCGGGAACCGGAGGTGGTGACCTTATGCATGTCGATTCTTTTCTATTAGCGCAGGTATAGTTACGTATGCGTCATTGGAATTGGGTCGTGCGTGACCGAGGCGCACGGCTTTGATTCTGAACTGCTGAGCACATGGCGGTTGTTGAGTTTGTTGAAATTGCGGAGCAATTCCTGTGTTTGGACTTGTGTTAACAGCGGGTGTTATGGCAGCTACTTGTCGCTGTTGACTGACATTTCTTCGTGGTTTCCCTCGGGATACCATTCCTATGTCATGTTCTTTTTTCCTTGGAAAACTGGTCCCAACCTTCCTAGTTCCACTAGAAGAACCTGCTTCCTTGGTTAGGCGTCCGGTTCGAACCCCCTCTTCTAATCGCATTCCCATGCTTACCATCTCGGTGAAATCTCCGGGAGCGCTAGCGATCATTCGTTCGTAGTAGAATGGGCCAAGAGTATTCAAGAATACCTTAGTCATCTCCTTCTCTTCCAATGGTGGGTTGACTTGGGCAGCAATTTCCCTCCATCGTTGCGCATATTCTTTGAATGTCTCTCTTTCTTTCTGAGACATGGAGCGGAGTTGATCTCTATCGGGAGCCATATCCAAGTTGAACTTATATTGTTGCACAAAGGCTTCACCTAAGTCATTGAATGTTTGGATACTTGTGCTGTCTAATCCCATGTACCACTTGATCGGCACCGGTGAGACTATCTTGGAAGTAGTGGATTAACAACTGGGGATCGTTGTTGTATGTAGACATTTTCCTGGCATACATCGTGAGATGACTTTGTGGACAGGAGTTTCCTTTGTATTTTTCAAAGTCAGGGACTTTGAATTTTGCAGGTATCCTCACGCGAGGAACTAAACAAAGATCCTGGGCGTTTTTCCCAAACAATTCCTTCCCTCGAATCGTTTTTATCTCAAGCTGCATTTTGAGGAGTTGTTCCTGGAGATTCTCCATCGAGCCACGGGAATTCGTGTTATTGCCTGGAGTATGGTGAACTTCTTCGTCTATGGTAGTGTGTACTACGGAAGCTGAGTTCGTCATGATTGGTTGAGAAATCGTCATTGTTACTTGTGGAAGAGTTACTCCACGTTGCGGAGTAAATGTAGAGTTTTGCTGCAAAGTAGGTATTTCAAGCGTGGTTGTTTGCACTTGAGAAATCGGCTGGCGAAATCCGATGCCAAAGTTGAAAGGCATGCCCCATGCATAGCCTTCTGGCATACTAAAAGATGAACTCTTGTGCGACAGTGAAACGGAGTAGTAGTGTCTTCTGAAATCATTGCTTGGTTTTGCTTTTCGATCTTGCGTGAATGAGTTGACCAAAGATGTGAGTCTCTCCACTTCTTCTTGTAGTGTTATTCTTGTACTCAGTTCAACATTCTCTTGTTCAAAACCTTCCATTACTTTTCTTCTTTTTGAACGTGTATCGTATGTTCCGAGTTGGCTGTGGACGCGGTCGAGAAACTCTAAGACGCGACAGCTTGGCGATCTTTTCCTATCTGTTGAAACTGTTGAAAGATCAGACTCTAGACAATAGACTTAAAATGCAAAGTATGATGCATGATTATGATTGTAAAGAAAGATTTCCAAAGAATTTATGCTAAAAGAGAAATTTTTGGCAAATATTTGGATGGAAAACACGAGTTTATTGATTATTGAAAGAAGATTATAACAATTCTGTTTTTTGAGCATTGCTCACACAAATGATAAAATAAATGATAAAATTACAAACTAAACTAAACTAATTGTCCTCGTCGGATGAAGAACCAAAGGCTTGATGCAGCTTCAACTTCAGGATTTCCTTTCCATAGTGAGCTTTCAGTTCAGCTTCCTCGGCTTTTAGCTTGCTAATGACTTTCTTCCACTTGTCGGGAGCAGGATCGCTGGTTGTCATTTCTTCAAGCTTTCTTTTCCTTTCTTTGACGTATCTTTGGATTGCGTTATCTTTCTGACGAATCTTCTCATCCTTCTCCATGAGCCATTCATCCTGGAAATAAAGCGTCTTTTCATGATCTTTGACTTGCTTCTTGAGCTTCTCATTCTCAAGATTAGTCTTAAGGAACTTGTTTTCCAAAGCTTCTTTTTCAAACCTCATTTTGGCCAAATCTTCTTGGTATTCTCCCATAGTTTCGACGGGAAAAATTGTTAATTTGGAAGCGGTTGAGAACATGGGTTCTTCATAAGCATAAGGTATTCGAAATTCCTTTGCTCTTTTCTTTACCCAAGAAGTGTAGGTTTCCATGGCTACACAATTCTTTGCCTTACCTTTTCCTTTCTTTCGGATGTGATGCCAAGCTCTGATCATTCTAGCCTTCAATCCTTGGGAATCTTCTCCTTCGTGATAGAAATAACTCTCTATTGTAAAACCAAGAGGTTTACTAGAGTTTGCGTATCCGAGTTGACGTCTTGCCAGGAATGGGTTGTAGTTAATTCCTCCTTTTGTACCGATGAGAGGTACGTTGGCAAATTCTCCACAGCTCTCAATGATTTCCATCTCATTGTCTGCCAAGGTATACCAATGGATATCGTCATTTGTAAGAGACATGAGTCTTCGAGACCAATGCCATTCATCTTTGTTTTCGCGGAAGATAGGAGATTTAGGCAAGTGTGAGACAATCCATTTGAAGAACAGAGGTACACAACACACGATAGTTCCATCTCCTTGACGATTTCTATGATGAATAGAGACGTAGGTGTCACCAAGTAGAGTGGGAACGGGATTTCCAATCAGAAAGATCCTTATGGCATTGATATCAACGAAATTTGGGACATTGGGAAACAACACCAATCCATAGAGGAGTAAAGCTAAAATAGCTTCAAAGGCTACCATACTACCGGCTGCAGAGAATTTAAGAGCCTTCTCCATTAGGAACTTTGAAGTTAGTCCTAAGAGTTTTCCTCTGGTAGTTAGGTTTTTGTCTATCTCAGATTTCTTTAAGTGAGTCATCGTTGCAATGACTAGTGACTTAGGAATGGCTTCCAAACCATTGAAAGGCACTTTGTCTGATACTGAGATACCTAGGATATGCGCGTACTCTTCCAAAGTAGGCATCAACTAATAATCAGGGAAAGTGAAACAGCGATAGACCGGATCGTAAAACTGAACGAAAGTTTTGAGAAGTCCTTCATCAACGTTAGTGTTCAGAATAGTTAAAAGAGTTCCATAGCGTTTTCTAAAATCCGAGGGATCTTCTACCAAGGATGCTAACTCTTTCAACTTTCCTACATCAGGAATTCTAAAACTGTATCTCTTGGTGAATCTTCCTCTGACGTCCATCACTCTAACCTAAAATATTTACAAAGAAAAAACTATAAATTCTTTGGAAATGGGAAGAGAATTGAAGTTTTTGAATGAATGAATGAATGCATGAATGCGGCAAACATGGTTAGTAGTTATACACATGGTCAAGCGTTCGAAGTCACGAGCATGAGGCCAACGATAAGAATCAAACGTGGGTAAGTTCTAAGGGCTTATTCATCTGTGAAACGGGTTCTACTGATAATACAGGCTCAACACTCCTCTTTGAAATATTATCGGATTTGTTGAATACTTGATGGTCCAATAATATTTTTCAAGAGAAACTTCGATGTAGTCTCGCATGACAATTATTCTAGGCTTACGCCCGAATAATCTACACTACATCCTAAATGGCCAGGATGGGTTATGTGTTCTGACCCACGACCAAGTTCCTTGAAAGCAAAAATCTTCGCAAATACTTGCTAAACACAAATACCCCAAGACAACCTCCACGAGAGAGGATATTAACCCGTAAATCTGAGACTTCTCACGGTTAATACCCCCACCTAGATCTTAAAATGTTTCTTAAATCCGGTTAGGATTTCTTTCCATCGATGAAATCGTGAAAAACACAATAAAGAAAAACAAACATATGCACATATGAAAGCTTAACCCTTTTTCTTTTGAAAACAAAAAAGCTTGGTGCTCTTGAGCAGAGTCACATTTTTTTTGAAAATCAAAGTTTCAGCGTACTCCCCAGCAGAGTCGCCATTTTTCCTGTTCGCGTTAAAAGGTGACGCGCTAGAGGATCGAATGTGAATATAGATTCTCTGGCTCGAAACGATTTACTCTTTTGATTTGTTTATAAAGATGTCGCGAGCATCAAGCTTTATTATTTTCAACACAAGAAAGATGATTTAATGATTATGAAAAAGGGGAAAGCTGTTAATACCCTCAATTGATTTTGATACGCGTAACGACTAGCGCAAACTAGAACGCAACGCATTGGGAGATTCTGAGTAAGGGGGTTTGTTATATAAAGGGAATAGATGGAGCACCCTAAATATATATAGTTATCTATAGCTTTATATATGAATATGTTTGATATGTTTGTGTGTTTTAATTGCTATTTCTATGATTGGGAAAGTTTCTCCTTTGGGTTTTAAGAAGGATAGATTATGTGGGATCCTAGTGTTTGTTATTATTGTGCTCGCAAAGATATGTGGATCTTCTGCATACATATCCCCTAGTGGGAATCAGAGCATTTGTAGCTCGGATCTACAGGGATCTACGGGTTGTTTGGTCTGAGGGAGAAAGAAGTTTGCTCGGCAAGGATGAGACCTTGTGCCTAAGTATTCTCAAAAGGATGTTGAGAAAGTCAGAGCAATCGTAGTTCCCACTTATGCTAGTGGAAAGCAACGGGAGTTAGTAAGAGACAGACAAATGTCATCTTAATAAAAAATGTATCTAATATATTTCATCACATACATTTTTGAAAAGTTTGATTGGTAAAAATCTTTCATCGTAAGTTACAGGTGTTTTGCTTGAGTGTACAAGCGTTACCGCTTACATGTTTAAGAAAGATGTTTTGAAAAAAGATGATTGAATCTTTTAACTGTAAGCATTGGGTGTTTTGCTTGAGTGTACAAGCGTTACCACTTACAATTAAGAGATGTTTTTGTTTGAAAAGAGTTTGAAAAGTTTTGTGACTGTATGTGATGTGATAGATGAGATACTTCTTCCATAGAGATGATAGATGTCTAAATCTCGAGGAGAAATTGATTGGATTAAGGGATGCTTTTAAGAAGCCCATGGGTCCTTGTATTGTAAGCCCGAGAGGAGGCATTCCGAGGGTCATCGAGGGTCCTTGTATGAAGCTCAAGAGGAAGCTATAGGGTATGGTGGCTTTGTCTTAAAAGGATTTCAGAAACCATCCTTTTGGAATTAAGAGCAATTTCACCGGGAAATTATACTCTCAGGGTTCTATCTTAACGCGGGTGATTCTTTGTATTGGAAGCCCAATAGGAGGCTGTTAAGAGATTTCATGGTCTCTTTCATTGTATGATGCCCAAGAGAAGGCTAAACTCAATGAGGAGTTCTTTTGAACGAAGCCCAAGATGAGGCTGACTCAACAGGGGAGTGTTTGTCTTATATGAAGCCTAAGCGGAGGCTAAACTCAGATGAATGAGTTTTCTTATATGAAGCCTAAGAGGAGGCTAACTCTATGGGGAGAGTTATCTTGTATAAAGCCCAAGCGGAGGCTATAACTGTGGGGAACCTATTGGTTAGACTAATTGTTATGTTATAACTAGACAGTTGTATAAACAAGTGTGTGTGTGTGTGTGATATGTATTCACAGGAGTTTATGAAGGAAATATAAACAATGCATGATGTTTATTTACAAGAGTTTATGAAGTAAATATAAACAAGTGTCTGTGAAACGAACGTTTAAAATGAGCGTAACGTGATTATTTACAAGTTTGAATTGTGTACAAGGTAGTGAATATGTACACGAACGAGTATTTATGTACAGAGAATGTGGATGTACATAGGAGGGTTGGGACTTACACCATAAGGGTGGCCCATTGGTTTGAAAGCAGTTTCACAGGGAATAATGCTCCTTTCAATACCAATGGTATTGATATATCTGAAACGAAAACGAATGATCGAAGTTTATCTGTGAAAAGTATCTGTATTATGTACAGACAAAGATTTGTATGAATATAAAATGAATTTTGATATGTACAAGGAAAATATGTATGTACATAAAAGAATGTTTTGTTTGTGTATACACAAGTGAAGTGAAAACAAACGATCGATGTTTGTCTGTACTTGAGTATGAAAAAGTATCTGTATTATGTACAGATGAAAATTTGTATGTATCTGAAGAGAGTTTGATATGTACAAGGAAATAATTATGTACATAAAAGAATGTTTTTGGGACTTACACCGTGAGGGAGGCCCATGATCGATTAAGAAATTCGAGAGAAAACGAATTCGGTTTTATCGTTTAAATCGGATCGATCATGGTAAAAATGATGTAAGTTTGATGAAAAGTTTTGAGAAAATGATTTTGAAAGTGTTTTGAAATGTGAGGTTTATTTATGAGAAGTTTTGAAAAGAATCGGAAGTCGAAAGTTTGAAAAATTCACCTTTTAAAGGTGGTTTGAAAAGTGTCAAAAGTGTCGTTTTCGGCTCGATTAAAATATGATCAGATGAAAGTTTTTTCTGAAAATTTTTGCACTATCATAAAATAGATACATTAATTGACAAGTGTACAAAAAATTACCTCAAAATGAGGAGTTTTGATTGGTTAAAAAAATGTTAAAGTTTGTGAAAAAACATGAAGAAAATATGAAAAGTTTGAAAAAAATGGTCCATGGGAGGTTTGAACCCAGGACCTGTGGGTGGCATACGTGGCAAAGAGTCTTAAGGGCGAGCTGGCAACCGCTGGGGCAAGAGTGTATTTGTGTATTGAAACAAAAACCACGTGTTTATATTATATTGGAAAATTTGAATTTGAAAAAAAACAAAGAACACGCGCGAACATGTTCTTCTTCTTCAATCCTTGATCAATGCTAGAATCCTTGTTTCTTGATGAAATTGGATGAAGTAAACATGAAAGTTGCTCGAAATTTAACAAGGAATATGATGGTAGTTGTTAATTTCATTTATTTTTGGTTAATCATGATTAAATTCTCAGAAAACGTGAAGAACCCTAGAACTGGAAATTCTAATTGAAATGATGTATGGTTGATGATTTTTCAAATTGTTTGAGGGTTAAGGATCGTGAGAGGTGCAGAAAACAAATGGCCAAGAGTTTTTTTGTTTAAATGCAAGGAATCATGAGATTGAAGTTCGAGCTCTTACCTGTTGAAGCTTGAATCGAATTCTGGATTTGAGTGCTTCCAGTTGTTGTTTGATGATTGTTTAAGCATCGGCGGCTTCTATGGAAGATGTATGATCACCCTGCTTGCTCTAAAATGCCCTGGAACTCTCCAACCAAGTCCACCTGCACAGGCTGAAAATGGAGCTTCGATTTTTGGGTTAGAGCTGTTACAGTTAGTAGTTATTGATCTGCATCATGTCTATGATGTTCATGGATGATGTTTGGATGCTTAGAACTCAAGTTACTTAAGCCAAGCCATGAATTCGAAACTTAAGGCAGATTTGGCAAGCAAAATGACATGAGATGTGATTCTGAATTCTAGCCTTGCCTATGTTGATTTTAGTGTTCAAACAAGTTTCATATGGACATTAAGGCATATTAGACACCAAATTACTCAAAGTTTTTCAATAGTTTTCAAAATTGCAAGTTTTGGCAAATTGAACTACGATTCTTGAATTTTCAAAGATAAAGAGTGAAAGCATGTACTTGCATGGCTTTGGTGTATTTGAACTTGAAAAGGATACCTCTATTTATAGGCCATGGATTCTGAAATGTTAGGCACAAGTACATGGCATTGGTAATTCAAAGTTGCCTTAAAGGGCAAGAAAGTCTTTTAGTAAAGGAAAAGGAAACTTCCTTTTTCACCATGTGTGAAAATCTCAATTTGATCTTATCTTTCCACAATTATCTCTAGCTGATATTTATCAGCTCTAAACTCAATTTGGCAAGGTGGCAAGTGTTCTAGAAGAAGAAATCAAAAAATGACCTATAATTTGAAGTTTTGCACTTTGAAAACCATGGTTATGGAGTCTTATGTTTCAATTTCAAAAGCATAGCTAGACTCCATGGATTTGAGAGTTCTTAGACATTATGGAAAGCTTTTTTCAAGAGCTACAACTTTCATGTTTTGAGTTTTTTCCAAATCAAAGTGGAATTATGTGAAAAAATGCCATGAAGTTTGGAAAAAATAAGAAATTTCAACACTTGAAAATTTTTCTAAGTGTTGGAACTTTTGACTTTTTGTTGACTTTTCCAAATTCTTTGATTTTTTATGATCATGATGGATCATTTGAAGTATTTTGATGATGGAAAAAGTTTTGTTTTGAAAAAAAATGACCAAAAGTCAAAGTTTGAATTTTCAGTGTAGATGAATTTTCATCAGATGATCCAAAAATTGACTGATGAAGTCTGTGAACTTTTGTGATGTTTTGAATCCAGAAATTAGGTCAAGATGTTGTATCTAAGATATAATGACCAATCTCTAACCAAAAAAGTCATTCCTTGCTCAAAAAATCAGAGAATACTCATCCTCGATCAAAACCCTAATTGGTCGATCCTTGATTGATCAATGAGAAAAATTGGATATCTGATGATCAGAGGTTGATGATTTGATCAAGATAGATCAAATGAGGTGAGTAAAACTCAAACCCTAATTGGTTGCCTCTTGAATCAGATGAGAATCTGATGAAACCCAAATTTTGACCTGTGAATGCTACACCCGATTAATTCTATTCTGAACTGTTAGTGATGCAATGATGCAAATGTAAGGTGGTATATTAGGTCAAAATTTGGGGTATGACAGTAGGGAGAGCGATGGCTCTGTGGGGATCGGTACTTCTGCGAATGTATATCTTGTGAAAGTGACTCTGTGGGGATGCATTGGTGACTTTAGTGTCATCTCAATTTATAGAGCCTGTAGTAATTACTGTTTTTGTTCGCTTTTCATATGTTTATAAATATATGTTTATTGTCAGATGCATATAATCATTCAAAGCAATCATTGGACTTTATGCAAACAAAACAATAAAATTGAAGAAAAAAAAAGGAATCTGCATTGAATTTGTGGAGTGGCCTATAGTTAGGCAGTTTGTATACAAGAGCCAAATATCCTAGTAAGAGAAAATTGTCAGAATAGTAAAAAGCTACGTGGAAACAATCTCATCGAGTATCAACTATGCTATTGCTCATATATTTCCGACTATCTCATCTCCTTGTTGTTAGAAGAAAGTGATTGAACTAATTTGCGTCATTCGAATCTTGAGTGCTGATAGTAGTGTATTCTGTAAGTAGGTGACCTGGACGAGACATAGTCGTACGCTTAAATCCCTAACTTTTTCCTAGACCGCCCTTTCGGGTTTTCAGTCTATCAGGATACCCTTTTTTTGCCCAAGCCGCCTTTGCAGGTTTTCGACTTGCCGGGTGTACATTTTTTGTATATATATCCTTAACTTTTGCCCGAACCTTTTTCGGTTCACCAGGATGCCCTGATTTTTGCCTAGGCCAGTCAACCTAGCGGATCTCGATTGTGCGTAGTATTTTTTGACTATGTCTGCGTTCACAGGGTGTGGGAAATCTTCTCCATCCATAGTGCTTAGTATCATAGCTTCGCCGGAGAATACTATTTTGACTACGAATGGTCCCTCATAGGTGGGGGTCTGTTTGCCCCTGGGGTCACCTTGTGGAAGAATGATGCGCTTGACTACTAGATCACCGACTTGGTAGACTCGGTGCTTGACTTTCTTGTTGAATGCTCTAATCATTCGCTTCTGATATATTTGTCCATGGCAGATGGCTGCGAGCCATTTTTCATCGATCATGTTGATTTGGTCAAGGCGAGTCTGGACCCATTCGTCTTCGCCTAACTCTGCATCCTGGAGGACCCTGGTTGAGGGTATTTGAACCTCGATTGGTAGGAATGCTTCCATACCATATACAAGAGAGAAGGGGGTCTCCCTTGTAGATGTTCGTACTGTGGTGCGATAACCGCGGAGTGCAAATGGCAACATCTCATGCCAATCTTTGTAAGTCACTGTCGTCTTCTGTATGATCTTCTTGAGATTTTTGTTGGCGGCTTCCATTGCGCCGTTCATTTTCGGCCGATATGGAGAAGAGTTGTGATTCTTGATCTTGAACTGCGTGCAGAGTTCGGCGATCATTTTGTTATTGAGATTGGTACCATTGTCCGTGATGATCCTTTTGGGGATGTAGTACCGACAGATAAGATTATGCTTGATGAATCGAGCTACAACGTTCTTGATAACTGACGCGAAAGAGGCTGCTTCTACCCATTTGGTAAAGTAGTTAATCTCAACAAGGATGAAACGATGTCCATTGGAAGCGGTGGGTTTGATCTCTCCAATCATGTCAATGCCCCACATTGCGAAAGGCCACGGAGCGGTCAGAACATTTAATAGGACTGGAGGTACGTGTACTTTATCTGCGTATATCTGGCATTTGTGACAAGACCGAACATAGCGGTAACAATCAGCTTCCATGGTAGACCAATAGTAACCTATTCTCAGAATCTTCTTAGCCATCGTATGTCCATTGGAGTGGGTACTGAATGCTCCTTCGTGTAACTCTTTCAATGATGATTTGGGGAGCTTCGTTGTCCCATCTGACTTTGAACATAGATGATATGGTAGCTAATGCGTCTGCCAACTGATTCTCTTCTCGTGGAATGTGATCGAAAGTGATTTCTTCGAAGTAAGGGATTAGACTTAAAACATGCTCTCGATAAGGAATGAGATTTGGATGCTTCGTATCCCAATCGCCTTTAATCTGACTGATCACTAGAGCTGAGTCTCCATATACTTGCAAGAATTTGATCCTCAAGTCAATAGCAGCTTTGATGCTCATGATGCACGCTTCGTATTCGGCCATGTTATTAGTGCAATCGAAACAAAGTCTGGCGGTGAAAGGCGTGTGTCCTCCTGTGGGAGATGTAATGATGGTGCCAATGCCATTGCCAAGTGCGTTTGAGGCTCTATCAAATACCATGGTCCATCGGGATCCTGGTCCAGGTCCTTTGTCTGGTCCTGGTTCTTCGCAATCAGTGACTAACAAAATATCCTCGTCTGGAAACTCGAAGTGCATGGACTGATAGTCATCTACGGCTTGATGAGCCAAATGATCGGCTACTATACTTCCTTTGATTGCCTTCTGAGTAGTATACTGGATTTCGTATTCAGTCAAGATCATTTGCCATCTTTCTATTCTTCTAGAGAGAGCAGGTTTCTCGAATATGTATTTTATTGGATCCATCTTGGAGATCAACAAGGTAGTGTGAGTCAACATATATTGTCTTAGTCGGCAAGCAGCCCAAGCCAAAACGCTGCAAGTTTTCTCGAGCTGTGAGTATCTTGTTTCATAGTCGGTAAAATTTTTTCTAAGGTAGTATATTGCATACTTTTTTCGACCAGACTCGTCATGTTTCCCCAACACACACCTTATTGAGTTCTCTAATACTGTCAAGTACATTATAATAGGTCTTTCGTTGGCTGGTGGCATCAGGATAGGAGGATTTTGAAGGTACTTTTTTATTTTTTCAAAAACTATATGGAAATCGTCGTTCCATTCCACTACTTGATCTTTCTTCAGTAACTTGAAGATTGGCTCACAAGTAGCAGTTAGATGTGCAATGAATATGGCGATATAGTTTAATCGTCCCAGGAAGCCTCTAACTTCCTTTTTGATACGGGGAGCTGGAATTTCTTGAATAGCTTTAACCTTGGCAGGGTCAACTTCAATACCTTTACCACTGACAACAAATCCCAGGAGTTTACCGGATCTAACTCCAAAGGTGCACTTGTTAGGATTAAGTCTTAGTCTGTATTTCTTCAGTCTATCAAACAGCTTTCGCAAATGATCAAGATGTTCTTCTTCAGTTTATGATCGAGCTATCATGTTATCGACGTAGACCTCTATCTCGTGATGAATCATGTCATGAAATAAAGCTACCATGGCACGTTGATATGTGGCGCCAGCGTTCTTCAGACCGAATGACATGACCTTGTAGCAGAATGTGCCCCACTTCGTAACGAAAGTAGTTTTTTCCATGTCTTCGGGAGCCATTTTGATCTGATTGTAACCGGAGAAATCGTCCATGAAGGAGAAAACCTTGTGTTCATCATTGTTATCAACTAGGACATAAATATGTGGAATTGGGAAATTGTCTTTCGGGCTCGCTGTGTTCAGATCTCTGTAGTCCACACTCATTCGCAGTTTACCATCCTTCTTAGGTACGAGCACCACGTTCGCAACCCATTGTGGATAAGAAGTAACAACTAGGAAACCAGCATTGAACTGTTTCATAACATCGACTTTGATTTTCTTAGACATCTCAGGACGCATACTGTAACACGGTGGAAGAACTGACTTGTTTTGTTTTGCGTTTGATCGCAAATGTTGCGGATAGCAAGAGTCTCCACCAACTTTTCTTTTATCCAATTAAGGGAAGGTGAAAAGAACAGGAAAATACCTTCGTTTAGATTCTGAATAAGGGAGTTGGTTATGAAAAGAGAAGGTATTAGCACCCCTTTTCATCCGTAGTTATCTACGGGCTCTTAATTGCTTTAGCTCACTTTAAATTGTTTGTGTGTGTGTGTGTTTGAAAAGATTTTTGAAAAGAGTCATTTTGCTTTGACTTTGTAATGATTCACGTTGGAATGTATACGAAGTGTTTGGAAATTTTTTGTTTTGGAAAAGAACTTTGTAATGATTCACGTTGGAATGTATACAAAGCGTTTGAAAAGTTTTGCAAGTGTGAGGTGTGAAAAGTGTATCCTAGCACATTCGTAGGGACGATCATCACTTTTTGTGGGAAACAACCGAGGGACGAGATCATGTATTCGTAGGCAATATCGAGAGACTATGATCTTTTAAGTCGAAGGGACTGTGATGATATATTGTAGGCAACCGTACTAAGATACCCCTACGTTCGAGGGACTTGACCATTATTCGTAAGGCAACGAGAGAGAATACCCTAGGGGGTGCATGTGTGAGAAAAGTGTATTGTTTTTAGATATTGTCTTGTATTGGTGATCTAGATTGATTTTATCTTGCCATACACACCTAATTACTAGCAGTTTATAGGTGCGGAAAGTAAATTGAAGAAATGTAAAGTGCGGAAAGTAAATCCTACGCTATTACATGGCTTTGGGGCAGATACATAATTGAGGAGTGCGTAAAGTAAAACCTAATTAAACTATTACATCCCATGAGCAGTTACATAATATTGGAAAAGAAAATGCGAGAAAATAGACCTAACTATTACAACCTGGAAGACGTTACAATAATCGGAAAAAAGAATCGAATTGCAAATAAGAGAAAATAATGTTAGTGATAAAGATTTTTGAGTTAGGAAAAAATTTTAAGGTTACTAGACCTAACTAGATGAGAAAATATTTTTTTGGGAATTTTCTAGATTAATTTTAGTATAGAAAAACAATTAAAAGTTAATTTTCGATTAATTAACAATTAATTAAAATATGAATGAAAAATATTATTTTTTTATGTTAAAAATTAAATAAGCATTTTTCTGACCTAAATGCAAAAAGAAAATATTTTTTGTGATTTTAATGTGTTAGTAAAATATTTGAAAAGAAATTAAATTAGAAAAGAAAATATGAAAAGAAATAAGAAAAAAGGTTAGTTTGGAAAAAGAGATAAAAATATATGTGAGGAGCCAAGGTTCGAACCAGGGTCCTCTCTCTCACACGCGCGCTGCCTTGCCATCTGTGCTGGGTGTGCAAGCTGTTTGAATAATGAAACAAAATACACATAAAGGAAATAATTTTCTGGAAATTGATTAAACCAAAAAAACGCGTGCAGGGGGTCTTCTTCCCCATTTGAATTTCCAGACTTTTAGCTACGATTTTCATTCGTAGCAAAAGCTTTTACCTATAGATCGTCTGTAGCTATAGGACCTGCAAGTTTCAAAAATTCAACTCAAGCAATATAAATTCATGGTGAGGGCATGGATCGATCCGATTTGACCTCCTGAGCATGATAGTACCACTGGCTGTTCCTAATTTTACATATCATGAGAAACCCTAATTCGAGCTCATAAATCCTAACAATGGCAAGTTCTCATACCCGTGCTGAAACTTAAATCAAACTGTGCAGAAAGCTTAGAAACCTCATTAGAAACACATATATACAATCAAAACATGTTAAATCTGCGTAAAACTTGAGAATCGATTTTGAAAAAGAAAGTGCAAACCGTGTTCTTGATTTCGTGTTTCCGGATGCTTTTGCGATCTATGAACGTCTGGGAAGGATCAGAGGACCTCCAGGAATTGATTGTAAGGCTTGGAATTGCTTGAATTAGCCTAAAACCCTTGACTGCTAGGTTTCTTGAATGCCACGGTTTTTTGCACTTGGTTTCGTGTTCTTGAGGCATCAAAATCGTCCTTGTGGTATTTGGAATCAGTGTGTATATATACTAGAGTGAATTAGGTCAAGAATTATGAAGAAATCAAATGCCAATCAATGAGAAAATATTTGATTTGGAATAAAACCAAATATTGCCTTTTTGAGCCAATTTCAATCAAATCTCTTGCCAATCTTCATTATTTCGAAATAATCAGATCAATTGGCTTGCTTGGACCTCAAGGATGAGAGAAAATCAATCTTGCACTTAATTTTTGATTTTATATCTTTTGTTTTAATTAAATTGGTTTTAAATGAATAAAAATCCAAAATAAATAAAAATAAAAGATAAAAAATGTGGCCTTGGGCTTGGAGGTTCCAATTGGGATTAGCAACAAGTTTGAATCAAGAAAAGTTAGGCCTATTTGGAAATTTTTTGATTTTCTCAAGTATTTCTCTTTATGCACCTCCTCAAAAATGCTCAACTTGCACAACTTGTATCTTGCTCAATTTTTAACATTCTTGGGTGTTCTTGGACTTTTTAGAAAGCTCAAGATGTCTTCTAAACAACCCTTTTAGTTTTATCTTCATTGAAGTTTCCATGCTCATGAACACTTCTTTGCAAAAAGATGACTTTTTGTTGACTTTTAAAAAAGACCTGTAATATTTTGATCCATAACTTCCAAATGAAGCATTTCTAGCCCAAGCTTGTGAGACATGAAGTTGTAGAGAATTGAATTCTCTTCAGATCTTTGGTGGAAAAATTTCTGATAAAGTATGTGAAAGTTATGCTTGGTCAAAGTTCTGTTGACTTTTGTCTAAAAACCCCTAATTTAGAAACTTTGACTTTTGATCAAATCTGGACTTTTCTTTAGGAATCATGATTAACCCTTGATCAAATGATGAATATTACTTCAAAATGTTGGTGTTGACCAATAATTATGAAGTTTGACTGTGTGTTGACCACAATTGACCTTTTGTCCAATACAGTTGATTCTCAACAATCTGAGCAATTAGATGAGCAATTTTGACTGGTAAGGCTTGAAACTTGACATGGTGATCCCTTGAAGCATATGATGAGGTATGATGATCACTTGGAGCATTGGAAGTCCATCTTGACTTGAGAATGGCAAAACCCAATTTGGGTTGATTGCTTAGGAGAGGGTTTGTCTGGTCAACCCTTGTGAAATCCTTGAGTATTGAGATGTGAATTGTCTTGAGAAGTGGGAGGGAAAATTTTGGGGTATAACACATACGACAAACCTTCTGCTTTATAGGGAGAAAACCTTCTTTCGTTGGTAGTCGGTGTACCACAATGTCAATATCTAAACCTGGCATATCTTCGTAGGACCAAGCAAAAATCTCGATGTAGTCTCGCAGCATCTGGACCAATCTCTCTTTGACACTGTTTTCAAGAAATGCTCCTATCTTGATTTCCTTTTTGTCTTTATTGGTACCTAGATTCACAACCTCGACTGACTCCTCGTGTGGTTGTATAACCTGTTCTTCTTGTTGCAGTAGTCTGGAAAGTTCTCCTGGCACTTCACGATCTTCCTCACCTTCGTCTTCGGCTTGGTAGATCGGATTATCGAAGTCATATTTAGCAATAGCAGAGCGGTTATCAACGAGATTCGGAGTGAATCTGCAGTGTATCATGTGGGTGTGTGTAAGAACACAGAGCTTTTTGAAAGGGTGATAAAGTAAAAGAAAGAGAAGAGCACAACATTTAAATGCAAAATTCCAATGATTTTATTGAATGAAAATATGCAAATGACAAATAATAACCCTCACAAACGAGCCGTGGTGCCCTGGGCAAGGAACTAGGCTTAAAGTTTATTGTTCGAAACGTAAAAAGAGAAAAGCATAACAGAAAAAGCAATTACTCCTGTCTAAAGGAGATTGGTATGACATCTTCAGTCTTCTAATTGTTGAGTCCGTCGTCTGGAGTTGGAAAGATCCATTTGTTGATGTCGAATTCGTTGTCATCGTCTTCTATAATGTGGACTCCACTTTTGTTGATGTGGAAAGGAAGTTTTCCGGCACGTTTGCGGCGTATCATCTTCTGACCTTTAATAGTGAAGCCTAAACCAGTCTTGTCAGATTTGAATGGAAAATCGGGGAGCTGACCCCAAATAGTACAACCTCATTCTTCAACCACAACTCTGGTGTCTTTCAGTGAGGCCATCTTCGATGGAACTCTAGTAAGTTCAGGAGTGACAGGAGAGTCAACATGCATGACTCGTGGAATTGCTTTGAAAGCTTGACAGGGAGTTTCGACAAATTCTCCTTCCATTTCGATGTATCGGAATGACTGCAGATGACTTACCATATATTCTTCTTCACTGCATACTGTAATAATCTTCCTCTTCACTAGGTACTTCAACTTCTGATGTAGGGTAGAGGTAAAAACTCCTTCCCCGTGTATCCAAGGGCGTCCAAGTAGGCAAGAATAAGCTGGGCGAATGTCCATGACAAAGAAAGTAGAGTCGAAAGTCTGGGAGCCTACTTTAACTGGCAGGATGAGCTCTCCAAGTACTGTTCTTTTCGAACCATCAAAAGCTCTTACGATTATGTCACTGGGCTTCATGACTACTTCTTCAGCATTAAGTCGGTCGAGAGCGCTCTTCGGCAGAAGATTCAGAGCAGAACCAATTTCCACCAATACGTGAGACAATGTAGTGCCCTTTCATTCAATGGAGATGTGCAAGGCTTTGTTGTGATTCCTTCCAGTAGGAGTTAAATCAACATCAAAGAAACCTAAACCATTGTTGACAGTCAGGCTAGCAATACAACCTTCGAATTGATCAACTATAGTGTCTTGTGGTATGTGAGCATTTTTCAGAAACTTTAATAAGGCTTTAGCATGAGCTTCAGAGCACAATAGTAGAGCTAACATGGATATCTTGGACGGAGTTTGTCCCAACTGTTCCACAACATTGTAGTCTCTCTTCTTTATGATCTTCATAATTTCCTCCATTTATTGCTTGGAGGTGTCTTTAACAACTTCCTTCGGTACTTCTGTATGAGCAAGATGAGTTGCTGATTCTTTCCCTCTAGCTTCGGGAACTAATTTGATAGCAGGAATGCGAAATGGTGTAGTAGTGTCATTCAGAGGAGAGATCTCTAGAGAAAATACCCTTCCGGTTCGGGTTACTTTGCTTGATCTAGTGATGTTATCGATGTTAGGATTGGTAGCTTCAACTGCAATGTCTTCAATGGTCAAAGGTTCTCGCTTGACGCCATGATAGTAAACTTTGGCTCCATAATTCCAAGGTATAGCTTTGTCATAGGAATATGGAATTGATCTGGGAGAGGTAATAATGAGAGGCGCCACTCAAGGCGCGGGATCGGTAGAGGTGATCCTTATTGTGTTAACATCAGCATAGTCTTCTGGGAAATCGTCTCCCCATCCGGTCGCCTTGACGTCTTCGATAGGAATCTTGTAGCTTTTAGGAGCAGTATACATAACCATGAAATCAAACTTTCCACTTGGCTTCCCCAAGGTATCCCAGGCTTTTGGTAAGGCTTCGTCTACGTCTTCGATCTTTAGATTCTTAGAAATGTCTTCACACAGATTCTCCACAGATGGAGGTTTCAGAAATAACACTTCTCGGTTGTCCATCATGCGTTGAATACGCCTTCTCAACCAAGCACATCCATCAGATTTAGATGCACACCAACGACAGTCATCAGGGCATCCTGGAACTACACCGGCTTGCAGCAAATCTTTCTTGACAGTCATCAGAGGAATAGTCAGCTTGTTCACATCATAAACATAGGAGTCATCGTCAATAGCATTGGAACTTTTACCATGCTCAGGCATTGGTGCGTTTATCACATTTGGAATTTCGACAGGAGGGTCGAACTCAATTTCTCTGGCTTCGATCATGTCTTGGATTTTGTTCTTCAAAGCCCAATAGTTGTTGGTGTCGTGCCTTGGGTTGTTGGATTGGTATGCACACCTCGCATTAGGATTGTACTTTGGAGAGGAAGTATTGATGTGTTGAGGAAGATCCCTCAAAGTAATCATCTCTGCTTTCAACATGTGTTATAGTGCTTGAGACAACGACATGTTGATCTTCGTAAATTGTCTTTATGGCGCGTTCTGGCTATGCGCGTTGTCTCGTTGAGGTAGTGCTGGTGTAGGATTGGAGATCACAACTGCCCCCACAGATTGAGTGTGGTCAGCTTTGTCACGACTCTTCTGACCATATACAACATTGGCTTCTTTCATACCACCAAAAGATCTCTTTGCAGCATTTAAAGATGACTCTACTTGTATTTTTCCGCTCTTGATTCCAACTTCAATGCGTTCGCCTGTCAATATCAGCTCAGTCAATCTGGCTGAATAGTTTCCAATCAGATGATTGAAGAATGGGCCTGTCAGTGTTCCCATAAACATATCAACCAACCAACTCCCTATTGGAAAAGGGTGGTTGAACTCTGCCTGCTAAATCTCTCCATTTATGAGCATATTCTTTGAACTTCTATTCACGACCCATAGACATGCTCTGTAGTTGCATGCGGGTGGGTGCCAATTCAGCATTGTACTGGTAATGCTTATAGAAAGCATCTGCTAAGTCATTCCAGGTATGAATGTGGGTACTCTCTAGCTGATAATACCACTCCAATTGAGTTTCGGATAAACTATCTTGAAAGAAATGGATCCACAATTTCTTGTCTTCAGTATGAGGATGGATCTTCTGAACATAGGACTTTAGATGTAGCTTCGGACAAGAGATGCCATCATACTTGGCAAAGGTAGGAACTTTGAACTTGCGGGGAATTACCACACTAGGAACAAGACTCAGATCATCAAAGTTCAGCCCGGACATTTTCATATTTTCCACAACATTCAGACGGTCTTCAAGTTGTTTGTACTTGTCATTGTCAGGAGGATACTGCTCGCTCACATAGTCTTCATCTTCGTTTTCAGACTCATGATGGCTTCCTTCATTGTTCTTGACACTTCCCTCAGTTTCACCACTCTTGTCTGAGAGTTCAAATTGTTTGACCACCCTGACTGGACCCTTGTGATTTCTTCCCATGTTGGGGATTTGAATGAGATTTCTTCTTTTCGTGATTATGGAATGCTATGCCATGATATCCGATGTTATGCAATGCAATGTTTTCAAGGACCTTAGGAATTTAAGTTTGTTAAACAAGCACGAACCAATTTTTATTAGTTTATCTTTATTAAGTACAAAAGAAAGTTTAAACAAATAAAAAGAAATTCCTAGAGCTTTCAGGTCTCCCATGGGCGCTTCCTCTTTGTGTTGAAGTTGGTATTGCTGCTTTGCTCCTTGTGAAGTAGCTTTGTCAATTCTAATACCTTATTCTCGCTTGCATAGCACTGAGCTTTGAATGTATCCCTTTCTTCTTTAAGTTGAATCCAGGATCTCTTTCGGTCTTCGAAATTAGTAGGCATGTCCGGATGAAGAATGGTGTAGGGTTCGTCACCTATAGCAACAGGTTCCATAATCACTGGTAGAACAGCTGTAAACGGCACCATGAGGTTTTGAGCTCGATCTCGCACCCATTTGAGGTAAGTTTCCCCAAGGAATGGAATTTTTGTGTCCCAAAGTCTTGGTACCAATCTTCTTTACCATGCCCTAAGCGTGCACAAATCTTCGATGGTAGTTCTGGAGATCGTTGTTGTAGTCAAACACAATGTCTTGAAGAAGCATATCGTGAGGACCATCTCTTCGAGCATAACCAAACTGACGTAGAGCTAAAGAAGGTATGCAAGTGATACCTCCCCTTATTCCAAGGAGTGGTACATTAGGGAATTCCCCACAACGCTCAATGAAAGTGAAGTCCTTTTGAGAAAAAAGACACCAACGGATATCTGAATGAGAGAGTGACATCAGCCTTTGATACCACCTTAATCTTTGCTCATTCTTCATTACAGATTGAGGAAGGTGCGAAATAAACCACCTGGAAATTAACAGTATGCAACACATGAGAGTTCCTTGTCTTTTGAGAGTACGAGTGTGGAGAGAATGCAGAATATCCCCAAGTAAGGTAGGCACATGATTACGAGTGAGAAATATCTTGATGGAGTTCACGTCTATGAACTGATCTGGATTAGGAAATAGCACCAAACCATATACTAGCAAGGCCAAAATGTCTTCGAATGCATGGAAACTCATAATCTTTAGGATTCTCGAGCTTTCTTTATCAGAAACTTAGTAAGCAAACCCTTAACTCCGCTTCTTGTTTCCCAATTAGCTTCAATGTCTGATCACTTTAGATGTAACCCTGATGCGATGTCTTCGTATTTCAGAGCTTTTTCTGAACCGGTGATAGGTGTCTGATCAAGGATAGGTATCCCAAGTAGCTTAGAGAACTCTTCTAATGTGGGAACCAACTGATAATCTGGGAATGTAAAGCAGTGATGTTTCGGATCGAAGAACTGGAATACGATGTGCATCATATCTTCAAAACTGGAGATAACCAAGTCAAGTAGATAACCATGCCTTTTCATGAACGGAGCGTGATCGGGAATTTCTGAGACTAATTCTTTGAGTTGAGAAGGTATACCCATGAAGTTGATTCAGATAGTCTTCCTGGAAGCCATAACTCTTGCAAAATAGAGCAAAGATAAATCCCTGGGTCCTTGAAATAGTTAGAAATGATATGATGTCTATGATGTCATGATGTCATGTTTAAACAAGCAGCAAGCGCAAGAAATTCAAACAATAGCCCTAGGTTTAAGGCTTGCATGAGGTATAGGCGTCTACCCTACCAAAGTTTAAGTTGGTTTAACCTGTCCTATAATAGTAACCGGGTTTTAGGAATCTCATATCATTGATATTTCTCGTAGGCTTTATTTCAATACGACTACCAAGTGGTCGACCGAAAGTCGAATCTTAATGAGCGTAGCATTGAGTATCAACCAACCTTAGTCTACACCGAAGTCGACCATCTCACTACCTTCTAATGGCCAAGATGGGTCAATTAGGGTTCTAAAAGTTGAGTTAGTGATGATGACACCACGCAGACGCCAAATACTTTCCTCAACTAGACATGAGGAGCATCGGGACATCCAAAGTGTCACACTAACGTAGCCATCATGTTGACCATTTCGGTATACGCCTAATGATCGCGACGATTTATTGCTACTTACCTAAGGAAACATGGATCCGGGTGTGGGATCCCCCACAAATATAATACCCAAGCAACCCTTAAGATAAAGCATACAAGTCAAACAAAAAGCAGTAAAGTGATCTAAGAAACCCTAAGGTAGCCTCTCTTTAGGGTAATCCCCAGCAGAGTCGCCAGTTCTGTAACACGGTGGGAGAACTGACTTATTTGTTTTGCATTTTATCACAAATGTTGCGGATAGCAAGAGTCGCCACCGACTTTTCTTTTATCCAATTAAGGGAAGGTGAAAAGAACAGGAAAAGACCTTCGTTAGATTCTGAGTACGGGAGGCGGTTATGAAAAGGGAAGGTATTAGCACCCTTTTCATCCGTAGTTATCTACGGGCTCTTAATTTCTTAGCTCACTTTAATTGCTTTTTGTGTGTGTTTGAAAAGATGTTTTTGAAAAGAGTCATTTCGCTTTGACTTCGTAATGATTCGCGTTGGAATGTATACGAAGTGTTTGGAAATGTTTTGTTTTGAAAAAGAACTTTGTAATGATTCACGCTGGAATGTATACAAAGTGTTTGGAAAAGAAGATTTTTGAAAGTGTGAGGTGTGAAAAATGTTTTGATTGAGCAAGCAAAAGAGACTTATTTTTACCCACTCAGAACGGTTGTTTCCGTGTTTTTCGCTTTCCTTTAGAATAAGGCTATCCATACCATTGGTTGGTAGGTAATCTTATTCATTGGATGTAAAAGGGGCATTCGAAGGGACATCGGATGGTCATAGAAGGCAACATGTGAGGATATCTTAGCATATTCGTAGAAACGATTGTCACTTTTCGTAGGCAACAATCGAGGGTCATCGAGGGACTATGATCTTTAGTTCGAAGGGACTATGATGATATATTTGCAGGCAACTGTGCTAAGATACGCCCATGTTCGAGGGTCATGACCATTTTTATAAGGCAACAAGAGAGGATACCCTAAGGGGTGCATGTGTGAAATATGTGTTGTATTATGATATTTTATCTTGTTTTTAGTGATCTAGATTGATTTTTATCTTTTCATACACGCCTAGTTACTAGCAGTTTAATAGGTGCGGAAAATAAATTGCGGAAATGTAAAGTGCGGGAAAGTAAATGTCCTACGCTATTACATGGCTTTAGGGCAGATACATAATAGGAGGTGTGGAAAGTAAAAGCAGAAATATAAATCTACGCTATTACATGTAAAAACAACCTTGCAACCTATACATCCTTTCTAGAATTTAAATGCAAAAAAAGAAATAAAATAGAAGAAAAAATGGTCTAAGTGAATACCTAAATCCTAATTGTAAAAAGGAAAATGTTTTTGGTATTTTTGAAGATTGATTTTAATGTAAAAAGATCCTAGTTCTAATTGATTTTAATTAATAAAAGAAATTTAATTTAAATTATTAACCTAAATTAAACTAATTAAATTAATTAATTAAAAAAACATGGAGAAAATTATTTGTGGAATTAACCCTAGTTAAGCTAATTGTTTAACCTAATTACTAATTAATTAATTAGTTGAAATAATTAAAAAAGAAAATAAACAGCAAAAAAAATAATAAGAAAGGAGTTTCCATCAGAGCTTTTGACGGAAGCTAGCATAGAAGCCAAGCCTTCTGTGAGTGGTGCGCCTTGGGCATCCAGAAACTGGAGTTTCTGGAGAGGAACCTTCTGAGGGTGTCTAGAAGCTGGAGCTTCTGGAGGTGAAACTTCTGAAAGGGTCCAGAAGCTGGAGCTTCTGGAGATTTCTGCGTTTGGAGGGGTCAAGAAGCTGGGGTTTCTAGAGATTCTGCATCTGGAAGGGTCCAGAAGGTGGGGCTTCTATAGATTCTGCATCTGGAAGGGTCCAGAAGCTGGGGCTTCTGGAGACTCTGGCGCTGGGGACATCAAGAAGCTGGAGCTTCTGGAGGATCAGTGTTGAAACGCCGCTGGAGCTTGGAGGATCCGTCTGGGATGTCTAGAAGTCGGAGCTTCAAGGATCCGTCTTGGGATGTCCGAACTGGAGCTTCTGGAGGATTTGGTGTTGGGGACGTCCAGAAGTTGGAGCTTTTGGAGGACTCTTCTGGAGAACTCTTCTGGAGGACTCTTCTAGAGGTGACTCTTCTGGAGATCTAGAAGTTAGAACTTCTAGAGATGACGCCGGAAGGGAAACCCCGACCATCTTCTCCGGTCATCCAAATATCTAAAACCTGCAAAATCAAATCAAAAACGAAAGAGAATAACCCAGACCAACATAAAATCACCCCTTGGATCTGAATTTGACGTTATTTTGGCCTGTAATGTCCTACAACTGTGGATACGAAATCTTGAGAGCTTTGTACCCTAGCCATGGTGTTCTTCAGTTCCTGCATCAAACTTTGAAACTAATGCATGAAATCGATTCAGAATAACATAATAAACATGTATGAATGCATAAATACAGTTTATATCGTGTAAATCAAGGATTTGAAATCCAACACTTTACCAAACCGGAGCAACCTTACGAGGATGGTTCTGGATGCTTTGAACTCATGTGAGTATTGGTATGGACTCCTAGGAACTTCAGGAACACGAATGATTGAATGAAACGATTGGAAAGTGGCTGCAACTTGAAATACGATTTTGCCAACTTCTTGAATTTTTTGAGAATTTTTAGGGTTGTTGTGGAGGCAAGGGCTTCGTGTAAGAAGCTGGCCAAAATCCTCTTTGTCTTGTGAAGATGTTAAGTATATATAGAGGAGTGGAAATAGGTCAAGGCTTTAAGAGAAAATATTTTCTTCAAATGAAAAATATTTGATTGGAAATTTGCATGAAATCTTTCCAAATTTTCTCAATCTTTCCCTTAATCTTCTTGCACGAAATTGGCAGCTCTCTTGGGCTTCCTTGGTCCTCAAGACATGCACAAATCAAGCCCATCTTGCATTAATAATTATCTTTGTATTTTATTTAATTAAATTTGAATTTAAGCCATTTAATTCAAAAATAAATAAATAAAAAGGTAAGAGGCCTGACATGCAGAATAGAGGTCATGGATAATCTTATAACCAAGTTTGGATTATAAAATCTTAGGCCCAGGCCATTTGAAAAATATTTGCTTTCGCTAGGTATTTTCCTTCATGCACCTCCTCAAAAATGCTCAACTTGCACAACTTGTATCTTCCTCAATATTTAACATTTTTGGGTGTTCTTGGACTTTTTAGAAAACTCAAGATGTCTTTTAAATAGCCCTTTTGGTTTCATCTCCATTGAAGTTTCCATGCGCATGAACACTTCTTTGCAAAAAGGTGACTTTTTTTGACTTTTTAAAAGGACGTGTAATGTTTTGATCCATAACTTCCAAATGATGCATTTCCAGCCCAAGCTTGTGAGACATGAAGTTGTAGAGAATTGAATTCTATTCAAAATGAGCTTTGGTGGAAATATTTCTAATAAAGTATGTGAAAGTTATGCCTTGTCAAAGTTTTGTTGACTTTTGTCTGAAGAACCCTAATTTAGAAACTTTGACTTTTGATCAAATCTTGACTTTTCTTGATGAATCATGGTCAACCCTTGATCAAATGATGAATATAACTTCAAAATATTGATGCTGACCAAAAATTCTGAAGTTTGACTGTATGTTGGCCACAGTTGACTTTTTGTCCAATACAACTGATTTTCAACCATCTGAGCAATTAGATGAGCAATTTTTCCTTATAGGGCTTGAAACTTGACATGGTGATCCCTTGAGGCATGTGATGGGGTATTATGACCACTTGAAGCATTGGAAATCCATCTTGACTTGAGAAGAGCAAAACCCTAGTTTGGATTGATTGCTCAGAAGAGGGTTTGTCTGATCAACCCTTGTGGAATCTTTGAGTATGGAGTGATGGATTGTCTTGAGAAATAGGAGGGAAAATTTTGGGGTATAATAATCCCCCTTTAAATTTTTTTGAATAAAACAAATATATATAATGAAATATTACGTTGCATCATCATCAATAATTTACAATTAACAATTAACATCTTCTTCAGCAGAAACATCTTTTGTCTTCTGCACACATCTTAATATCTTGAGTTCCTTCCCATGTCAGGATATCCCATTTGACATCTTGTCCCCTACCTTGCACTAACATGGGGTTAGTGTGGTGGTGAATGGACTTGGTGTTGGACTTTGGGATATACTGCCTCCTGAGTAGCCTAATCGAAGCTTAGAGTGGCCTGTTCAAAACTCAGATCACAAGTCACAATTATTATTCTTCTTTCGGGATGGGACCTGATCCTTTTGAGAGTGTTGTGACAATTATCTCTTGTTTCAACATTTGTGCAACTTCATTTGTGCAACGTGGATACAGATTACAGATACATTTTCTCTCCCCCTTTTTAGTAAAAATTTGACAATGCGAGCCTTCATAAAGCCAGATCCAGATACATGACATCCAGATTCGAATGAATTTCATTTTGGTGTAGTTATCACTTTCTTTCTGAAGCATAGTGGTTAAGGAGTCCTCTATAAATAGATCAGCTGCGGCTTAGGAATTCACCGTCTATAGTCCTTGGTCAAGCTGACGAGAATTCTGTTTTGAAGGACTTTATTAAAGACAAGGATGTACTGTCCAAACTAATTCTGACCACCTTCTGATGAGAGAAGTTAGTTTCAATAAAGGAACAGGTTACCTCATGCAGTTACATGTGATTATTTCCTCTTATTTCACCAATCTGGAGTTCTTCTTTTTGAGTTATCATAGCATGTGATTTTGACCAGATTCCTTTCCAAGATTATAGTATTCTGGTTCTATGATACATCCACGTGTCCATGTCTTCTCATGACTGACAGATGATTACTTCTTCTGCTTATATACTTCACTTATGGTTGATGATACTTAGTGAAGTTTAAAGATGTCGATTATGGTGTTTCAACATCATTTGGGACATTCATACAGAGTTCATCTTCCTTGGCTCTGAGATAATAACACTGCTTCTTCAATATTTTCATCACATAGCAGTATAAACTCCCTTTTACATCAGCTAATGAACAATCTCCCCCTTGACATTAGCTGGTCATCAACATATACAACAACAACACCTTCTTTAATAACATATCTAATTGCACTAGACAAGGTAGCTTTCACAATTGACAATTAACAATTGACAATTAACAATTGACAATAGACAATTTCTTTCCAAATATCATGTTCCTCTTCATATAGACAATTGCTTCTTCAAATAGACCGTAGCTCCCCCTTAATATTATACTTCTTCCTTTTAGATTCCAAGATGAAGCTTTTCATGATGTTATAGCTCTTACTCCCCCTGGGTTATACAACATAAGGATGCTTTTGATGCAGGTCCTTATAATACTTGAAACATTCTTGATTTGGACTTGCCATATTTTACAAATTAGGAATCCTTAGTTTGCTTGCTATACAAGTTTCAGATTTCCACACTCTGAACCTTGCAATAGAAGTAACTTCATAGTTAATCATGTATAACTAATTATATGTCTTCAAAAGATAAGTCTGAACATTATCTTTTTCTTCAATCTCTGGTGTCTTCAATAGTTGTGATGTTACATCTTCATGTTGAACATTCTTCTTTATTCATCACAATATTCTTCTCATCTTGTTTAAGATTACCATACAGTTATCACAAATATCCATCTCCCATCATGATATCTAACAACATCTGTATGTATCTCCTTAGTTGAATCAGCTCTTCAGATAATCACCAGATCATATTGCCACACATCCAAAACTTGTGAAGATAACAGTGAACTTTGATATTGATGTTTAGTTCACACTATGCCATGAATCTATCATACACACACTCAACTCCCGATAGAGTATATGGATTTCGAATTCAGGCTGCACATCTAATAAGTACTTAGTCTCCCATCAAAGTACCTACTAGTTAGTCAGTTAGAATTGACTACTGACACTAGATCATTCTGACTGATTATATCTTCATACTCACTTCTAATTTCAAGCAATAACATATATATTCAAATTTGAATACATTTAGATGATTTTCCAACATCTCATACGACATCATCTAACATAGAGTGATTCTGGGGTTAACATCCACATTCTCTCATTTATAACATTTGAGGGTTAACATCCACTGCAACTGTCAAATTTACATCCAGACAATTTAGACATCAAGGAATAATATGATCCATATCTCAATAATCTTTTCTTCATATTTTCACTTATAATTTTGAGATGATGGATGCCATAGTCTGTACCTATAAAGGAGATTCCCTCAACTAGGTGGAACAAACTTGATTATGGCATGACCCAAAAATATTCAGATTCTTCACTACAATCAGATTTCCTTGATTCTTATTGACAATACCCTTCCAGGATAATATTTAGGGCAGTCAACATTCATGATCATATTTCACTGTGGTTGAGACATAATATTCAGCTCCAAAATTTGTTCTATGGTCATGAATAAATCTTCATATATCTGGTTCCTTTGATCAAAAGGATGTACCATATATAAGCTCATCTTGATTTCACATAAAGGGATTGAGGGGTATACCTTTATGATTCTTTTACTTGCACTGAGCTTGACTTTCATACTCCCATAAGCTTATGTCAGAAATAAACTGACATCTTGAGTATAAGATCTTGTTGATTGTTTCCTGATCAACTAATAAGCATATGTCTCCTCTTCCAGATCAGGAGCAGGTTCTAAATATATGACTCACACTACATTTGTTTAGCACCCAGAACATCTGTTCTTTAACTGGTAGCTGCATACCAGTAATAATGTTCTAACATCCTATGAAACATCTATTCCATCTCCTGGGAACACATAATCCTTGATAGTCTTCAAGGTCTTCAAACTTGCATATTTATATGAGAATCATTGATCAATTGATACTCATCAACTCTATTAATATATGCCTTTATGAGTTGACTTGAGGAATATCTCAAGTATCTTTGACACTTTTAATATAGTTGTAATAATCTGCCAAATATTTTGTTGATAAAGTAACCCTAGGATCCTTCTCTCACTATAGGGGTTGTATCATAGGCTATGCAACGGAATATAGCCATACCTCAACAGAATGTACACAATGCTTACTCCATAATTTACTTGTAAGCATGAAATCCAAGGATTGAAAATAAATCAACCCTGCAAAACGCTTGCTTCTTCTCCAAGAAACAAACTAGACCCAACCAATATCCTGACCAATATAAAAACACATAAGCACAGAAGTTACCTTATCAACAACTTCACTCCCGCATGAAGGTTTTGACAATCTTTTCTCTGTGCTGATTATAGACTGAACAATACAATTCAAAACCCTCACTCCTGCATAAAGTCTTTGAATTTAACTTTCTTGTTCCAGCATCTTTATCTTCTTTCTTCAAGAAGGTACAAGTTTTGGTAGTGTTGGTCTAGTTCTCCACAAATAGGTCCATCCTCCACTTCTAGGCACCATACAATATGAACACTCCTTATTCAAACAATCTTCTACCTTGTGCACAAATAGAAAGTGTCCCCCAAGGATCTCATCCAGAAATAGACAAGATGCCTGCTTAGATACCAATTGAAATTCTGGTGTTGACAGACTCAGGATGTCGTGACATCTGATCCGACATTACATAACAGACAAGGTAGAATTATAATTAAAATGCAGGAAATAAAAGAACACAAGGAATTGTTAACCCAGTCCGATTCTAACCAACCTACATCTGGGGGCATACCAAGCCAGGAATGAAATTCACTATCAACAGTATTAATTAGGAGGGAAACCACCCTGTTTACACTCCTCACTTAATCAGACTACCCAATGATCCTTTTACTTAAGATACCACACTTAGATATGAGAACCTCCACTCACTTCCAATCACCTCAGTGATGTCTATGAACTACTATCACACCAGAAATATTTACAAATTAGATTGTGGAGATGAGAAGAGAAGTATTTCTTACAATTTTTATTTGACAAAACATTCAATGAGATTTGGGTCTACATACCAACAATGTGAAATGTTGAAATCAAAACCCATGTAGTTCGGGTAAAAAACTTTGAAAGTTCGGGTGTTGGTTAATTTTAAGAAAAAGTTTTATAGTGAACAACCAAAGCGGCAAAATGGTTTGAATTTGTTTTGTATTTTTTAAGTATTGAATAAAGAAGTCATAACTTGGTTAAGATTGATTGATGACTTAATTTAAGAATTTTTTTTAAAAAAATGCATGAACCTAAGTCCAAATTTATTATGAAAGCGATTCGAGTTAGAAAACAGAAATCCTTTAAAAAAATGGAGAAGATTTTGAAAATTAAAGAAGAATGGGAGGAGATAATGAGACTATCGTAAAACATAAAATAAACTCTGAGGTAAAAAAAAGTCTAACCAAACAAGAAGTCCACACTTGACATAATGGAGTCAACATAGAATTCTCATCCTTTGGATTAGATCCACAAGCATAATAGACCAAGAGCATACCAATAACAATGTGAAAATAAACCACAAGTAAAGAAGTATCAAATTAAAGAAATCCAAAGAAAGGTATTCAATATTGAGCCATGTATCATATAGATCACTTAAGGCCAAAATAACAACACCTGCACACAGAAGATTTCTCAACACACAACACAATAGCAAAACAAGATAAGGTCCAAAGGTCTCAAGGTCTCCAAGTATCAAGGCTTCTAATCCTAAGACCAAGAAGTACACAACTCCAACATTACTAGGATAATAACCAATAGACCATAAAGTGCTTTAAGTCTTTTAATGTTCAACTTTATTATTAAGTATCTTCAAAAGAAAAAGAAAGCTCAAATGAGCATAGATAATATGACATAAAGGAATAAATGCTCAAGTGAGCAAAGAAAAGTGGCATAAAATTTAAATGCTAAACATAAAAGTTCATAAAGTAAAAAACATAAAATAGAGGAATAAAATAAAGAAATAAATTTAAGTTAATTATTAATGGTTAGTAAGTTAACTAAAAAGTCCATATGAGCCACGGGTAACCCGTTTGGCCGGTATAACTAAAAAGTCTAAAAATTGTCCCAATGTTTATGTTATTTCATTCAAAATTAACACATTGAGTTGTCACACTTCACGAAATTTATCTCTTATATTATGCATTAATATAATCAAATTAATATTTAATAACTTCATGTTTTACTTTAAGTTTTCTGATATTCTATTAATTTGTATTATGTTAAATATTTGTGTATTATTTTAAACAATTTTAAACTTGTATTGAATTTTAAAAAATGTTAGATTATTTAAAAATAAATAATATAGTACATAAAAATATATCATATTTAAAGTAATATACTTTATATATTAAATATTTTAGGATTTTTATATTAAAAATAATAAATATATGATCCATTTAGGGTTTGATAGTCCACAATCTGTTTAGGCTCAACCCTGTATATCCCGACGCCTACTAGGACCGACCATTTAGGGTTGGGTAGCCTGTTTTGATGCTCCAAAACAAATATTTTGAGCATTTTTATCTCCGTGCCACTCTAATTTTACTATATTTATTCATTTATTAGTTTAGTAGCTCAAAAGTTTCTCAAACATTTACGCATAACACTCTTTGGAAGAGTTAAGGAACCCACATTTGAGGGACACAATTTATTCTTTAATATAGTTACTTGAAGAAAAATATTAACAATTTATAGCTATAAATTGATACCTTGACTAACTTTTAATTTTGACAACAATTTTAGCATGTACTACATTAAAAATTGTTAAACCTTTTAATTCATTAGGCCACCATTGTTGTTGGCATGTACACTTCCATTTAGGAAAAATCCTAAACACTATGGAAGATGGCATCACTTTCAAATAAGTCAAACCAACACATACCTAAAACATTCATCACTATTTGGAATGCTTGGATATATAGTTCCTTTAAATTCTTATGAAGAGACATTGGTTAATCCACATGAGCCCTCAATAATTATAATTACACCTTTCGTTGGACAATAAATCGAAACTGAGATACATAATGTCATGTAACAAGAATCACATCGGCTCGATGAAATTGTCAAACTCATTATTTAAAATAAGGATCAACAAGCAAGAGAGTTGAAGGCCAGACAAGCCAATTCATATGACGACTCATTCAAATCCTCAGTCTAAAGGATTCAACATAACCTGTCGACCCTCAAAGGAATCAAATTATTTTAATATCAAGACTAATTTATACCCAACCAACTTTTATAACACATGTAACTTTTATTAATTATAGCTTTCATCCTAAAACTTTTGCAACAACTAACCGTGGAGAGCACCAAGTGGAGACTAATAAGTTTGATCATGATAATAGTTGGTTGGACAAATACACATGGCAAGATGGTATTCTAAAGTAGCATGAAAAATAGGTATGCTCCAAGTCCAAGTTTATCTTGTTGGAAACATTTTATAAACGAACAACACATCGTAGTCTAGATGATAAACCTTTATCTTAGTAGCATGAACACAAAGTATAGTTGTGGATTATTGGACTAGGAAGACATGAGGTTTACCTCTAATTATCATCTGTTAATCCTATAATATATCTTCCTATACATGATGAAACAATACCAACCCTAATGAGTTCAGAGAAGTCAATACCACTTGGTGGTTATGTTGATAAACATTTATGAAACAATAAGAATATGAATAAATTTACAACTTCATGAAAAGGCTAGAGAAAAGGTAATGGAATTGTATGTTTAACTCTATAGTGTTGAGTTCAACTCGATGGCCATCAGTGAAATGCATACTAACATGAGAGAGAAGCGGGTAGGGAAAACCATTAATGACACTATTAGAAAACACACAAACAAATGTTAGAATAAGATTTGGATATGTGTCCTATCTCTGTGTTTTGATGATAACAAACATATATTTTGTGAGTAAAATTTTTAGTACTAAAGGTTTCATTAAGTGTGCAGACATTATGTCAGAATTCTGGATTATCGTCATTCATGATATCATCAGAATTACTTCTTTACTCAGAAAGGAAAAACCATTAAATTATGTTTCTAACACAACATCAGCTGTTCTGCGGAATACTAAGTGATCGACAAGAAAAGAATCTCAAATAAGTGACCAAGAAGAAAGATTTTCTAATAAGCTTCAAGATCAGACATAAAAGAATACAAGAAACAAGCTTCCAACACAGAAGATCAGAAGTAAAGACTAGTTCGTTACAAGGGTGGCTGCTCACATTTCTAAAGACAAAGACAAGATTCTGAAGACTCGGAAAATTCATGGAATATGCACCTTTATTCAACATCATAAATATTCCATCAGAAGACAAGATCAAAGGATGATATCTTCTCTGGTCATTTTACTCAACAAAAGCAACATTTATCAGAAATAAAGATATCAGAATCAAAAAGCATTAGCCAACGGAGTTGTCTCTCAGATAAGTTGTTGCTTCTACATCTGAAGACCCGGTCCAACATCAGAAGGATTCTAACGCTTCAAATGAGAAGTCTTTTGGATCATTAACACCTCCATTCCAGAAAGAAGATTAAAATTCCATATCCCAACAATCACTAATTAGAAAGAAATGAAATTTTCCAGCAAGGAGTAATCCGAGATCAGAAGAGAAGCCTTATGGGTCAAATAGACTGATGCCCATAATTTTGGAGATAAGACATAGTGTCAACAAAATGGGTCTCTGAACTAAAGATATCAGAAATAAAGATATCAGAATCAAAAAGCATTAGCCAACGGAGTTGTCTCTCAGATAAGTTGTTGCTTCTACATCTGAAGACCCGGTCCAACATCAGAAGGATTCTAACGCTTCAAATGAGAAGTCTTTTGGATCATTAACACCTCCATTCCAGAAAGAAGATTAAAATTCCATATCCCAACAATCACTAATTAGAAAGAAATGAAATTTTCCAGCAAGGAGTAATCCGAGATCAGAAGAGAAGCCTTATGGGTCAAATAGACTGATGCCCATAATTTTGGAGATAAGACATAGTGTCAACAAAATGGGTCTCTGAACTACAACAAAATAGTAGATTCTAAACTACTCATTAGTTAACCAGCAAAAAAACAAAGACAAGTGATTGATCTTGTTCAAACTTAACACTTCATAAACGTGATATGACCAAAGCTGATAAAAGATCAGAAATGTCCAGATATATCACTAGCCATGTTCTAAATTATATAACAATCACAACTTTCGAGGAAAGCAATTATGGTATATATCAACAATATCTTGGATAAATGAAAATAATCAAACATGCTCCGACAAAGTAATCATTATATTTTAAAAGAGGGATTTGCATTGAAAACATGTTTACTTAACGTAAACGTTAGAATTCATTAAATTTCCATTTCAAATATGCTCCAATGACATTATTCTCTCAAGACCATATAAAGAGAAATATTCAGTGTAGGAAGAGTGTGGCACTAGTTGCACCAAAAGCACCAAAACTTCATACACACACATTATCAAAGAGTCACTTAGAAATAAAATATTTACATTGAGTTTTTGCTCGATAGTGTAATATTTTACAAGGCTATATTAGTGTGTCATCAGCTTTTTTTAGAAGCAATATATTATAAACACAAAACTATACTATTAAGTCATAGTATTGTAAATTATTTTAGACACAAGAGTTGCTGCTCAGAAGTGTGTCAAAACAATATGTACTAAAAGTAGGAGTAATCTTCTTAATCAAGAGCACTCAAGTAATCTCCAGAAAACAGTTCTATTTAGAATTGATATTTCCTCAAGTGACTTTCTAGTCTGAATACTTGAGAGGGCTAAGGTGTCTTTCTCGACTCTTCGAAGTTGTTCATAATCTTTCAGGATTAGTGGATTAAGTCCTTTTCTAAGGCAAATTCACCTAAGGAAGGTGGACAAGATGTAGCCTTATTGAGAAGGTGAACTTGTATAAAATGAATGTGTTCTTTACTTTTTAGCTTTCTTTACTCGCTTATAAGTTTCCGCAATAAACTTCAAAATCAAGAAAAAATCAAACTTTTTTTGAAAACATAATCGAAACCCCCTTTCTTGTGTTTTTCACTACCTTCAACAACAACGTCTAAGTCACCACGATTCTTCCAAACACTGTGGTGACATATCTAATATAATAACGGAGGATGGTTAGACCATGGTGATACATTCGAGCTTTCATGGGTTCGAACCTCATTGCCTTCAAAAAATTTATTCCTTTAACGTTAAGGTGCATATTTTCTTTTTTATTGATTTTTAACAAAGAAAAAAAGATATCACAACGGTTTTTATGTCCAACCTTTGTGATATATTTTGTTTTTGAAAGCTATACTACTACGGTTCGTCTTGTCAACCTTGAGGAAAAGTTATATTTGTGATATGTATTAACGTCGCCCTATTCTTATCAACTATTTCTCTCTAAAGAAAATCCTTACATATCATCTCTCTAAAGGATTATCTGAAACTGCAGTAAAAACCATCCTTTATCTTACAACAAGCAACACAAAAGTGAATGTCCCAAATATTTCCATGGATTAAAATCACATGTTTATAAAGTCTCACTTTATGCAACCTCACTTTTAAGCACAACAGTAACAAGGAGCAACGTTCAACGCAAACACCGACAGCGGAAAAGATGGTATATTCTCATGCTCTCTCTTTCGATCTTTCTGTTGATACTTAGATATTAGGATTGATAGGTTTAGGGTTTTAGGGTTTTGCTGATATGTGTGGTTATATTATGATAATTTTCATGGTTGAACTTTGTTGTGTTTCGTTGTAGATTATGGTGTTGACTGGTTAAGGGGATGATAGCAAGCATATAATAGGATTTGATGGTAAGAAAGAGATGGTTGATGGAAGTCTGATGAATAACATATGTTTTATGTTGTAATAGAAAAAATACAAGAAGTATGAAGTTATTGTGGAAACTTCATCCACCTTGTATTTTGAAATTCTGGTATCAGATATGAGATGTCGAACGCAATGTCACGACACTAATATCTGTTATATGAACAATTAACAGTGCAAAATTTTAAATGCAGAAAACTAAATAACACAGTAAGTTGTTTACCTAGTTTGGTGCTACACACCTACGCCTGGAGGCTACCAAGCCAGAGATGAAGTCCACTATTAGCAATATTAATTCAGAGTTAAACTTCCCCGTTTACACTCTTCACTTAATCACTACTCAATGACCCTTTTACCTAAGAAATCCTCTTAGATATGAGAAACTCTGCTCACTCTCCACAGTCACTCGCAGTGACAATCAAAAACACAAATATTGAAGACACTCTTCAAAGACACAGAATCATCTTTGCATCAAAGCTTATGATGATTAACAAATTACAACTCAACTAAGGTCCTCTTCAAGGGTCAATTAATATTGGAGAGGCTCACAATGAACAACCAACAAAACTAACAACCAACAATTAAGAATATTGCGTTTAAGTTCTTATGGAATGACTAACTCTGAAAAACAAGGTTAGCACTCTATTTATAGAATGACAGTTGCAAGGGTTGCTTCACTCTTTAGTCTTTAGCGATTCCTGATCTTTTTCAATGGAAGTAGGACAAAAGCTCTCCAATTATATTGTTGAAGATCGTTTCAATGCTTGCTTAATCGAAGCATACAATTTAAAAACAAATTGACTCCTAAAATATATGAACTTAAAAAACAGTACAATTCAGTTTCACATGTCAGGACATCTGCTGTGACATCTTTATAAAAACTATTGTTTCAGTATACTTCATGACATTTTTATAAGCAGATGTTTTACCAAAATTGCTGCCAATCAACAGAACTAACATATTTCTTCTTCACTGCATCACAAACGAGATGAATTTAATGATTTGTTACAGTTCCACGATTATTTTTAATAAAAGGTGCTTTCTTGAAATAATTTAATATAACTTGTGATGTTGTATGCTTTTGTGTTTTTATTTTGTTTCATTTATTTGTTTTGTTGTTGTATGTTATTGTTGACAAAAGTTCTCAAAACAAGATCTTAACGTTGCTAAGTCACAAGAAAGAAGCTCTTGTGACTTTGCAATGATTTGTACTTTAAATTTTTATAATGATTAGTTATTAAGTCATCTCAATCTATGTAAATTAATTTGATGTTTTTGTTGATAAATGTTATTAGTGAGTTTGTTATATCATACATGATTTCTTATTTCACTAATCCCTCATTGAACTTGCATTCATTTAAATAGATTTTTAAAATAATAATGAATAAAATTAAATTATTATTGAAAATCAACTTAGACGATCCAATATTTTGTTTTGAATTTCATGCATCTTGTAAATCATAATTTCCTTTTTAGCTTATAAAATTTCATTCAATGTCACAAACTCTTAAAAACAATGTTTATAAATGGGTGCCGTTCTGGATCTTTCACACAAATCTTGATATTTGAAAAATAAAGTTGAAAAGAAGAGGAAATCAAATTTTATGTGAAAGACTCAGATTACATCCATTTATCAATATTACTTTAAAAAATTTGGGATTAAATCAAATCCTATAGGCTAAAGAGGAAATCATGATTTAAAGAATGCTTGCAAATCGAAAAATATTGGATCTTTTAAGTTATTTTTCAAGAATAACATAATTTTTCTGATTATTATCTCAAAAATCTATTTGAATGGTTGTAAATGGATTAATGAGGGGTAGAGAAAAACAAGCAATCCCATATTTTATAAAAAAAACTCTTACATATACCACAACGTTTGAAACTTATAACCGTGGTGAAATGCTAGTTTATATGTGCTTTAATTTTGGTTGTTACTGGGTATCGAACAAATACCCCTATATTTATGACAACAGTTATTTACATCAACCGTTGTGATAGATAGTTTACTACAAAAGTCACCAGACCGTGATTGTAAATGACACATATACAACCACACACTACATAACGACGCATGGTCCTACATGATTATTTATTTTTCCCAACCTTTGTTGAATGTCTTTTATGTAATAGTGTGACCTATGTTAATTGGCTTTGAGGGATAATATATTGAAAGAGATATGCTAGGTTTACACTATATTTTTACACCCTATACGTTATTACACCGTATATATGCAATTCATTAAGCTTGCATGGATTCCAAAATGATACAAAATATTATTAAAAAATGGTGAGTATATACTAATAGTATAAATATACGGTGTAGTGTGTGATATTTAGTGTCATAATAACATAACTCATATTGAAAAGTTCACCCAAGAGAAAGAAAATATATGTTTTAATCGTTGAATAGGCCCACACACGATCTTCATTATAAACATGAAGGAATGTGACAATAATATTATTTCGTGAATAACAAATTAATGGTTGAGATACTCAAAGATGAAATCTAATATTGTCTTTCCTTAAGGTCTGCATAGGTGAGGACATTGATTCTTTATAAAATAAGTTTGAGTGTTCTTTTGATATCACCAAAGCTGATCAAACACTCATTTTTTTCATTTTTTTCATTTTTAAGTATTATTTTAGCATAAAACACTTCAACTAAGATATTTGATTATTAGAGTTATTTTTTCTATTGTACCCTCATTTATTTTCTCTTTCCAAATAAATTCAATCATACACACTCTCTTTTTTTTCTAATAACTAATTGAGAAAATAATTAATCTTATGAAAAATGTGAAGTGGAATTATTGAGAAAGTAAGAGTATAATTGATAAATTATAAAATTAAACTATAAAAACGATATTTAAATAGAAAAAAATTATTCTAAAATGACACTTAAAAATGAACGAATAGAATATTTGTTTATTTGATTAAAAAACATATTTTAATTTAGAAGGTGTGAAAATACCTTTGTCCCATGAGATCAAATGAAAGAAACGTGATACAACTCATATAACCACACAATGACTTAACTTCACAATTTTCCAAAAATTGATTCAAAAGTATATAAAAAAGGTGATCGTACCTGATCAGAGGGATCGTTGATGGTCCAAAATGCTATTGTAGTTGGAGAAAGGTGGGGAGTACCTGCAAGACACTCTGATTCCAAAGTGAGAAAAGGCGAGATGAGAGAGCAAGTAGAGAGTTGAAAGAATGAATACCTGACCCTCTCGAATGAGAGGATATTTATAACCCGCATCACTGGATCAAGGTCCAATTAGTGGGTTACTTCAGCTAAGGCCACTAAGGACTGTCGGGGTTTACGTGGGTATGGAGTCCAGCATGTGGCCTCCCCCCTGGTCTGCAGCTCCGAGATAAAAGGGACAGTTGACCCGTTATTCTCGGAGGGCAAGGTGACGGTTAAGTAACTGTTGACCACGTGGCCCCAGAACGTACGTGGGGAGTTCCCTAGCGGTTATGGGCAGATGGGCCTTCGGGTCCTCAATGCCACTGGACTAGGCCTTAATAGATGTGGGCCAAATGCTGGTCCAGTCCAGAACAGGAGCCCCCTAAGTTATCGTTCTCGAAGAGAGCGATGACTTTGAGTTAATTTGCGCTTCCATCGAGGATAGTGCTCGTGCGGCCTCTGGGCTTCGGAGATGAGTTTTGCTCCTGACGGCCTAGTGGTCGAGCAGGTCAATATAGGTATCAGATTTGTCTTTGCCTTTGGGTGCCTTACGATAGGTTTATCCTCGAGGAACCAGTTGTATATAAAACGTCGCGACGCGTGGGCTAGTGTTCATGTCACCCTAGGAATGATAGACGCCACATGTCGTTGGTTAGATTGTGTAAAAGGCCCAATACGACGTGACTCTTCGCATGCCTAGGAAATCTTGGTTATAAAAGGAAGTGTAGGGTTTCGTTTGACTTATTCTTCATCCGATCCATCAATTTGAATATTAGAATTCTCTGCACGAGGCTCCAAGAATCTTCAAAGCATTTTCAAAGATGTCCAACGATCCCAACAATGCAGGTAAGCGTTCCTCAAATTCTTCGTGTTTTTCTTCATAGAATTAGATTTTGGGATGAACGTGTCGGGGAGATTCGTGAGCGTCGCGGGGACGACCATGAATCTCTCGAGGAGATATATGAATCCCAGGGGGATAATCATGAATCTCTCGAGGGAATATATGAACGTCGCATGCATTGTCACGAATATCTCGAGGAGATTTGTGACAATCATGGGGATTGTCATGACTGTCTCGGAGAGATATATGAACATCGGGCATAGGCGTGAGTTTCTCGGGGAAACGTATGATTCATTTGGGGGAATTAATTGATTCCACGGGGAATGCGACCCATGAGGTGGATATTTCTTTGGGCAGGTTGATCGACTCCATGGGCTAAAGGGTTGAGTCACGGGCAATCCCGTGTGGCGTTCGTTACGCCGAGCATCTCGCCCTTTCACTTGACTTGCGGTGGAAAGGTGAATTTAATGACGTCGAGTTCACTTTTCTTTCGTTGCCTTTCAGGTATCGGGGTCCAACCAGTCGACGATACACACGGAGAAAGTCCGAGCAATCGTCAACACGTTCGTCGTGCCGCGGATTTCTTGTGGATTGCGCCCGAACCTCGAGACTTTAAATCTGAATTTTCCACTGACCCCTCCTCGACCTTTAACGTGATCGAGGACTTGGACGACGATATGGATCCTTCATGGGCAGTCCAGATCCCTGGTGAGTCTAGGAGGATATGCTCGGCCTACGCATCGATGCGGTTTCCTATGTATGAGTTTTTCTTTCGGGAGGCGGGGATGCACATGACCTTCACTAGTTTCCAGGTCGGGGTCTTTACGTGGCTAAATTTTGCCCCCTCATAGCTTCATCCGAATGCCCTGGATTTCATTAGGGTCTTCGAACTATTCTGCCGATATCTCGACATTGGGGCCACTCAGCCCCTCTTCTTCTGAATTTTCCATCTTCAGCGGCAAATGGTCGACAGTCTTCACGCCTGAGTGGGCATTAATAGATGTAGGACAAATGTTGGTCCAGTCCAGAACAGAAGGTATGTTAATAAAAGGATTGTTGAGATGGACACTAACATTATCATTTTTTAGTCATGAACATATTCATGGTATCATTTTATCATACGACTTGGTTTATATCAATTAAATAAAAATTATAAAGTAAATAAGTTTAGCCATCCAAAGTCGGGACAATAGAATTTGATCAAGGGTTCACATAACCAGATATAACCAGATATAAGATTTGTATTCAAAACGTTGGATCCATATTATGGACCAAACCATGGTGATCCAAAGCCAGGAAGCCATCCATAATGGTTAAATAGTTTTTTTTTTTTGTAATTTTCTTAAATAATATATTTTTCCATTTAAATTACAAGTAAGAAATAAAAGTATTATATAGAAGTAGAAGGTGAACGAGAAATAAATTGCACCGTTACTCTTTTTTAAAAGATAATGTCAATTCTTTTAAAAATTATATTCATAGATCTAAGAGATACAACATTATTACGCTGATAAATTGAATTTTAATAATGAAATTACAATAGCTTTTATATGACTTTTTAGTTAAGTCAGCTAACAACCTAGGAGCTTCATGTTTAGGGTTTAACGTTTGACAATCCTCGAAATATTTTTACAACTATCTACAATTGTCTTTAAAGAAGATTTTAAGAGTGAAGGTTTTAAGAGTTTTAAACCCAAAAAACCAGCGGTGACAATTCAAATCAGACTTGAATATACATTATTCTAAAACTTGGTTTATATACAACTCCCATATCAAACATATTACAAAATGTCATAAACAATACTAAATTTTGTTTGCAAAATTTTCATGATCAACCATAATACTAGAAGAAAAAATCTTATAAAATGAATACACATACACAATAAAATAAAAATGTAGATGCATGTTAAAATCATAATGAATTTGCCGAAATTTCCATGAGTTAATTTAATTTTGCAGGAACAATATTATGTAGATTTTATAACACTACCATGACTCAATGTAGTTGAAAAGCAGTATATATGCAATTATTTTCTAGAGTAAACAATTTGAGAAGTGTTTCTAGAAAATTTAGTGTTCAATGAACCTTTGACCGTAGTTGTTAGTAGAATCCAAACTGGTAAGGAACAAAAAACACACCTATATGACACAAATTGAACATTATTGCAACACATGTATGGTAACATACACTGTTTCTTTTATTTATTTATTTATTTATTTATTTTTCAATTGTATGACATCACCAACTGCGTCAACGAGTTGCCAACCGAGTCGAAATAGCTGACGCGTCTTCAAACTCAGCAGCTTGTTTGACGCCTCATTTTACTCTTCCTTCCTTCTTCTTTCTCTACCTATAAATACCACTTTTCTTTAACGTCAAATTCAAAAACATACATACCCTTTAATTTCAAGATTTCCTCATCTCTCCAAAATCAACTTTTCCATCAATTTCTAGCTTCTTTTTTCCAGAAAATAATGAAGACAGTTAATATTTTCATCTTCCCAATTCTAAGTATTTTGTTCATGGCAATTTTCTCTCATATGGGTCATGCTCAGAATTTGGATCTTTCACCAGCACCTGCTCCTACCAGTGATGGCACTACAATGGATCAAAATATTGCTTATTTTCTTATGTTGTTGGCGCTTGTGATTACCTACATGCTCCATTGATTTTGTTTTTTTTTCTATTCATTTTTGTCATAGTAAATTCCAGATTTTTTTTTGTTGTATATGTAATTATTATTGATGAAATTTGGTATTAATAAATATTCTTTCAAGTAGAAGTTATCTATATTTTAATTCAGCTTTTAATTTGTTTTAAATAAAAAATACGAAATTTAAGATTTGAATTGAAGGAGTCTAATTCAAAAAATACCTGTATGAAATGTGTGAATAAAATATTGACTAAGTAAGACTCTAGTTGAGCGAATAGAGAAGAAAGAGGGATTTAGATCCTCTCATGCTGTTTTGGGGAAATATGGTGTGAATGCTCTACATTAAATTTTGGTAAAGCAATTTTTTTATCAAAGGGTAAAAAGAGTATTATACATGTTTAATTTAATTGGGCAAATAATTTGATAGTGTAATTATTCCAAATCAACTACCTAATTAAGAATATAATATGCCACTAAATACTCTATAATAACAAATGCTCTTTTTAGTAATTTGCTAAATCAATTTTTATTCTAACCAATCACCTTTTACTATTCTTTCAAGTGACACCCTTTTCTCAATTTTTCTATTGGATGTTAGGTAATACATGCATTGACCGGTGAGTAATCAAAGTTTCCACTTCTCATTAGACTATGTACAATGGGGGTGTTGAATAAAAAATTCAATAATTGAATGCTTGCAATGGAGTGTTGAAAAGAGTGTTAAAAGTGAGGTGAATTAATTGGTTTTGAAAATATTCAACATGTTGAATGAGGAGGAAGTGGGGTCCATAAAATATTTTACAAAATCTTATTGGTTGTTGTGAATGTTTAGATTTTTAGTGTGTTGTGAATGGTGGTGAGGTATGGCGTTGAATTTTATTAAACAAAACCATTATAGTGATTAAAAGTTGAATGTGTGTTGAATTATTAGGTGGAAAGAAGAGAAGATGATGTGGAGTATAAAAAATAAAAAAAGAGGGTGTTGAATAATGAAACCATTTTATATGGTCTTATACAAGACATACAAGACTCATATCTAAGTGTATTTTCTCTTTAAAAAAACTATTTGGCGCTCTCTCTCTCTCTCTCTCTCTCGTCTCCTTACCTTCTTCTTCTTCAACACATCAAACCCTAACGGTGCCCCTTTCTCTCTCTAATTTCTCACTCTCCCTCATCTGGAAAAAAAATGTATCCACAGATAACAACCATCTCTCTCGTCGGAATCCTTGATGTTGTTGTTGAAAATGATTCCGACAAACATAACCATCTTCACCGGGTAAAAATACACACAACATCATTTCAAACCAGATCAAACTTCGTTGGTGTTTGATTAAGTTTTAGATTTATGATTTTATATGTTTTGTGGTTTATTTGATTTATGACTTTTTTTTTATTCATTCATTTGGATGCATTTTTTGTTGTCATGGAGTTTAGGATGTAAACATTTTGTCACAGGTTTAGGATAGGTTGTAGAAAAAATGCAAGTGTAGAAAGAATGTGAGTATTTTTCGCTTTATTTTTTACATTTGTTTGTATTCTATTGTTCGAGCTATGTACAATGTTATATGGTGATTCATAGTAGTTGTATTTCTATTTTGCAGAAGAAGACGAATACAAGGAATCCACAACTATTGCAAGAGAATCTGGGTATTTGAAGGTTTGGAATGTGTATTATAAAGTTGTTATGTTTTGTTTTGTAGGTTTGGAATGACATATAAACAGAACACGCGGGAAGATATTGTTGATATTGATGAAGGTAATCTCGTATGTTTTCTATTTGTATTATTATGTTAAGGATTGTTATTGAGATATATTTAAGAGTTCACGATATGGGATGTCAATATTTCACCCTCTTTGCGTGATTTTCTGTGTTCAGGATTTTGTGGGTCTAGCCTTCATATGAATGTTATTGTCCTATTCTTGATTAGGATTAAGGTAGGATCTGTAAATGGAAGAAGTTGAAAGTAGTTGGAAGAAAATGTCCAGATTTTTCAACAACAAAGAGCTTACATCAGGTATAAGAACTTCTACTCTACATTTTTAATGGTTGTGAGAAATTTCATTGTTGTGTCTATTCTAAATATGGTATGTTGTTGTGTTGTCGTTTTTCACCGAAAAACATGTTGTTTAACATGGTTTTTTCTTGAATCTTGTAGGTGTTGTTGTTTTGTTGTTGTTGTTGATGTACTCTTATGCATAAGGCATCAAGGTTGATATTATATAAAGGTGTGTGCATTTATGCAAAATTATGATATTGACAGATGTATTATTGCTGCTTCATCATTGTTTCTATACTCTTAGATCTGACTTTATTTGTAATATTTGCAATGGTATTGGATTTTATGCAATTCAATACACTAAATATTTTAGAAGAACAATTAGGTATGAATCTTTTTTTAATAGATTTTGATGCATTTTACGTGTAGTTTTTTCTAGATCTGGAAAGTAGAGATGTTGTTGTCGTCATAGCTGATTTCTATCCCCAGAAAGTTCTTCTTAATTAATGAAGTGTGTAACACCCCAATTCTACCCCAAGTAATTATTCAATAAAATCAGAGTATTAAATTTTTCAACATAATCAGGATGTCACACTTTTCAACTTAAACACATAAACCTGTCATTTTTGATCAAAATGGATACATAACACTTTTAAGAGGCGAAACTAACACAATGCATAATTTTTAGTCTTCAAACATAAACGACTTCATTAATCATGCAGCAGAATCATAATAGTTTACGCACAAGGCATAACATCTTTTGAGTCATAAACAACATCAACATAATAAAAATCCTCAATTAATGACATACGATTCAACATCAAAAACAACAAAATAAGACAAGTGTTCATTTCTCCCGAGTGTTACGTATTAGAGCAATGACAATGAACTCGAACTAAAAGCGGTAACAACTACTCCTCCTGGTTACCTGCCCGTTACCAATATAAAGGCAACGCCAGAACAAATGAAAGAGTGTATCAAACTATATAATTTAGATCATGGTAAATAATATATAGTTAGAATTATATAAAATCACTATTTTGTCATCTCACAACCAATCAACAGAAACACAATTTAACCACACAACAACATCATTATGCACTAAAGTATGTGACTTGGACAAATGCAAATGCATGTGGTACCATCGGAATAAAACTCCCAACGTAATCAACTGCCAGTTTACCGAGGCATCAAGGCGTAAGCCTTCAACGTAATCAACTTTGCCCCCAACGGCCAACGTGTTTTGCCAACATAGGCCAACATAATATGCAATGTATGTATGCGACAATCATAAATGGAATACAACAACAACATCCAAAACCAACAATGTAGAACAACAAATCTACCATTAACGTTGGCCATTAAGCCTTCAACAACACTCGTCCATAATTGGGACAGAAACTACATTCATACACTCAATACCAATTCGGCAAAACGAACATGCTACAATAGCTTACTAGTGTATACAAACCATTCCCTTAATTCGTCCAAATTTCGGTTAATCGACTATACTGCTTATAACTACCAACATATTAGTCAGAACCATTTCTAATCAATTCCTATATCATTCCTTACTAATTACCGACATTATTCTACTCATAAAATCCTACACAAGGTTCCCTAGCTAAAGTGCTTAAATCGGGCAGAACTCAAAAATCAAAAAATATGTTCAAAACAACTTAGTACCCACCGCGAACCCTCCTTCGCGCCGCGACATTAGCAGGACTCATTTTTCCCCGTGTCAACCCGTTGGCGCCGCGAACTGAACATAACAAATTGGGTTTTCAGCTTTGCCAACATCTCCCTCTTTCCATTTTCCCAAATATTTGACATCCAACACCCACACAATCCAAAACCTATCAACCTAAGGTACTAGCAACATGGGTAATCAAACAAGGACAATATTTACCAAAACATTCAACAAGTTCCATGGATTTTCAAGCTTCAAATTGAAACTCCCAACAACAACAACAAGACATAAACCTAGCAAAATTACTAACCCCAATACCTATCATTCATCATGTTCCCAATTAGAAAGCAAGAACCCCACTCTTACCTTGTGAATCAGAGGTTGACTTCTTAGAGATGGAGGTTTTCCCTAGCCAAGCTTGCACTATCTTCTCTTCTCTTCCTTTTCTCCCAAAACCTCTTTTCCTCTTCTACTCATAAAATAACCTTTTCCTCTCTTCTTATTCTACTTCTTTTAAATAATAACACTATTAATATTATTCTTATTAATATTATTATTATTTCCTACAACTTATTTTAATTAATCACCCAATAATCATATAATGACTTAAATTGGCATTTCTACACTATTACCAAGTACTCAGAAAAATATACGAAAATATTAAATTAAATAATTAATTAAATTAAATAATTTGGGTGTTACAACTCTCCCCCATTTAGAATATTTGAGTCCTCGAAAATTTACCTAGTTTAAACAATTCGGGATAGGAGTCGCGCATCTTGCTCTCCAATTCTCACGTCATGCTTTCTCCAGCAGCTCCCAACCAGACAACCTTCACCAACGCAGTCTCTCTCCCTCTTAGAGTCTTCATTTCGCAATCCGCAATTAACACAGGTGTCATCTCTACCGTGAGATTATCCCATACTTGCACATCGTCCATTTGAATCACATGAGACGGGTCAGGGTTATAATTTCGGAGTTGCCATACATGAAACACATCATACAAATTAGCAAGATTTGGCGGTAATGCCACTCGATAAGCCACCTTTCCTACTCTATCCGATATCTGATACAGACGAATAAAACGAGGAGTGAGCTTCTTAGACTTCAGAGCTCGCCCAACACCTGTCACATGTGTGACTCTCGAAAACACATGATCGCCAGCTTGAAATTCTAAATCTTTTCTTCTCTTGTCATGGTAACGTTTCTGCCTACTCTGGGAAGTCTTCATATTTTCCCGAATAAACTTAACTTTCTCAGTAGTCTCTCGAACAATTTCTAGACCAACTACCACACTTTCACCAGATTTATGCCAACACAACAGAGTCTTACACCTCCGTCCATACAGTGCTTCAAAAGGTGTCATTTCAATACTAGAATGGTAATTGTTATTATAAGTGAACTCGATCAAAGGAAGATAAGTATCCCATGAGCCTCTTAGCTCAAGAACACATGCCCTCAATAAATCTTCCAACGATTGAATAGTTCTCTCGGTCTGACCATCCGTCTGCGGATGATACGCCGAACTCAACCTCAAGTTAGATCCCAACGCTTCTTGCAAACTCTTCCAAAAATCAGAAGTAAAACCTCGAATCTCTATCTGACACAATACACAAAGGAACACCATGCAATTTCACAATCACCGTGACATATATCTCAGCCAAATTCGCAATCGAATAAGTAATGTTAATAGGTATAAAGTGTGCTGACTCCGTAAGCCAATCAACAATAACCCAAATTGAATCATTTCCTCTCAAGGTATTAGGTAATCCCATCACAAATTCCATTGAAATGCTATCCCATTTCCATTCTAGAACTTCCAACGGTTGCATCAACCCTGCAGGCTTCTGATGTTCGATCTTTGACTTCTAGAAAGTAAACAAGCATACACAAACTGTGCCACATCACGTTTCATGCCAGGCCACCAAAACAAACCCTTCAAGTCTTGATACATTTTCATAGCTCTTGGGTGAATACTCAAATTGCTTCTATGACTCTCTTTAAGAATCTTTCTTAATTACCTCATCATCGGGAATACAAATACGATCTCAGAACCTCAACACATCTTGCGCATTCAACTTAAAATCATCATTATTGGTTCCTACCATCAAATCCACCAACTTCACATCTAGCTTTTGAGCTTCTTTGATATTGTCGAGAAAGTCATTGTTAATCTTTAACATTCCCAACATAACACTGTGCGGTGTCACTTCACAAACCAAACTCAAATCTCGGAATTTCTCAATCAACTCCAACTCCTTAACCATCATGACTGACATATGCAAAGTCTTTCGGCTTAAAGCATCAGCTACAACATTAGCTTTTCCGGGATGATAATTCAAACCGAAATCATAATCCTTCAACAACTCTAACCACCTTCGTTGCCTCATATTCAACTCTTTTTGATCAAAAAGGCACTTTAAACTCTTATGGTCACTAAACACTTCAAATCTAGAACCATAAAGATAATGCCTCCAAATTTTCAACACAAAGACCACTGCAGCCAATTCAAGATCATGCGTAGGATAATTCTTTTCATGAGTCCTCAATTGCGTAGACGCATAAGCAACCACTTTACCATTCTACACCTAACCCCATCAGACAAGCATCATAGTACACAATAAAAGGCTCTCCTGGATTAGGCAAAGTCAAAATTAGAGCCGACGTCAACCTCTTCTTCAACTCATTGAAACTCTCTTCACATCGAATATCCCACACAAAGGATTTTCCTTTGCAAGTCAACTTAGTCAGCGAAAGTGCCAACTTAGAAAACCCTTCGATAAACCTTCTAGAATAACCGGCTAATCCCAAGAAGCTTCTAATCTCAGTAACCGACTTCGGAGTTTCCCATTGCAACACAACATCAAATTTAGAAGCATCTACAGAAATTCCACTACCAGAAATGACATGGCCAAGAAAACTAACCTCTTTCAACCAGAATTCACATTTGGACAACTTCGCATACAACTCCTTCTCCTTCAAAACTTGCAACATCACTCTTAGGTGTTATGCATGTTCTTTTTCCGATTTAGAGTAAATCAGAATGTCATCAATGAATACCACCACAAATCGGTCCAAGTAAGTATGAAAAATACGGTTCATGTACTCCATGAATACTCCCGACGCATTAGTAACACCGAAACGCATCACCGAATACTCGTAGTGTCCATACCGAGTCTTGGACGCGGTTTTCTGAATATCATCTTCTTTCACTCTAATCTAGTGATATCCGAATCTCAAATCAATCTTAGAAAACACACTAGCACCCACCAATTGATCCATCAAGTCATCAATTCTTGGAAGCGGATACTTGTTCTTAATCTTCACTTTATTCAACTATCGATAATCAACACAAAGTCTCATACTTCCATCCTTCTTCTTTACTAACAACATTGGAGCTCCCTACGGCGATACACTTGGTCTTACAAACTTTTTCTCAAGAAACTCTTCTAATTGCTTCTTCAATTCAAACAACTCAGATGCAGACATCCTATACGGTGCCATGGGAAGAGGTCTGGTACCACGTACAAGATCAATCGCAAATTCAACTTCTCTTTCAGGAGGTACATCAGGAATTTCGTCAAGAAATATTTCAGGAAATTCTCGCACCATCTGCAACTCGTCCATCATAACTTGATTCTCAAAAGACAACGAAGCCATCAACGAGAACATATGTGCTTCGTCTTGCATCCATTGCCTCAACTGTTTACCAGTCAACAAATCAGCTTCTTCCTCTTCAGGAGTAGAAAACCTCAAAGACTTGTTATAACAATTAATATGAACATAGTTATACTGTAACCAGTTCATACCCAAGATCACATCTAGTCCGATTAATGGCAAATAAATCAAATCAACAGCAAAGTCTTTGTCGAAGATCGACAAAGGGAAATTCGAACATTCAAGAGAAGTAGTCACCGATCCCTTAGCCGAAATTTCGAAGACCACTTTTCCATTCATAGAAGACAATACAAGACCCCGTCTTTTGACACAATCAGCAACAATAAAACAATGAGTAACACCAATATCAATAATAGTAATTAAAGGCATACTATTAATGAAACATGTACCTCTAATGAGTCTGTCCTCATTAGTTGTCGGATTCCCAGCCAAATAAAATGCTATTCCACTAGCCTGCCCCTTTTTTGGTTTTGGACACTGACTACTAAGGTGTCCTTCCTCGCCACAGTTAAAACAAATCATACTCTTATGTTGACAGTCAGAAATTGCATGTCCAAACTTACCACAACGGAAACATCTCTTCAAATCAGCATTACAAGCATAACTCTTGTGACCAGGTTGCCCACATTTGAAACATACAATTTTAGAAGGAGCATCTCCCCCACTAGTCCTCTGACCCGGAGAAACTCTCTGTTTACCTTTTCCCGCATCATAAGGCTTGCCACGGCTATATTGATTCTTGCCTCTCTTATCACTAACAATCTTGTGATGAGCATCGTTATCCTCTTCAAATATTCTACAACTATCAATCAAATCAAAAAAAAGACACGAATCTTAATTGAAACAACCCGTTCTCAAACTTGACGCACTTAGAAAACTCAGCACCTTCTCCATCAAAATGTGGATAGAACTTAGCTAACTCAATGAACTTCGCAGCATAATCAGTAACGAACTTGTTACCCTGTTTCAGCTCAAGGAACTCAATCTCTTTCTTACCCCGAACATCTTCAGGATAGTACTTCCTCAAGAACTCCCTACAGAACATAACCCAAGTGATTTCCTCACCTGCAGCCTCCAATCTCGAACGTGTCTCTACCCACCAGTCATCAGCCTCGACTGCTAGCTTATGAGTCCCATAACGAACCTTCTGTGCTGAAGTATAGTCCATCACACGACAGATCCTTTCAATCTCCTTCAACCAATATAATGCTCCATCAGGATCATTCTTACCCTTGAACTCCGGCGGATTCTCTCTTTGGAAAGTCGCCAAAATACGAGACCCAACATTCTTGTCAACATTCAGTTAATTTTGCATAGCCTGAGCCATCGCTTGCAAAGCAGCAGCAATCGCAACATCGTTCCCTTCCAGCCATCTCAACTTATCGCTACAACACAAACAAAATTAGAACTAAATAACAATACTCGACTGTTAAAAGAATCAACAATTTGACCGGACAGACCGACCTGCTCTGATACCACTAATGTAACACCCCAATTCTATCCCAAGTAATTATTCAATAAAAGCAGAGTATTAAATTTTCCAACAAAATCAGGATGTCACATTTTTCAACTTAAACACATAAATCTGTCATTTTTGATCAAAACGGATACATAACACTTTTAAGAGGCGGAACTAACACAATGCATAATTTTTGTTCTTCAAACATAAACGAATTCATTAATCATGCAGCGAAATCATAATAGTTTACGCACAAGGCATAACATCTTTTGAGTCATAAACAACATCAACATAATAAAAATCCTCAATTAATGACGTACGATTCAACACCAAAAACAACAAAATAAGACAAGTGTTCATTTCCCCCGAGTGCTACGTAATGACACCGAACTCGAACTAAAAACGGTAACAGCTACACCTCCTGGTTTCCTGCATGTTGCCAATATAAAGGCAACGACGAAACAAATGAAAGGGTGAGATATCAAACTATATAATTGAGATCATGATAAATAATATATAGTTAGAATTATATAAAATCATTATTTTTAAAGTCATACTTAGAGAGTCAAATGAGGGTTATACGTAAGTTTTGAGACCTTGGGGACTAGCTTTAGAAACTCATGATTTTCATCTTAAAAGAAATAAGATGAAGTATATGGTATATAAGTTCAACAAAAGAAGATGAGTTTATAATCTAGAGGTGAAAGTTGGAGACCATATCATCCCTCAAGTCATAGAGTTTAAAATGTCTTGGATCATTAATACAAAAAGATAGAGAAATAGAAGAGGATGTAAAATTTCAATTCAATTTGGATGGCTGAAATGGAGGATGGATTTAGGGGTTTTATGTGATGCAAAGGTACCTCTCAAGCTAAAGGAAATTTTTTATTAAACTGTGGTAAGACATACGATGTTGTACATGACATAATGTTGGATTCTTAAGAATCAATACGAGAATAAAGTTAATGTATCGGAGATGAGGATGTTGTGTCACATGTGTGGTAATTCTAGAAAGAATAGGATTATAAATGAAAAGAAGAATAAGATTATAAATGAAGACTCGTGCACATATATATATATATATATATATATATCATGCAAGATGATTGGTATTTTCGATGATTCAATAAATATGTCATTAAAAATAATGAAATTCGGGAAATAATATATATACAAAGTCAAATATGGATGTTTAAGCCTTTGTAATAAGACATATTTACATGTTTAATATCAGATGATAAAATATCAAGTCAATCTATAATGAAAGTAAAATATAAAAAGATTGATAACTTGACATTCAAGTTCAAACTAAATGTATTAATATCAAGTAGAGCTGGCAAAATGGGCCGGGCCGGGCCGAAAAGCCCGCTAAAATAAAGGGCTTGAACAAAAAAATTAGGGCCCGATTATTATCCGGGCCTTTTAGCCCGACCCGTTTAAAGCCCGATTGAGTTGCGGGTAGCCAGTAAGCCCGATAAATTTTTTTAATAATAAAAATAATTTAAAATAAAATTTAAAACTAACAGATAAATAAATTTAGTAAAACTATATTTAAATTTTAATGAAAAAAAATTGCTATCATTTGACCCAATCCAACCAAAATCAATCAGGTTAACTTTTATGCCTAGCCCACTTAATTTTTTTCTCTCAATCTCACTAACACAAAGTTCCAACAAAAAGAAAGAAAAACTATTTTATAACTTGCTGCTCTTCCTGCTACAAGAGAAATAGGGTTCTGAGTGAAATAGGGGAAAATTGGTAACCGGCCGTAAGTTAAGCATCGTGCTCGTCGCCGTCTTCACCTTAACACAAGCTTCTCTTATATGATGTAAGTTAAATATTTATCTTGTTAATTTATTTTTTAATTTTAAACTATACTCTTGTTGTTCTTGTAATGGTTAAATGATTTATAAATATCAGCTTCACTTGCAATTATAACTATGTAGTTATTATGCAGTAGGATAATATTTTGAAAATCAGTTGACAATTGAAATTGTAAGGGAAAAATCCTCAAGGGTTTGTTGTCAAATGGAGGTTATATATATACTTGTTTAAGACAAATTTCATGTACTAAATAATTTCACTTATAAAACATATAATATTTGTTTATATAATATAACATGTTCCATTGGATATTCTTTACTGTACATTTAATTCTATAATAACTTATGCAGTGTTTTAAGCACATGGTTCTTTAAATGACTTTCATTTTTAACATATTTGTTGCAAAACAATTCTTTGAAATCACATTTTCTATCAATATGAATACTTCTGGTTTTGGAAAACGTGTGGTGCTAGATGATGATGTTCAAATTTTAGAAACTCCTCCACCAATGGGAAATCCACCGGATGACATTACGACACCAAGGGAAAAAAAGAAGAGGGCGTTAACATCTGATGTGTGGAACCACCTTGTAAAGATTGGTATCGATACTGATGGAAAAGAAAAGTGTAAGTGTAAAGGTTGTGGTTCTATTTTGGGTTGTAAATCTACCGGTGGAACAACCCATTTAATTCGTCATGTTGATTCTTGTAAATTTCATGTTGAGAAACATGGTGATGTAGGTGATATGCTTCCTGATATGGAGGGAAGATTGAAAAGAAAAAAGTTTGATCAGAAGGTTAATCGAGAAATTATAGCTGAAATGATAATTACACATGGTGCACCATTTAATATGGTTGAGTGGGAGGTCTTTAGAAAATATCAAAAGTTCCTGAATGAGCAGTGTGAGTGGATTTCTAAAAATACTACTAAAGCTGATGTAATGGAAATATATAAGGTTGAGAAAGAAAGGTTAAAGTCACAATTGGCCCAAATTTTAGGAAGAATTTGTCTCAGCTCTGATTGTTGGACTTCATGCACAAATCATGGCTACATTTCTTTAACTGCTCATTTTGTTGATGTGAATTGGAAGTTGAATAGTAAAATTCTTGCATTTTCTCATTTGAAACCTCCACATTCAGGACCCCAATTAGCATTGAAAGTGATGGAACTCTTGCGAGAATGGGGCATAGAAAGAAAAGTTTTTTCTCTCACTTTAGATAATGCCCCAGCAAATGATAACATGCAAAACTATTTGAAAGAGCACCTAGGATTGTCAAGTAGCTTGTTGCTTAATGGAGAGTTCTTTCACATTAGATGTTGTGCACACGTTTTGAACCTGATTGTTCAAGATGGATTGAAGATAGCAAGTGATGCATTGCATGAAATTAGACAAAGTATGTATTATGTGAGAGCATCGGAAAGTAGAAAAATTCAATTTTTAAATTGTGTTAACAATGTTGATGGAATTGATACATCAATTGGATTGAGAATGAATACCCCTACTAGATGGAACTCCACTTACATCATGCTTGAGAGTGCTATAAATTATGAGCGTGCATTTTATAGCTTAAGTTTATGCGATCCAAATTACAAGTTGTGTCCGAGTCCTCTTGAATGGAGAAGAGCGAAAGTAATGTGTGAATTTTTGAAGCCGTTTTACGATATTACAAATTTGATATCTGGATCTTCCTACCCAACATCAAATTTGTATATAAGAGAAATATGGAAGATAGAATGTCTTTTGAATTCAAATTTGATAAGTGAAGATTTTGTTATCAACAGTATGACTATAAAAATGAGAGAGAAATTTGACAAGTATTGGAGCGACTATAGTACAGTATTATCATTTGGGGCTATACTAGATCCAACCAAGAAGCTCAATTTTTTGACATTTGCATATAAAAAAATTGATCCATTAGCAGCAGAAAAGAAGTTGGAGAATGTCAAGAATAAGTTGTCTATGTTGTATGAAGAGTATGTTAGAAATGGAAGTCATTCTTCTAATGCAAGGCATTCACAACAAGCACATTCTTCGCATGGAGGAAGAAACTCAAACATGCCTCAGTCATTATATGTGTGTGAAGTAAGTTTATTTTATTAAACTTTCATAGTTTCATTACCATACTTTCAGTTTATATAATTTTTAATTTATTTATTTTCATTTGGTAGGAATTTGAAGAGTATGAAAGTCAAACAATTAGTGCCGCGAGAACATCTGATCTTGATGATTATTTAGTCGAGCAAAGGCTTCCGCCAATATGTGGTTTTGATATATTGGCTTTTTGGAAGGAGAGAAGTCAAAGATGTCCCGGTCTTGCAAATATGGCTTGTGATATACTAAGCATTTCAATAACCACTGTGGCATCAGAATCTGCCTTTAGCATTGGTGCTAGAGTTTTGACAAGTATAGAAGCTCTTTGAAAGATGACACAGTTCAAGCTCTCATGTGCGCACGTAGTTGGCTGCATGGTTTTGTAGGTATGAAATTTATATGAAATTTAGAATAACGACTCATCGATTATAGAATGAGACACTAGCTAAGTTATATGATATATTTTCTTTGTAGAATATGATAGTGACAATGATGAAGATGAAGATGAGAAAGAAGTCATTAGTTCGGAAAATCTTGAAATTTCAAAAGGATCAAATCAATGATAGTGAACAAAGGTATGCTTATCAAACTCAAAATTTGTAGTTTATGTCTTGAATTTCAGTTTTTATAATGATGTTTTTTATGTCTTTCTTTGTAGTTAACTAGTAGTTTTCTTTCTTTTAATATATGCTAACAACTAACTGTGATGCTAACAAAACAAATGTGAGTGATTGTGTATGCAACCCATTTCACAAGGTTGTGTTTCAGAACTATTAACGTAATGGACTAGTGGACTACATGGCTACTGTTATTACATATACAAAATTGTTTTAATATAATATAGTGGACGACTGTAATGACATGCAAAATTGTCTTGATATTTCTATTAGGAATGGAAGTTGGTGTTTGAATGAAAGTTGGATCAATATATAAACATAAGCATGTGGTGTTGAATTAAACACTATTAATATCTCTTGTAAAACTGTTAATATTTTTATTGCTTAAATACTTTACTAATATAATGTCTTTTCATGTAGGAGACGTTGGTGTTTGAATGGAAGATATAATTTCAAACTAATGCAGCTGAAAATGATGGACCCTTTTTGAAGCTTTTCCATATTTTGAATATGATGGAACTCTTTTGAAACTTGCAAATTTAATTTTGTTTTGAAATGTATTAATTGTTACTATGGATCTAAATACTTATTTAATTTTTTATGTATGTTGGATTTGCCTGAAGTGTAAATGGTTAGACGCACTTAGACTTAGTTGGTGTCTTTGAAATTTGTAGTTTATTCTATTCAAACTTGTGTTAATGATATCATATTATTTTTTTAAAATCAAACAAAACGCTTTTTAATTTTTAAAATAAAATTTTATATATAAATCGGGCTAGCCCAAAAAACCGAAGCCCGTGAAGGGCCGGGCTTGGTCAATCAAATTGTAACCCGTTTATAAAACGGGCTTTTTAACCCGACCCGCACAAAGTCCCGAGCCCGTCATGGGCCAGTCCGTCACGGGCCGGGTAGCCCGTTTTGACACCTCTAATATCAGGAAACAATACTATTAATATCAAGAAACGGCATAACTTTAATTATTTATTTTTAAATCTACTTAAATATAAATAAAATTCTACAACTAATGTGTATTTAACGATTTTGATATTTAGCCTTTATATCCTACAATGGTCTCTTTTTCTGGCAAGAACTTTAACCCTGAATTGTTGGTTTAAGTTTTTTTTTTGTTTTTTTTGTTTCTACCAAATTTACATGAATCCAACGAAAAAATTTGCTTAAATAAATAAAATAGTGTAAACCATCATTTATTTATTAGTTTAATAAAGATAGGTATCATACATGATGCATAGTAAACCAATTTGAATTGCATTTGTATGTATTGTTTAATCAATTTTATATTTATACTTTATACTTTTGTTGGATATGTATCTATCATTTAATTAATGTCATTTTATATTAATACTTTATTTTTCAGAATTGATAGTTTAGTTGATTTATTGTTGAAAATGTAAGGAACAACTACATTCATATTTTCATGGACAATAGTGACCCGTATGAGAACGGGACGAAAATTTTATATGATTTTTGTTTGATTAGTTAGAAATGGATCAGCAAGAAATTCTTGAACTGATATTGGTAAGGAGATTTGTATTCTACTCTTTCTTGTAAGGCACTTGATATTATCAAAAAATATTACTCATTTCATCTAATAGAAAAATAGCTAGAATTTAAGACTTTAACACAGTCATGCACCCTCAGAAGATTAAACATGTTGTATTGATATCTCATGCATAATAAACTGTACAATCTTAATCACGTCAAAAAAAGAATCCCTAGCCTAAGCTTTAAATAAACTGCAACACATAACAGATGACTTCGCAAGTGCATCTCCGAATTAACTCATAATTTGTTAAAAATATGGTGACTTCGCATGTGCATCTGCGAAGTAACTCATAATTCCTCATTTCGCTAGTGCACTTGTGAAGTCAGTGAACTGTTTTAACAAAACGAACAAAACATACTCCCAACCTCTTTTCTACCAAAATACCAAATTTTCTCACTTTTCACTCCAAACCCTAACATTTCTACTACCCAAACTCACTAATTTTTGCTCATCCCTCCATTTCAACTCATTTCAAATCATCCCAAATCATCTCCAAGCTTTCAAATTTGTGCAAGTTTTCTACAATTTATTTTGATTCACAATGCAATCTTGTAATAGTTTATTAGGTTAGTTTGTAAAAATTAAATTGTGTATGTTGGTGTTAGAATAGGTAAATGTAGTTGTTTGGGTGACCAAAAATTGAGTTTTGGGTCTTTAGGGCAAGAAGCTGTTAGGTTTTGAAAATGGCTATGCGCAGGGGATTTCACAAATGCACTTGCGAAGTCACCTTAGACCAATTTCGCAAGGGTACTTGCGAATTCTTGTCCGAGTTGTTTCATTTTTAAATCCTAACAATTGTAATTGTTTATTTTAAGAAAATGGCTGACAATCAAGACCCAAGCAGGCGGTTAAGATAAGAAAGACCAACCCAGGTTGTCTCGGCTCACTAAGAGAGAATTGAGCAGCATGTTAACCGGCCTCGAGGACAGGGTCAGGTACAAAGGCCGCAATTGGATGTAGCTTCCCTTTCTTCACTGAGTAGTCGTCTGCCTCAGACGTCTATATCTCAAGCGTATGAGCATGTACTTGATGAGCTAGAGGTGGCAGAAAGGTTTGCAGTTCCTGAGGTGGATAAGGTACCCGAGGATATTCTGGTACCTGAGCAGGCAGAGCAGGGCTATTAGAGAGGGTCACTTGACACCTCCCTCTTGATTTACTATCATGATTATACCGTTCGCCATGTCTGGGAAGGACATGTATATTTTTGGTTGCACTTTTTCATTTTATATTTTTTACTCAAACATACGATTATAACTATTATTTTTTTGTTTCAGTAACAATTTCCTATAAAGCATGTGTATCACTCCCAGAAATTTTTGAGTTGTTCATGCCGAGATTTCAGTGATTCCATGATGTTGTGATTGGATCCAGTCTTTCCAGATTATGTTGTACATGTTACAACACTACAAGTCACGACATGCAAAGGACTTTTGCTGAGAGGTGGCACAAAGAGATGTCGTTTTTCCACTTTCCTATTGGAGAGATGACCATAACCCTTGATGATGTTTCCTACTTGCACCACCTACCTATCATAGGTAGGTTACTTAGCCATCACAAGATATCACGAGATGAGGCGATTAAGTGGATGGTTGAATATCTGGTGGCTAATCTAGATAGGGCATATGGTGACTACAAATCCACTAATGGGGCGCATATAAAGTTTTCACTTATGAAGGATTTGTATGAGGATCACCTGGTTGCAGCATCAAATTCCCAGAAAGAAGAGGACGATGTTTTGATTCAGTATCACCGAGATTGTGCTCTGCGGTGTTACTTGATGTTCTTGATCGACACGTCCGTCTTTGTAGACAAAAATGGACCTATACCGATGTGACTTACCTGCGGTATTTTATAGACCTGACTACAGTTCGTGAGTGGAACTGGGGGCCGCTGTTTTTCTATACCTCTATCAGAAGCTAAATGAAGCTTCAAGTTGGATGTCGAGGGAGCTCACTGGCTCATGCACACTCTTAACAGTACCTTTCATTTCAACTATTAACTTTAATTTGTTTTGATTAATTTGTACTTACATATTATGTTATTGTTTTTGCAGAGCTGGATAATATCTCATTTTCACCGCATTCACGGTTTTGAATTAGATGAGGATTATACTGACAACATGCCAAGTGTAACGCCCAGTTTTAATTAATATTATATTATATTAATATTTTCGAATTACCGATCGATATTTATTTTGCGACGAGAATATTTATATTAATCGATATATCTATTAATATATTTGGCGACGTTTCGTTCGGTCCGGTTTTTTATTCCGTTCGGTTCGGTAAAATATTATTCGGATCCGATATTTAATTCTCCGGAATTATTTTAATTAATTGAGTTAATAATATTATTGGATATTATTAGTGTGTTAATTAATAAAAATAAGTTAGGGGTGTGAGGAGTAATTGTGTAGAAATGGGGTTTACACCCTTGTTGCTAGTAAGAATACTTATAAAATCAATATTCCTCATTTTCTTTCCATTAAAAAAAACACTTCTCTTTGTTTTCTTTCCATTTGCTACTCAAAAGCCAAACTTAGTAACCTTGGGAGAAAGAGAGGGTTTTGGAAGGAGAAGAGAAGAGCAAGAGCTTGAGGTTTGGAGTGGTTGAATCTTCATGAATCATCCAAGCATTTGAGGTAAGGGGTTTGATTTCTTCATCTCATATAGTTAGGGTTTTGGTTGATATAGTTTGGATTTGGGGAAAAATTGATAGGTTGATTTATGAGTTTGGTTGGTGGATTGTTGAAATAGTTTAGAAAGGTTGAGTTAGGAGTATGGATTATTGGGTGTTTCCTTGTTAATTTATAGGTACTAGAAGTACGAAATGGAAATGGAAAAACTGTGAAAAACCAGAAAAAGAATTACAATGTCTGTTAGAAAAACTAGTTGCAGGAAAGAAGAATTAGGGGAGATGTTACAAAGGGGGAGGCGCCCACCTCTGGCTATGGGGCAGCCGTCCCCCTTCATGAGGCCCTCGCTTTCATTCATAAACAACGAGTGGGACTTGCGTCCCAGATTGCAAGGGAGAGATACCATTTTTCTTGCTGTTATGCGTTTCTGTGGGTTACGTTTCTGTTTTTCTGCAGAATTTATTTTTCTGCATAATTTTTCCTGCTTCTATTTCTGTCTAAATTCCAAATTCAACATACCACAAGTTAGTACTAATAAAATATAATTAGGACATAAGATAAGTTAGCCAAATAAATTTGGAACCCGATTATGTCCTGATTTTCCGATTCCGGTAAATTCGACGACGACGCAAGTTGCTCTGAATTCAACGAAAATTGACGTGCTAGCTAAGTTCGACGTGTAGAACGTAGTGGTGAGGTTAGTTTTTAGAAATTATGAGTTTTTACGAAATGACCCGAAATAGGCTTAATTACAGTTAAATTGAATCGGATTGCATTTTAGTCAATTTAAGACACGTTTGGACAATCCGATTGCGATGTTGACGATTATGATTAATGCAGGTTATTAAGAATGGCTTTCGCGACGATTATAGGTGTTTGACTATTTTTCCGTATTTGAAATTTAGTGAATGAATTGATAATGATGTGGTGTAATTAAATAGGATGTTTGCGACGATGTATTTATTAATGAATACTTGACGATATGCGATGCGATGATATATGTCTTTGTACATGATGATGTGATGATTATATTGATGTTGTTAATAAATGCTTCCAATTTGTGAATGCATGATTTTTGATGATGATGAACTATTGGTGATGTTTTGCATAATGCAAATATGATGCGATGATATATTTATCTTGATGTAGATAAATTATGGCGATGTGGGCTTTATGCCAATTTTGATGAGCGATGATGATGTTTTTGTGTTGTGTTGTTTTATTGTCGAGTCACATACATTGCATTGGAGACGATGAGCTTTTATGCCAAGCGACGAGGCTTTTATGCCAAGCGACGAGGCTTTTATGCCAAGTGTTCCTAATTATGGACAAAGCGACAGGTACCACATGCATAACATAGTCGTGTCTCATGGAGTCGGTTATGTTTATGTTTGAGTTGTTTGGCGTTGGGTTTTTAATTGATGGATGATGTTGAATTGCGATGATATATGATGCTTTGTTTGGTGATGATCTTTATGATGAACATGAAATGAATATGACTTGGTAATTTCATGATAACTATGCGATGAATGTAAATTATGAGTTTTGCGATGATTTAACCTTGATGAAATGCTTAATGCAACTATGATGTGATGATTTTTGTGACGATGGGCTTTAGCCAATTTGTGATGGTTTTATTTATGTTGCTTATGTCATTAGCATTTTTTGACGTTGTTGTGATGATTTATGTCGATGAGGTTATGGCAATATAGTGTAGATTATACACATTAGAATGACGATTAGAGTAAGTGAGTTTTGGTTATGTGTTGGTATGCATTTTTTTAATCTATATCCTTTATGATTCCAAATACTATATATATATATATATATATATATATGTTATCATGCCTTTAATTATATGTTTTGGAGTATCTCACCCTTTGCATTGTTTCGCCGTTACCTTTATATTGGTAACGTGCAGGTTATGAAGACGGAGTTTATAGCTGCTTTTAGTCGAGTCGGTGTCGCTCTGATACGTAGCACTCGGGGGGAATAATTATGTTGTCTTGTTGTTGTTCTTTTGTTGTTTTTCCTTTTGTAATAAGAATCATACTTTATAAAAATATGATTGGTTAAGGAAGTCTAATAAAGAAGATGTTTTGATTTTTATGAATCAATTTATGTTTTCCGACGATGCTATGTATCCGAGATTTATACTTTAAAATAAACTGTTTAAAGTGACTTGGTTTTGAAGGTGTGATGCCTCAGTATTGAATTTATGAAATTTTAATTTACTCTGATTTTTGCATATAAAATCTTGGATAATATTGGGGTGCTACACCAAGGGCTGCCAAATATATTCTCCACAGAGGAAACCATAAAGTAGGGTTGTACCGGGTGTATCTCGATCGTACCAACCATGACGACATCAACTGGGCACCTTTTGAGGATTGCAGGGATATTGTGGAATTCGATATGATCTCTTTATACTCGGGGTGACTAGCATATGGGTTAAATATTATGGTCGAGTATCTTCCGAAGCGCTGTATCCGCCAGTTTGACTATGTGCGGATGATACCTGGATCTCCTTTTCAGGATGCTCCCGACACCGTGGTACATCGGGATCTCAATGAAGTCTTATAGGATTGGAAGAATCATTTGGTGCCACAAGAGTATCGAATGATGTTGGTATCCTAGAGTTGGCACTATGTAGAGGGTTACGTGACATGGTTCATTAACGTGTCACGCCTTCTCATGACATCAGATGACCCTGGATGTCCTCCTAGGCTAGCTCATGAGGAGCTCTTGGAGAAAAAGCAGGTCGAGAATAAATATGTCATTGATTTATTGTCGATTTGTCAACGGATCCGCCTACTTGAGCAGGAGGCGTTAGGGATGTCAATTTGCTCCCGTTAGTTGGGATCCCCGCGGGGATTCCCTGTTTGAGGTCCCAAAGATGGGGGATTTCTCCTCCCACAGGGACGGGGATGGGGAATAAAGTTCCTCTGAAGCACTTTGGGGATGGGAATGGCGAACATGTCCCCCGTCCCGTGGAGTCCCCGTCCCGCACTAGAATTCCATAATATTGTTATTTAATATATAGTTTAACATTTCTATGTAGGTTTATTTATCATTTCAAATAACTTATTAGTAAAAGAGAGAGAGAGATCTAACTGACTATTTTAATTTTTTAAAGTTTGAAAACTTTGTGTTCATAAATCTCAATATTAAATATTGTTAAAACAATATATTTATCATAGATGATTAGTTTACTAATTTATTGTAGTTAGTTTTTGAGTGTTTCTATTAAATTATTTAAAAATAATAAGTAAAAATTTATGTCTATAGATATCCACAGAAACTGTGGGATCTATGGGGACCCGCGGGGATCCGTGGGAACAGAGATGAGAGACAAAATCTCCCTGTGACAGGAACCTGAAATGGGGATGGGAATAAATTCAAGAGCGGAGATTGAGATGAGAATGTATCCCCCGCCCCCGCCCCCGCCCCACCCCATTGACATCCCTACGTTGGATACAAGTATTATTGAGACAGACGGTTGTGAGGCGGTTGCCATAATGAGAGAATGGTCAGCGAGGCATATGATGCATCGCAGTAACGCGAGAAAATGACGGCGAAGAGAGTTAGGATTAGGTATATACGCAGTAGTCTGTATTATGTTTTATTTTTTATTATTGTTGTAATATTTTGACCGTACTTACTTTTCGAACAATTTATATATAAAATTATGTATGAAGCATATGACTTCGTATTTAATATTGCTTAATAGTACACCGTTAACACATGGTGTTAATTTGTCCTAAAATAATAGAAAAGTCTGTAACTCAAATATTATACAATTATAGTATAATATGCTTGAATTTACCAAATAATGCGAAAAATAAAACATATTCACCTTCGACTATGTAGAACAAGGTTTGACACTACTTCACACAGGCCACTGGCAAGCAACCATTGCAACCCCCGTTGTTACTAAGATGCAATGCCCCAAACTTGTGTTTTTCCAAGTTTTGCTAGATGAATCTTCTTGATTTTGAATATTGAAGATTTTTTTTCTTCGTTATATGTGCGTGAACTCGTTTTATTTGAGTTAAAACCAGAAGTCGAACACCAATTACTTCATATTTTTTTAGAGGGTCTCTATGTTGGATCATAAAAGCAACTATTGTGTAGTTTAACAAAGAGAGAAGCAACAACTTACTCCAATGGCTTAAATTTAGAAACAAATCACCAATGGATAGAAAGTATCTCTTACATCTAACAAACTAATATGTAATGTCACTGTCGAAATATGAGTTCACATCAGCATTCAGTAGCAAGATATAATATTACAACAGATGAATAAATGACAGAAATTAATATAAGTGAATGAAGACCACTCACCATTTTTCCGTATCTTATATCCAGCTAGAATGTAGTAGTACAATCTTTCACCAAGCTCCTGAAATGACCATTATCTGCATTATTTAAAGGCTTATATATGGTTATATACTGAACAATCATCTAATAAAAACCAAAATATGACTGCTAACCAAAGTACTGAACAATCATATAATGGCTTTATACTCTATAAACTTCATCAATTATGCTAAGCATGCAATTTACAACATGTTTTTATAGGGAAAACTGATCCACAAGGAAACAATTTGAAACACCTGAATCTATTAGTAGCAAAACAAACTAAGAGCAACTTCAAACCACTCACACATCATACTTATCACCTATAACTAAAGATATATATATCCCTACAATGTTTAGAACATATTATAAACTGGGAATTAAAGAGTATATTTATTTAATGGGTACACAATGTGCAAAATCAGTTGAAATGCTGGAAATAATCTTTTATGACCTCACACCCATGCAAAACAGAGGAGAGGGTCCAATTTCTCCGTAGAGATGTTTATTCTGATATAAATTAGAATTTCTATAAGTCTTTTGCATTATCATTCTAATCTCTAAATCTGTCCACAAAACTGAATTATAAGATTACAAATTATGGGCATAGTACAAGTTAGAGAATAAGTATCTGACAAATGACATTTCCCTCCTATGTGATTCTAAATACAATAAGTGAAATTGCAAAACAAACAAAAAAACTAATAGATATCTTAAAGTGGAATGCACATTTCACCAAAAGGTGTGAACTTTTGCTGAGGGTGAATTTTGGAGCAAAAATCCAATTATTTTAGAAGGAATGGAGGAGGAACCTTTTTTAAATGCTTCTTGTAACTTGGCAACTTGTTCTTGTGATCCGGCAGGCTGTTGGGCTAATTTAGCTTCGATCAATGACTTGGAAGTTTCTTTCACCTCTATTGTCAATGACTCCAACTTACGCAAGGAATTGAGTTTAACCTTCAATACATCAGGTATTAAAGAGAGAACATGAAGAGTATTGGAATACATGGTCAATGATTTGAGATCAACAAGTTCAGTAGATGAAGAGGAGCTTCTGCATAATTCATTTTTTCTGGGTAAATGGTCAGGTGTTTAAGAGAAGCGAGACTGCTCCCACGCAGTATCTGAAAAGGAGAACCTATAAAAACAAAAGTAGAAAGATTTGGAGTAGACAGCTGAATTTTCCATTGACTCCAAGAATGACAATACTTTTTGTGGTTAATAAAGCAAGTGTGGTACTTGATATGCATAAGTTTTGTTCACCCAAAATTTCAAAATAAATAATACTCAAGGTTTTCAAGCGGGGAAAACTCAAAAAATGATCAACTCCGCCAAGAAAGGCCACAAACCCTAATCTCAAGCAGGTCAATGACGGCAAATTTAGAGAACTGGGAAATAATATATTACGAAAAGGATTTTTAGGGTTTCCAGGGAAAACATAAAAGTTAAGAGATGTTAAGTTCTGACATGAAGAGATACAGGACGGAAAGAGTTGAATAGGAGATATGGTAATGATTTGCAACTCCTTAACATTGCGTGAAACAACATAATTTAACATGTTATTTAAGAGGTCAGGACTCACGCCATCCTCGTTGCAATGCTCGTTGAGTCGAAAATTGAGTTTGTGTACCGAGATGGAGGGGTCGTGACATCGGAAATTGAAAAAGTTAATGATAAAGCTGATGAAATTATCAAAATTGTTCAAGTGTGAAGAAGACATTAGAGTAAGTGTGGGTAGATACTTCCAGAGATGGTACCATCTTGTGGACAAAACTGAAGTCTGAACAACTTGTTTTGTATTCAAATAAGAGAATATGTGAAGAACAATACAATCGGATAAATCGCTGAGCCGGTCTTTTTTTTCATCTGCGTCATACTTTACTCTCTGTAACTTCATATCTCAGAACTTGCGAGATTCATAAACAAATTCTGCACCAACCTTCATCATTGATATACGCAACAATTTTTGCAAATCCTTCCGGTTGAGATAATTCCGCAAATATGTCTATCTCAATTTGCTTTATCGCTATCTGCTCGCTCGCATTAATGAGATAGATCCATCCTCTATTAATTTCCTTATTTTTTTTAATTACTAACCGACAAGTATCCACCTCATCAAATATTATATTATTATATATAATTAGAAGTGAGCTTGATCAAATTAGAAGGGGGAGTCCTCTCATATGCATTATTAATAAAATTGCATACTAACGATGAATTTTTACCAAATTAGAAGAATTTTTTTTATTGAATAATTAATGTATATGGTTTACATGTAGACCAAATACATTAATTATTCAATGAATTTAAAAGTAAATTTCTCTAATAATGTGAGACAGAGGGAGTATAATGGTAGAGTTAGAGATTTTAGGCAGTCTGAATAAAAATTTAAACTGCAAATTACATATGACATAATATATAATTTTGTCCATATTTTTACTAATTTTACTTTTGTTTTTACTAATTTTCCTCTGGTTTCATCTAAAAATCGACTATGAAGTTGGAAGAAATACAAAGAAAATAAGGGTTGAGCCCAAACGCATGTCCGGTGTAACACCCTCCTAAAATATCCCGCGAATATTAATAATCAAATCAGAGCTAACATGTAAAACAAGGGCATTACAATTCAATTAAAAAGAAAGTCTCATACAATTGTCATGCTTCACTGAAGAACTTCATTAAAATAATTAAACAATAAACATGTTCTACACAGCGGAAAATACCATCAAAACCGGAGTAAATTCAATCAATAATTATTCTCAAAACAACTAAAAAGAACAACAGATTTTTAACTATAACTCGCAACAAACGTTCCCCAGTGTTACAACTACCAGAGCATGACACTGACACGCTGATAAACTAAATGCATAGCTCAAGAGCCATCCTCACCAACTCCTAAGCAATTAAGACTTCAATCTGAAATCATCAAAGTAAGGGTGAGATTTCATCACAATTAAAATGCATTATAAGTTCATCAAAAGCAATAAAATATCATAAGACATCAGTTCACCCTATTCAGCATAATCAGATCTGCTTCATACACAAGTTACAAATATACGTCATACACAAACAACAGACTATAACACTGGAATCCATCCTAACATGTTATAATCCAAACAAATAATGATGCAGACTTTATGCATGTGGTACCGACAGTGAACTAAATTCACACATTGTTTCATTCCAACTCGGACACAACATTAATCCTTGATTCGCCCATACATCATTCGGAAACGAATCCAACCTCACCACCACTAATCAACTGGGTACGGGTATTGGTTATACGAGTCAAATTCCACACAATGGGAATTAACTCCACCAGAATGCATACGCATGCACATCATAAAGCCTTCTAAAGTTCAAGTTGTTTCAGATGGATGTGAAGAGTGCCTTCCTAAATGGGTACTTAAATGAGGAAGTGTATGTGGAACAGCCTAAAGGGTTTGTGGATCCAAATTGTCCTGATCATGTTTACAAATTGAGGAAAGCATTATATGGTCTAAAACAAGCTCCTAGAGCTTGGTATGAAAGATTGACAAAGTTCCTCACTAACAAAGGATACAGGAAAGGAGGTTTGGACAAAACTCTTTTTTGTCAAGGATGAAGAAGGAAAGATAATGGTAGCTCAAATTTATGTTGATGACATAGTGTTTGGAGGAATGTCAAATAAAATGGTTAAACATTTTGCTAACCAGATTGTCGCACCCCGAAATTTCCCCTTTGTTTTATCCATCCATTTCTTTGGTTTCAAAGGAAAGATTCGTTCATTAAGCGATTCGTTCATTAAACTGTCGTTCAAGAAGTTTTGGGCTATTTAGTTCAGAAAGGCCTGTTTGGGAATTATTTGCCCGGAGGAATTTATTCGTTCTCTTTTGGAATTATTAATTCAAGAAATATAATTATCATTTATTTTCTTGGATTTTAATTTTTAAAAAAAAGGGAAGAATAAGAAACCAGAATTTTGATTCGAATTTGAATATTTTTTTTTATATCAAGTTGATATTACAAAAAATATTTAAGCTTTACAAAGAGAATAAGTTTTGCAAGAAGAATCGGAATTAACTTGAATTCGGAAATTCCGTTCGGTATTACAAGTTTTCTAATTTGTTTTACAAGTACAAAAAGTTCTAATGCCGTAAGCTCCTGGCTTCCTCCGAGTTTCTCTTCATCCGGGCATTTTCAAAATTCTTTCATAAGAAAACTCAAGTATTTAAGCCGTTGGATGCTAGTCTAATTGTTTAAACACTTGCAAAAAATGAACTTCGAATCTTTAAGTCGTTGGATGCTAGACTAATTGCTTAAAGATTCTTAATAACGTGATCCTTGTTTCACTTCACTCTTTCATAAAGAAAAACTTTTGGGATGATAGACGACTCGTTGAGCATTGAGCTCATCTTGTTTCTAGTATTTGAATCGTAGGATGCTAGTCTTATTGTTCAGTACTTTTCCCCCAATTAAAAAATAATTCAACTCACTCAAATTCTTTTATCGCTCATACGCGATCATAAAAACTCTTTTCCGATAAAGAGTGTGCAATAGTCATCTCAAAACACGAACGTGGACTTAAAGATTTTCAAACAAACTAAACAAGTCCTAGTTCAAGCATTTGAGATGTCTAGAACGCACGATTTTTCTTATAAAATCAATACAACAAACTTAAAACCTTTTTAAGAGGAACTACAGAGTTTTGACTTTCCCATTGCACAAGGGAATATGTAGGCACACGGTTCTGAAACCGTGCCAAACTCAAAATAATAACAAACAATTCTTTTTCTTTTAGCATCCATAATTTAGCAATAAACACACACACAAAACACGTAGAATTAAATGGGTCCCATCGAGTACGATGGATGTAAGGGGTGCTAATACCTTCCCCTTACATAACCGACTCCCGATTCCACTTTTTTTGGTCACGTAGACCGCCTTATCCGCTTGTTTAGGGTTTTATCTATATTTTCCCGTTCTTTTTAGAACAAATAAAATTAGGTGGCGATTTCACTATTTTTGAGAATTAAAAGATTTTTGAAAATCGAGTTGCTTCAGTTGGCGACTTCACTGGGGAAACTTTTTAAGCGAGTTAACCCTAATTTAATACTTCGCTTGTGTGTTTTGTTTTTGCTTTGATATTTATACTATTCTATTGATATATTTTGGGGCATTTATTGGTTATGGTTCATAGATAAGCCCAATACCCAGGCTTCTAGGAAACATAAGTTTAGAGTGGTTGAGTAGCTTAGGTCCACCAGACATCCGTGTCTTTTGGATCGACGTGAAGACCACAACTTAGAGTTGGTCGTTTTAAGGGGATTGTTGCACCGTATGCTAGTGCGGGACAGCAATTTCTAGACAAATGGCCTACAACTCTAAGTATTAGGATGTCCAAAACGGAGACCGACCGCTCAAAGGATTTTGAGTATCCCTTTAAGAGCTGCTTCTTGGAGTATACTTTTGGAAGTATTATCCCCACGTAGGCCGCTCACGTGGTGATAATATTTCTAAAAAGGGGATTTGAGACTCCAAGAAGCATTTAGCATAAAAACACTAGAACCAACCTTGTTTGGGGAATTGTGGGTAGACGTCGAAACCATGTCCGACCATCCTTTTAGACCCTTGTCTGTTTAACTTTACATGTGATTTTGCCCATAACATCAATATGTATCGCATCACATTGCATTCTTATATGCATTACCATCACATTGCATCCTTACATGCATCACCATCATATGGCATTCTTACATGCATTACCATCACATTGCATTCTACATGCATCACCATCATATGACATTCTTATATGCATTACCATCACATTGCATTCTTACATGCATCACCATCATATGACATTCTTATATGCATTACCATCACATTGCATTCTTACATGCATCACCATCATATGGCATTCTTATATACATTACCATCACATTGCATTCTTACATGCATCACCGCCATATGGCATTCTTATATGTATTACCGTCATGTTGCATTCTTACATGCATTACCATTACATTACGTTTGCATTCTTTAATGCATTGCCATGCGTTCAATTTTCACCAGAAAAGCTCATTTCATTTCTTCTGTCCAGAAATATCAAACTGTCTACTCGACACACGTTCAGAACTCCAAGGATGTCTCAGAGGGCTATAGACGAGCTTCAGCATGGTCAGGAACTATTGAAGGCAGAAGTTAAGCACTTGAAGAGTCAGATGAGTCTAGTCATGGATCTCTTGCAAGTTGTGTTGAAAAGAGAATGCAACACCACACCAATCTCTGCAAGTTTGGTTGCTGCTCTATCATCTGATATCTCCATGAGTCAAGGACATCTACGCGTAGCGAACTCTCCAGGTCAAAATCATCCTTTTGAGCATCATCCACGGCCTTCACCTTCGAAGATTCCTCGACAACAGCAATTGGTTACTCCTCGGTCGAAGAAGAATGAGCCAAATCAACATTATCGTCGATATGCTCAACAGGATATTCAGCCAATCTCGATGTCGTATTCTCAACTATTGCCTTACTTGATTCAGAGTGGTGTTGTGATACCAAGGGAATTGAAGCCAGTACCAGGGGTTGCTAAAGCTTGGTTTGATAAGAGTGTCAGATGTGCTTTTCATGCTGACTCTGTAGGACACGAAACTGAGAATTGTCCGGCCTTCAAATGCACAGTTCAAGAGCTAATTGATGACAAGATTTTGTTTTTCAAACAGGATGGATCGAGTTTAGACATTTTGCTTGCAAGTTCTGACCATAGCAATTTTGAGGAACTTCCGAAACTCATTGGGACAGTTGCTTACCAAGAGGGAGTTGAGACTTTGAAGAATAGTGATGAAGTAGACCCGATGTTCACTTCCGAGAAGGTGGTAACCTTCAGCAAAGATATCTCAAGTTCTAGCAAAGGGAAGTCGATTGCAACACCAACTCATTATCCTCCATTACCCTCTTTCAAGTCTTTGCATCAACAACTTTTGTCTGATCTTCCTCAACTTCAGAGTCAGAATTCTCAAAATCGAACTGTGCCTCGGAATAATTTGGAAAGAAGGAATGCTCCTCTTGATCCAATTCCAGTTACTTACAGTCAACTGCTGCCATATCTGGTTCAAAGTTCATTGGTGGTTCCCAAGTTTCTTAAGCCACCAAAGTTGTTCCCTCTTGGATATGATCATAATGCACGATGTGGATACCATGTTGGTACGGTAGGACACTCAACAGAGGATTGCAATCCTTACAAAGCCAAAGTTCAACAGTTGATTGACCAGAAATACTTGACTCTTTAAGGAGGGATTCTGTTTGTGAATGGCAACCCGATACTCAAGTGAACGCCAAGCTTACTGAAGTTCATCTGAATCAACAAGTCCAGACAGAGCCCAAGTCTCCTCAAAAATGACAATCTTGTATTTCTTTACTGCATCTTCATGTGTATCTTGTTTAATTGTTTAAACTTTGTTTGCATGTGGAAACTTGTTTGTTTTCATCTTAATACAATGAGTATGTTTGTCTTGAAGTAATCCATTCGTTGTCACTCAATCCATTCGTTATCACTTTTTAAATGATTTGCGAGCATTTTGATACCAACGTTACTGAATCTTTCGCCTAAGCAAAGATCGGAGGGAGGATGACGATAATTGAAAAAACGCTAGATCTCTGAATATATGTTCTTGAATAGAATCTGGATGATGATGTACAGGCCTTGTTTCAAATCCCCAAACACCGGAGTTATAAGGGAGATAAACCATCGTTAACCCCGTCGAGCCTTGAAGTAGGAGTTTCTTTTCTTTCTGTTTAGAAAAACCCTCATTTTTCAACCCAGGGGCGGGTAGTGTTCAGTTAATCTGATTGAGCGTTCAGAACTCATCAAGAGAGTATGCAACTAAGGACACAACAATGGTTATCCTTCAAAAGGTTGAGGAAGGTCATAACCATAATAGTCAACCTTCATCTAACAAAGTGTGCATCAAAAGAGAATAATATCATGTTGGGTATCTCTCGCACATCAGAAGGTCAACAGATGACAACACCATAACGATTATCCTTCATCTACCCAAGGACTCAGACAGTCACCATCACTTCTAACAAGTAAAAGGTTGTGTATAGATCCACGACTTGTTCAAAAAAAATGAATAGAAAAAGACAAAAGCCCGCTAAGTCGGAACTTAGTAATAAGTCGCTTAGGTAAAAGTCAGGCAAGATTTGGGAAAGAAAAAATCCCGAAATGCATTTTCAAAGAAGTTCTCAACAAAGAACAAGTTGTGTGGTCAAGTACCAAAAGACAAGGTGGGTGTCTGTTGTGTCCAAGAAACCCTATATTGGTTCCTCAACCATCATAACGCCTCTCGGAAGATGAGTGCTCGTATCAGGATAGTTGAACTTAGGACTGAAGAACATCATGGAGAATGGGCGGGCACCAAATATTTTGAGCCTAAAAATCCTTTTTCTAAAAACCGTGAACCAGGCCACGTTACAACCCTTAAAAGTCCTAATTGAAGCGTGGGTTAATTCAAAAGCGTACAACGAAGAGATCGCGTTTACCTGACTCCTACAGTGTGTGTTAAGTATCTGTGTTGGTATCATATGCTCGTCTTATCTTTCAAAAAAATTTTCAGTGTTGCACTCTAAAAGTGTTTCATTCAGAAAATCGTAATGTTTTTCATACAAAACTTCAAGACGCATAAATGTTGCATTATAATTGTCACAATAAATATTCTTCTATATGTAGAACAATTATTTGACATTAAATAAGTTCTCATGATGAACATCAGTGAAGAGTTTAACTTTGTCCAAAGAAGAGAAACTTGATTATTACGTTGAGCTAGCAGTTACTAGGGGCAGGGCGTCTAAGGACTCCTTTGAGCATATCACAGGTTGTCTTCTCAAGATTCTGTTAATTTGGGGGAAATCAAATCGAAATTCAGCTCCTCGAATTTCTGCCAATCCGGGGCAAATCCTTAAAGGGCAATCATCAGTTGAGTTAGTCCTTCTCAAAAGAGCAGTTAGCCTGGGACAACTGTCGTTCCGTGTTTCAGTCGACTTGAAGCAATTACCTCGAGACAGGGAAGTCTCTCTAAGGCTGTTTACATGGGGGAATTTTGTTCCAATCAATCCGAGGCAATTACTTTGATGCATGGAAGCCTTCAAAAGTTATCGTTCCATCAAATTAACCACTCACATGTTGTTGATCTGAAGCAGCCACCTCGTGACAGTGGAGCTCTCTTAATTGGAGCAAGTGTTCGTTTCAAGAATCAATCAGTCTGAAGCAATTACTTCGAGACGTGGAGGTCTCTCTAAAGCTCATCCTGGGGCAGGTCTTCCTGATGTTTGCATAGCTCGTTATTCAGATGCAATCAATCTGAGGAAACAACTTGAGACGCAGAAATCCCTTCAAGATTCATTCTAAACCAAGCTTGCTGAAAAGATTCATATGAAGCAACTACTCCGAAACGTTGGAGTCTCTGCAATGTTCATCCTGGGGCATGTCCTCCATCTATGCAAAGTCTGCCACGCTAAGATTCGGTAATCTAAGGAGGTTATTTTGAGATGTAGAAACACCTCCAAAGCTCCTATCGAGGCATGATATTCCCATATCAGAATATCCAGTTCCTTTGGAATACTGATGATCAGTAAAGTATTGCGTCAGAATACAGGATGTCGGGGCACTCCTTTGCAGGAAAGATTTCTAGAAGGTCTAACAGACCGGGGCAGGTTGAGGTTTTGAAGTCGATATATCTCTTAAGTGCAAAATCTAATGCAGTTGCATTCCCATGCATGGGGCACGCCTCTCATCATTATCTGATCAATTCAGGAGTTTGCTATTCTTCTTTCTACAAGACTTAGCATTGCAGCCCTTCCAGCAGCAATTCAACATTCGGAGCTTGGTCAATCATCTTGTTGTACCATTTTCTTCTATCCTCTGAGCCAGCTATGTCGGGAATTCAGTTTGATAACCAATACATCAACCAGTATATTCACGCATAATTCATCCATTCATTCATCCATTCATGTCATATCATAGCATATTCATGCATAAACCTCCGCCAGACTTGGGATCTGTTCAGAATAAAGTCGAATGCGGGTGTCGAAGACCGTGTCCCAAATGTCAATTCAATTTCTCTCCCCAGTGCCAGGTGAATGCTTGGGTGACAGACAATCGACAGTAGTGTCAATTCTCCAGTGAAGTCTCTTCCCCAGAGAAATGATCGATCATCCCCAGTGAATTCTTGTGACAACAGAATTGTTCAAATTGGATTCCCCAGTGATATCTTCTTTCTCTCAACAGTATCAGGAAATCATATACTATTTGCATTAAAACATAAAAGAATCATCATGAATATCATATCATGCATGTCATACTCATACATTAGCTCCGGCTATTTCTATTGCAGGACTCTTCAGTTGAAACTGTAAATATCCTCGTAAGGATCGAGTTGAAGGATTTAGTTCTCAGACGACATAATTATCCTCTATTCTCCGACACAAGTGGTATACTTGCATGGATCTCAATAACTGATGGTTTCTCCAATCGAGATTTCTTCCCCAGCGAGACAGTTGTCTCTTTCAGATGGACTCTAATGTCGGCACAATTATCAACCGGGAATCCCCAATGAATTTTCCACACGGTTTTCTTATAGAGTTCCCCAGCGAAGCTTAATTTACTCGCAAGTGAGTCTCCTTCAAAAAGGATTGTTACAACATTATTCTTGGTATTTTCAAAGATTTCTTTCGGACAAGAATCTTCTCAACAAATCTTACTGGCAGTGTTTCCTCTGAGCTGTTCTCAGAAAATTATATCAAACTTCTGGTGTGTTTATTTCCCCAGTAAGTTATCAACTACTCAACAATAAATATCCACCAGGTGGGATGTTTATTCAATCTCAGAATATTTCTCCAACTCAGAAGTTGATCCACATATCCACTTGCTACAACGCATTGTCTATACAATGTCAGCAAATTGAAGCTCATTACCCTAGAAGTTTTTCATCCACGGTTGAATCGATTCTTCTATTACCGGTAAAGCTATCTGCATACAAATTGAAGATCTTGTCAACTCGGAAGTTGTTCAACATGTCCGTACATGTTCAGTGAGATCTCATCAGCAGAAACGTCGGAAACATGATTTACCGACTTTATAAACATCTATATCACACCAGTGTGCTGGATATTGATTTGTTTATTCCCATAGAATTGTATTCTCGGGCGCGCTACTGAATTTGTTCTGCTGGTAACTCGGAAGTTACATGGTCAAGACTTTCAGCATGCCATGGCTCCTCGCACCTTCGTGCACCAACAATTCCGAGATTGTTCTAGCCATATATCTTTGTTAAGGTCTGCGGGTATTCCTTAATTAACGGGAACTCTTTGTTAAGTTCTCAATCATGTCAATTTCTCAATTTCATTTTCATTAAGGTCTGCGGGTATTCCTTAATTAACGGGAACTCTTTGTTAAGTTCTCAATCATGTCAATTTCTCAATTTTATTTTCGTTAAGGTCTGCGGGTATTCCTTAATTAACGAGAACTCGTTGTTAAGTTCTCAATCATGTCAATTTCTCAATTTTATTTCCCCTTTGTTTTATCCATCTATTTCTTTGGTTTCAAAGGAAAGATTCGTTCATTAAGCGATTCGTTCATTAAACTGTCGTTCAAGAAGTTTTGGGCTATTTAGTTCAGAAAGGCCTGTTTGGGAATTATTTGCCCGGAGGAATTTATTCGTTCTCTTTTGGAATTATTAGTTCAAGAAATATAATTATCATTTATTTTCTTGGATTTTAATTTTTTAAAAAAAGGGAAGAATAAGAAACCGGAATTGTGATTCGAATTTGAATATATTTTTTTTATATCAAGTTGATATTACAAAAAATATTTAAGCTTTACAAAGAGAATAAATTTTGCAAGAAGAATCGGAATTAACTTGAATTCGGAAATTTCGTTCGGTATTACAAGTTTTCTAATTTGTTTTACAAGTACAAAAAGTTCTAATGCCGTAAGCTCCTGGCTTCCTCCGAGTTTCTCTTCATCCGGGCATTTCTTTTCGCTTTCGTATCATGTTATCCGTTTGTCACCTGAAACAACAAAAGAACAGTTAGCAGTTACAGAGCAAGATAAATTTCCTACGAAAACCAAAAGAAGTACTCTTTTTCAGGCTCATCATTAGGTGTTTGGCGGGAATCAGGTTTTTGATGCTAAACCTCATAATCTTGCGCAAGATTAATCATCGGTGGAAAGAAAACAGCTTATTTGCAAATCACGAATTGATTCGGTTCACAAATAAGCCTAGCTCAGATCACTCATCATGGTTAACAGTTCAATAATTCCCAGGCAGCAAGCATAATATAAGTTAACAGTTCAATAATTCCCAACAGCAAGCATAATCAAGGCAACAATGATCATTAATCCCAATAGGCAACAAGGAAGGCAAAAGGATGTGGTTATCAACATAATTTAGCAGTTACAGAAGAGGTAAAATAACCGATACAAGTAACATACAGCAGTAGCAGCATGGAAAAGGAAAAGAGTGGATTCAAAGTTATGTTTTCACCCAAAAGTGAAAAAGGGAAAACAGAACCAGTCAACATTGCTGATGAAAGACTGTGGGCAGAAGACAAAGGCTAGCTTGCATTCATGTTTAAAGCATATACCAATCAGAAAAAGAGAAGAGGATATAATCAGCAAGTGAAGCATCAGTTCAGAAAAAAGGAAAATAGCAGGTCTGTCCTGTTCTCAAAGGCAAGGAGGGAGTATTTTCCATCAGTTAAAAACAGCAAGAGCCATCAGTTTTAAAGGGACACAGAGTATATACTCAGGGGAGACCAACAGAACAGGGATCGATCCATAAGAAGAGACCAAAAGCCAAAACCTAGTAGCATTTACACAGTTCCAAATCACCAGTCCCAAAAATGGATTCCAAACCATTTTTCCAAAACCATTTTCCAAACCCAGAAAATCAACAACCGTTAAATCAATAGAAATCAAAAAAATGACTAAAACAGTGAAGTATCTGTTCTATCCAAACCAGCTAACTAGCTAAATATTCAGAACACACAAATATCGTGAAAACACAAAAAGACCAAGCAAGCAAGCGGTTCATCATTTTCCAGACCAAACACCTTCAATTATTGTTTTTTCTCAGAAATCCTACTCTGACTATTGAGAAAGAAGAAGAGAATCAGAAAGGTATTACCGGGTTTAAAAGTGGTTGCAAGTCTGGTTGCCCTCCTCCCTTCATCGTTCATAGCATGCATCGGTTCCAGTGAAATCCTCATTAGGGTTGGGGTTCCATGTATCCCTTTCACGATCTATGCCAAATCGCGAGCCATCTGCAAAATCAAGCACCAGAAACGTAAATAGGACGGAGAGAGCATGAGGTTTTTGTTTACGAAGAGAGAGAGAGCAGTTGAGAGTTTCCTTTTCTTTTTTCTTTTAGGATTAGTAATATAAGTATTATTGTTATTATAATATATTATTACTACTAAGTATTATTATTATTACTATTATATCATTACTAATCATTATTATTATTATCATATTATCATTATTATTATTATATTATCATTATCATTATTATTATGATTATTATTAGATGCATATTATTACTAATATCATTATTATTACTTTTATATTGTTAGTAAAATATTAGTATTATTACTGCTATTATTTATCACTATTGCAAATATTATTATTATTACTACTATTATTTTTAAACTGTTAACAACTATTATTATTATTATTTGCTATTACTATTAGTAACAAATTTTATTTTTCTAACCCATAATTATTATTATTATTCATAAACCAATAAAATATTTGATATACCCAAAATTACCAAAAAAATAATAATAGTAGTGTAGTTAGATATTTTTTATTATTATTAGGAAATTTTTAGCATTTCTTTTTCCTTTTTTCTGTATTATCCCCATTTGTAAATTTGTACCCCCATTCCCCACCTGATGTAAGAGTTAGTAAATACTACTGCGTTATCATTTAATTATTCACAAAGTACAAACCAAAAATATTTTTAAACTAATACTCGTGCGAGCCATTTTTCACTACCTTGAGTTGACAAAGCTTTGAAGCGTCACAACGGCCACACGTTTGCGCACACACCACGCTTACTCTTGGGCTTACAATGAAACTTTGATTGATTAGTTAAACGTTATTTAATTATCTAATTAGGTTATTTAAAATTAATTAGTCTACCTACACAATATAAATCGTTTATTTATTTGTGCAAGCCACCTTGTATGGGCTTTTAATTTATTTACTCGCTTTATTTAATGCTTGTATACAATTATTTGTTCATTTCCATTATCACACCTTAGTCCATATGCTTAACTAACTATAACCCGTATCTCCAAAACACTTTCATAATTAAATTACAAACCTCGATCCAACGTCGAGTGCATTTTCAAAATTCTTTCATAAGAAAACTCAAGTATTTAAGCCGTTGGATGCTAGTCTAATTGTTTAAACACTTGCAAAAAATGAACTTCGAATCTTTAAGTCGTTGGATGCTAGACTAATTGCTTAAAGATTCTTAATAACGTGATCCTTGTTTCACTTCACTCTTTCATAAAGAAAAAACTTTTGGGATGATAGACGACTCGTTGAGCATTGAGCTCATCTTGTTTCTAGTATTTGAATCGTAGGATGCTAGTCTTATTGTTCAGTACTTTTCCCCCAATTAAAAAATAATTCAACTCACTCAAATTCTTTTATCGCTCATACGCGATCATAAAAACTCTTTTCCGATAAAGAGTGTGCAATAGTCATCTCAAAACACGAACGTGGACTTAAAGATTTTCAAACAAACTAAACAAGTCCAAGTTCAAGCATTTGAGATGTCTAGAACGCACGATTTTTCTTATAAAATCAATACAACAAACTTAAAACCTTTTTAAGAGGAACTACAGAGTTTTGACTTTCCCATTGCACAAGGGAATATCTAGGCACACGGTTCTGAAACCGTGCCAAACTCAAAATAATAACAAACAATTCTTTTTCTTTTAGCATCCATAATTTAGCAATAAACACACATACAAAACGCGTAGAATTAAATGGGTCCCATCGAGTACGATGGATGTAAGGGGTGCTAATACCTTCCCCTTACATAACCGACTCCCGATTCCACTTTTTTTGGTCACGTAGACCGCCTTATCCGCTTGTTTAGGGTTTTATCTATATTTTCCCGTTCTTTTTAGAACAAATAAAATTAGGTGACGATTTCACTGTTTTCGAGAATTAAAAGATTTTTGAAAATCGAGTTGCTTCACAGATGCAAGTTGAATTTGAAATGAGTCTCATGGGAGAATTGACCTACTTTCTTGGACTACAAGTCACACAGATGGAAGACTCAATTTTTCTCTCTCAAAGCAAGTATGCAAAGAATATTGTCAAGAAGTTTGGGATGGAGAATGCCAGTCATAAAAGGACTCCTGCACCTACTCATCTAAAGCTGTCCAAAGACACAAGTGGGACATATGTGGATCAAAGCTTGTACAGAAGCATGATAGGAAGTCTGCTATACTTAACAACCAGCAGACCTGACATTGCCTTTGCAGTTGGAGTATGTGCAAGATACCAGGCTGAACCCAAAGTAAGTCACATCAATCAGGTGAAAAGAATTCTGAAGTATGTGAGTGGAACTTACAATTATGGTATGTTGTACTCTCATGGATGTAAACCAATTTCGTTATTGTGATCTTGATTGGTAGTCTTGATAGAAAGAGCACCTCTGGAGGATGCTTCTTTTTGGGAAACAATCTTGTCTCTTGGTTCAACAAGAAGAAAAACTGTGTTTCCTTATCCATTTTCAAAGATGATCGATGAAACAGATGGTGAGTACAATGTTACACAAGATGTCATGACATTGTAGTGACAATTATCATATCCTAACCACAAGAGACTAAGCATATTGACATTAGACATCACTTCATCAGAGATCTTGTGGAGGAGAGGTAATTAAGTTGGAACATGTTGCCACTGAACTACAATTGGTTGACATTTTTACCAAGGCACTTGATGCTAATCAGTTTGAAAACTTAAGGGGCAAACTGGGTATTTGCCAATATGAAGAGATGTAGCAATTAATTTTGCTTAATACAAAGGGTGAAAGAGACATTTTATTCAAGTTGATTATGATTGGGCTAATTAATTGTTTCCCTCTCTCTTTCCAAAAGTTTAAGAAGAGGAATAGACATATTTATATCTCACTCTTTTCAGTTGGCTGTATCACTCTTCATTCCCTCAAAAGAAAATTTCAAACTTGTTGTCACTTTTATTCTCAATCTCTCAAGATGTCTCAACTATCTGTGTCATCATCATCTTCATCAAAGGCAACTGTCTCCTCTTCATCAACTGACTCAAGACCTAGGGCAAACGCAAACCCCATGGATGCTGATGTTCTTGAGGTCACTCCTCTTCGTGCCATAGAAACTGATCCTACCAAGATCAAGAAGTTGCGTACTAGACATGCAAGAAGATCACAAGCTTCTCCATCTGGTAAGACTGCTGAACCATCATCTTTTGTCCCTCCAAAGATAGCAAATAGGGAAGGTTTTGCTTATGTGCATCAAGCTATTGCTAGACTAGTCACTAGGATTCTTAATGAAAATCACTCTGTTCCTGGTGTATCTGTTCCATTGAACCAAGAAACTGCTAGCCCTAATTTAGAAAGTGATCCAAATGTCACTCAGAATGTTGAGACATCTGATGACAATATTAGGAAATCTCCTGAGACACCTAAAGACAACATTGAGAAGTCTCCAGAGAAACCTGATGATCACCAGACCCCTACTGACAAGGCTGTTGAACCCCTTGTTATTGATGTTGATGAAGAATTTTTTGACAATGACTTAATTGCTAGTGTCAACCCTAGCATAGCAAGAAGGATGAAGTCTAGAAAAGAAAAGTAGAGTGCTGCCCAAAGCCCCTCCAAAGAGAAGGCTACTGAAGATGTTCATGAGAATTCTAGGCCTGAGAGCAAGGCTGGAGAAGAAGCTGGAAAGGACCAAAAGGCTGCAACTTCCAAAGGGAAGGGTAGGGTGAAATCTATTGGCAGTCTCTCTAAACCCAAGAGAACTCCTATGTCCAAGAAGAGAAAGGCTCCTGAACCCTCTGAATCTGATGAGGAATCCGATTTTGATTTCGATGTTGAGAGCAATGTTCCAGACATTCCTCTCAGGAAGAAATCCTCTTCTAGCAAACTGCCCAAGGTTCCTGAGGTTGCAATTGACAATATCTCCTTTCACCATCCAGAAAATGCAAGCAGGTGAAAGTATGTGTTTCTGAAAATGATTGCATTAGAGAGGGAGTTGAACAGAAGTACCATTGAGTGCAAGGAAGTCATGGATCTCATCAAGGTTGTTGGTCTGATGAAGACAGTGGTAAAGTTTTCCAACTACTATGATATTCTTGTCAAAGAATTCATAGTAAATTTGTCTGGTGAATGTGCTGATGGAAAGTCAACTGACTTTAAGAGTGTTTATGTGAGAGAAAGGAAGGTGAAATTCTCTTCTACTGTGATAAAAAATACTTGGGGAGGCCTGATGATGCTCAGCCTGAGCTTGAAGTTACTGACAACCAAGTTTGCCAAACCATCAAATCCAAGCAAGTCAATCAATGGCCCTTGAAAGGGAAACTAACTGCTAGCAAGCTCAATGTGAAGTTTGCCATCCTGCACAAAATTGGTGCAGCTAACTGGGTCCCCACCAATCACAAATCCACCATCTCAACTGGTTTAGGAAGATTCATTTATGCTGTTGGCACCAAAACAAAATTTGACTATGGTAGTTACATTTTTTAGCAGACTATGAAGCATGCAGAAAGCTATGCAATTAAAGGTCCCATAGCCTTTCCCTCCCTCCTGTGTGTTATTATCATTGATCAATATATACGGTAGAAAAGGATTTTATCTGTAAAAGAGCTCCTGCTCTTGGTTTTCATTACAAGCTGTTTCAGGGGAAACATGTCCTTGACATTGTCATGACATCTGCTGAGACATCAAATGTCAAAACTAATTCTCAGAAGGCTGATGTCATTGCTGTGCTGAGAGAGACCTGCATGGAGCTTGAAGCAAGAAAGAAAACTCTTGAAGAGCTGATCACTACCGTGGAGCAGGAGAAAGAAGACATTGAGGTTGAGGATGAAATGATAGATGAGGATGGTGCAGAGGACTTGCATGAGGGTGCTGAAGAAGAGCAACAGGCTGGTCCTGCAAGCAGTTCATCAGAGGAAGATACTTACCATAGTGCTCCTTCAGGAGAGGATAATGCCTAATGCCTACTTCGATATGTCAAGACGCTGGTTACTTGTTGCTCGATGACTTGCATACTTGCTCTTCTCCCCCTTCTGCTACTTATATATCATGATTTCTGGGATTATTGTAATGGCCCCTTTGTGGCTAAAAAGGGGGAGAAGAAATTATGGGAAATTATGGGTTGAATTTATCTTTGGTAGGTTCATTTATTTAGCTTAGTTGGCTTAGATTGGTTGTTTTATTGTTGCATTGGTTCTCGATTCTCGATATCTTAGTTTGTTTTAGCCAAAATTTGCCAAAGGGGAGTTTGTAAGTGTTTTATGTTGGCCTTAATTTTGGTAAAAACTAAATGTCTTGACAGATGTCATGACATTACGAGTAAGCTAAATTCAGAAGAAGAATTATATGACTCATATTGGTTATGAATCGTTATGAAATCAAAAAGAGATGACCAATGTTATGACAACATATATTATAACTTTTTTTGACGAAATTTTATTATGGTTTAGTTTGTTGGATCATGTGCTCACGTGGTTTTAAGGTTAAACTCGTTTAACCCTAATTTGGTATGTTAAAGAGACCAAGTCTTTAGGTTAACTGTGGTTAACCTAGCTATAATTATGGAAGCCCAAGTTGAAGACTTTACTGCTTCTATATTATCAAGAAAATCTTGATACTGTGAGCTGCGCTTTTTGCTGAGAAGAATAATAAGCAATCTGTAATTTGTGTTTTAGTTATTCTTGTGAGCCAAACAATTATCTTCTGATAAGTGACTTGGACTAGGATTTGGTTGTAAGGGTAATTTATCACTCAAAGCTTTGAAGCACGAGTGTTGTGTCTCTTAATTAAAGCTTTGAAGCAAAATCAAGTATGTTTATTGAAGAATGTCTTCACAATTCTATTAAACAATAGGTAGATATCACTGTTGCGATTGACGGGGAGTGAGTAGGAACTCAGGTCTAAGTAGGACTTAGATTGAAGTTGCATTGGTAGGTCTTAAGTGAAGGAGATAAACTGGTTGGTTTATTCCTGAATTAATACTACTTATAGTGAATTTCCTCCCTTGTTTGGTAGCCCCAGATGTAGGTGTAGTTACACACTGAACTGGGTAAACAATTGATTGTGTTCTTTACTGCTGTTTAAATTACTGTGTAAATTGTTAACAGTTTGTCACATACAGTGTCATAACATTCTCTGTGACATTACGTATCTGCTGCCAGAAATTTCACCTTTGTTCCAGCCTCAACAACATCCAGCTCTTGATTCACATGACAGATTATTTTTGGAAGGTTTGTAAATTATTGATTTTTCAATGCTATTCAAATTTTCTTTGCTTACAATTTATAAATTAACTGCTGCTGCTTTTTGACATGCTTTACAAAAAAACATTTTTTATCCAAACAAGTGTTACGGTATCGAAAGATAAAATGAAGTCAAACTGTTTTTAACAAGTTATAAATTGTTTCAATATACAGACTGAATGCGAGAGACAATGCCCTCCAATCCTTTAGCCAAACCGATTATATGGCCTCTTCCAAAAGGTTAGCTACATGTATTTTAAATAGTTTATATGTCTATGCCATTCCGAACACTGGATCACTCAAACCTTTCAATATCTTTGCTGCATTAACACTGCCACATTTATTTTATAATCTTTTATGACCTCACACCCATGCAAAACAGAGGAGAGGGTCCAATTTCTCCATAGAGATGTTTATTCTGATATAAATTAGAATTTCTATAAGTCTTCTGCATTATCATTCTAGTCTCTAAATCTGTCCACAAAACTGAATTATAAGATTACAAATTATGGGCATAGTACAAGTTAGAGAATAAGTATCTGACAAATGACATTTCCTTCCTATGAGATTCTAAATACAATAATTGAAATTGCAAAACAAACAAAAAAACTAATAGATATCTTAAAGTGGAATGCATATTTCACCAAAAGATGTGAACTTTTGCTGAGGGTGAATTTTGGATCAAAAATCCAATTATTTTAGAAGGAATGGAGGAGGAACCTTTTTTAAATGCTTCTTGTAACTTGGCAACTTGTTCTTGTGATCCGGCAGGCTGTTGGGCTAATTTAGCTTCGATCAATGACTTGGAAGTTTCTTTCACCTCTATTGTCAATGACTCCAACTTACGCAAGGAATTGAGTTTAACCTTCAATACATCAGGTATTAAAGAGAGAACATGAAGAGTATTGGAATACATGGTCAATGATTTGAGATCAGCAAGTTCATGCAACAAGTTCAGTAGATGAAGAGGAGCTTCTGCATAATTCATTTTTTCTGGGTAAATGGTCAGGTGTTTAAGAGAAGCGAGACTGCTCCCACGCAGTATCTGAAAAGGAGAACCTATAAAAACAAAAGTAGAAATATTTGGAGTAGACAGCTGAATTTTCCATTGACTCCAAGAATGACAATACTTTTTTATGGTTAATAAAGCAAGTGTGGTACTTGATATGCATAAGTTTTGTTCACCCAAAATTTCAAACTGAGTAATAGTCAAGGTTTTCAAGCGGGGAAAACTCAAAAAATGATCAACTCCGCCAAGAAAGGCCAAAAACCCTAATCTCAAGCAGGTCAATGACGGCAAATTTAGAGAACTGGGAAATAATAAATTACGATAAGGATTTTTAGGGTTTCAAGGGAAAACATAAAAGTTAAGAGATGTTAAATTGTGACATGAAGAGATACAGGACGGAAAGAGTTGAATAGGAGATTTGGTAATGATTTGCAATTCCTTAACATTGCGTGAAACAACATAATTTAACATGTTATTTAAGAGGTCAGGACTCACGCCATCCTCGTTGCAATGCTCGTTGAGTCGAAAATTGAGTTTGTGTACCGAGATGGAGGGGTCGTGACATCGGAAATTGAAAAAGTTAATGATAAAGCTGATGAAATTATCAAAATTGTTCAAGTGTGAAGAAGACATTAGAGTAAGTGTGGGTAGATACTTCCAGAGATGGTACCATCTTGTGGACAAAACTGAAGTCTGAACAACTTGTTTTGCATTCAAATAAGAGAATATGTGAAGAACAATACAATCGGATAAATCGCTGAGCCGGTCCTTTTTTTCATCTGCATCATAGTTTACTCTCTGTACCTTCATATCTCAGAACTTGCGAGATTCATAAACAAATTCTGCGCCAACCTTCATCATTTATATACGTAACAATTTTTGCAAACCCTTCCGGTTGAGATAATTCCGCAAATATGCCTATCTCAATTTACTTTATCGCTATCTGCTCGCTCGCATTAATGAGATACATCCATCCTCCATTTAATTTCCTTATTTTTTTTAATTACTAACCGACAAGTATCCACCTCATCATATATATATATATATATATATATATATATATATATATATATATATATATATATATATATATATATATATATATATATATATATATATATATATATATATATATAGGAGGATCAAATTACACCAATTAGTTACCCCAACTATTACACTCATTTATAACCTTTGATTTATTTAAAATCTAATAGCTATTATTAAAAATCATCTTAGTAAAATATTTCCTTTTTTTCACAAAAACAACCATTCCATATGTATTTTACTAATAAATGTCATATATCTATATATTTAATTTAAATTTAAGGTTGCACAACCTTAACCCTAATCTTTTTTAATTTTTCACACCAATTTCAATTTAATATCACAATTAATAATGATATTAAAATAATAATAATAATAATAATAATAATAATAATATCTAACTATAATAATAAGTGTAAAATAGTAATAATAATAATAAATACAATTAACACTATTATATCTTAATATCTAAATTATTTCTTTTAATTTTTTTTAATTATTCTCTTTTTGTTGTTCTCTTTAATATTAACATTACAGTATTTTTGTAATTATAACTTTAAATAATGTAGGATATAATATGATTTTAAAAAATGTCATATCACATTTAAATAAAATTTAGACAAAATGAAATATGATCAATAAAATTTATTTTGTTTTATATTTTCTATTTATTTTTTAAATTTATTTTGTATTATGATTATCATTTTATTTAATTTAAAATGAACGATGAAAAATAAAAATAAAAAAAAAATAATGAGAAATTTAATTTAAACAAAATGGAAGAAAATAATTTTTATTTTGTAAGTATTTGTATAATATCTATTCAAATACTTATAAAATTTAAATAGTTTTATTTTATATTTTCTACTTATTTTTTAATATATATTTTTTAAATTTTGTGCATTTTGAATATTATTTTGTAGTTTATTTTAAAATATATTAATTTTCCTTTAATTTAAATGTATAGAATATAATTTCATTTAAATTAAAAATATATTAATTTTATCATTTAATTTAAATTAATAGAATATAATTTAATTTAAATAAACCTACAAAAACAATGAGAACAATTTCAAATAATTTTAATTTGATAGTAATTTTTTAGTAATAAATATAAATATTACTAATTAAAAATAATATATTTTAAAAAAAATTCAAGTCACATGTTTTTTTTTCTTTGACAGTATATGTTATTATGTATGAATTTGATTTTTCATTTGAGAGAAAAAAAATATTTTGTTTAAGATATAAGACATTTATTAGTAAAATATATATGAAATGATTGGTCTTGTGAAAAAAGGAAACATTTTACTAAGATGCTTTTTAATAATAGCCATTAGATTTTAAATAAATCAAAGGTTATAAATGAGTGTAATAGTTGGTGTAATTAATTTTTGATCCTCTATATATGAGGAGGATCAAATTACACTCACACTAATTATTAGCTGTTGATATTGTTTTGATCTAATGGTTATTAGGTGACTAGTTAATGCCCATATCATACATTCAAATAGCCTCATCTTATTAGGTAATAAATTATTCTATTTTATAAAATCATACTTTTATACAATAAAATCTTTTTTCTCACTTTTTCTAATCACTCATGTAATTCTTCATATCTATTTTCTTTAAAAAAACAATGTAAATCAAAATATAATTTTAAAAAATAATCATAATTCATAATAAAAAACGGTTCTTATTATTTAAAAATAATAATCATTTAAAATATTTTTTTTCTTTTTACTTAAAGTAAGTTGATAAACTTTTAATTAGAGTACAAAATAACACTCAAATTGGCTATAAAAATTAAATAAATAAATAACGAGTATATATAAATTTTGTTGTGAAATTAAAATAATTAAAATAAAAAATTAAAATAACATTTATAAATAAGCGAAAATTTTATCGATTTCATTATCCACTTTATATTTATTTTTCAATTTACAACTTAATTACTATGCACTCATTATTTGAGTTTCTTTTTGTTTATTTACATAATTTTTTAATATTATTTTATACTCTATTTAAAATCATATCAAATATTCTAGTTTATAATAAGTGAGGAGAATATAATTTATTAAAATAAATAAAAACAGATAGTAAAATTTGTTTAAAAATAAATTTATTTGTCACTAAAGGTGAAACATATAATAAAACATTGTAAGAATTATTTAAGAAATTTTACTATCTGTTTCACAATAATTAAACATATAATATCTGTTTCACAAATATTACTAAATTATTATATGTTTCATTGTAAAACATTGTGAAACAGATAGTAATATTTCTTAAATCATTTTTACTTATTATATGTTTCACCTTTAGTGACAAATAAATTTATTTTTAAACAAATTTTACTATCTGTTTTTATTTATTTTAATAAATTATATTCTCCTCACTTATTATAAACTAGAATATTTGATATGATTTTAAATAGAGTATAAAATAATATTAAAAAATTATGTAAATAAACAAAAAAGAAACTCAAATAATGAGTGCATAGTAATTAAGTTGTAAATTGAAAAATAAAATATAAAATTGATAATGAAATCGATAAAATTTTCGCTTATTTATAAATATTACTTTAATTTTTTATTTTAATTATTTTAATTTCACAACAAAATTTATATATACTCGTTATTTATTTATTTAATTTTTAAAGCCAATTTGAGTGTTATTTTGTACTCTAATTAAAAGTTTATCAACTTACTTTAAGTAAAAAGAAAAAAAAATATTTTAAATGATTATTATTTTTAAATAATAAGAACCGTTTTTTATTATGAATTATGATTATTTTTTAAAATTATATTTTGATTTACATTGTTTTTTTAAAGAAAATAGATATGAAGAATTACATGAGTGATTAGAAAAAGTGAGAAAAAAGATTTTATTGTATAAAAGTATGATTTTATAAAATAGAATGATTTATTACCTAAATAAGATGAGGCTATTTGAATGTATGATATGGGCATTAACTAGTCACCTAATAACCATTAGATCAAAACAATATCAAACTAATAAATGTAACAGTGTAAATGTGTAATTTGATCCTCCTCATATATATATATATATATATATATATATATATATATATATATATATATATATATATATATATATATATATATATATATATATATATATATATATATATATAATTAGAAGTGAGCTTGATCAAATTAGAAGAGTTTTTTTTTATTGAATAATTAATATATATGGTTTACATGTAGACCAAATACATTAATTATTCAATGAATCTAAATAGTAAATTTCTCTAATAATGTGAGACAGAGGGAGTATAATGGTAGAGTTAGAGATTTTAGGCAGTCTGAATAAAAATTTAAACTGCAAATTACATATGACATAATATATAATTTTGTCCATATTTTTACTAATTTTACTTTTGTTTTTACTAATTTTCCTCTGGTTTCATCTAAAAATCGACTATGAAGTTGGAAGAAATACAAAGAAAATAAGGGTTGAGCCCAAACGCATGTCCGGTGTAACACCCTCCTAAAATATCCCGCGAATATTAATAATCAAATCAGAGCTAACATGTAAAACAAGGGCATTACAATTCAATTAAAAAGAAAGTCTCATACAATTGTCATGCTTCACTGAAGAACTTCATTAAAATAATTAAACCAATAAACATGTTCTACACAGCGGAAAGTACCATCAAAACCGAAATAAATTCAATCAATAATTATTCCCAAAACAACCAAAAAGAACAACAGATTTTTAACTATAACTCGCAACTAACGTTCCCAGTGTTACAACTACCAGAGCATGACACTGACACGCTGATAAACTAAATGCATAGCTCAAGAGCCATCCTCACCAACTCCTAAGCAGTTAAGACTTCAATCTGAAATCATCAAAGTAAGGGTGAGATTTCATCACAATTAAAATGCATTATAAGTTCATCAAAAGCAATAAAATATCATAAGACATCAGTTCACCCTATTCAGCATAATCAGATCTGCTTCATACACAAGTTACAAATATACGTCATACACAAACAACAGACTATAACACTGGAATCCATCCTAACATGTTATAATCCAAACAAATAATGATGCAGACTTTATGCATGTGGTACCGACAGTGAACTAAATTCACACATTGTTTCATTCCAACTCGGACACAACATTAATCCTTGATTCGCCCATACATCATTCGGAAACGAATCCAACCTCACCACCACTAATCAACTGGGTACGGGTATTGGCTATACGAGTAAAATTCCACACAATGGGAATTAACTCCACCAGAATGCATATGCATGCACATCATAAAGCATGCAACATTCAACAACGGAACATGATATCAACAACAACATACCATGAATAAACAACACTGATAACAACACATGATATCAATACAATCATGAATAAACAACAGGGAAAACATCACATAAGCATCAGAACAAATCTAAACCAGTTCGTCCACCATTCCTAAAACTACCATAGTCCACAAATCGGGAAAATCGACGCTTTTAAAATAAAATTTCATTAATTAGTGTTTTCTTCATTTCATAAAATAGAGTATTTAATTTAAGAAATAACATCCAAAACGGCGACTAAACAAGACTTACGGTTTGAAAGTTATGAATTTTTAAAGTTTAGTATTTTTTTAAGAAGTAACAGTGGGAACGGGTTCCTCCATATAGGGAACTGGTTCCTGTAAAAAAATGTCATTTTCATGTGTAAAATTTGCACTGGGAACCCGGTTCCTTCATATTGGGAACCGGTTCCTGAGACACAAAATTGTTCCCTCTCTGGAATTTACTATGGGAACTCGGTTCCTCCATATTGGGAACCGGTTCTCACGCATTCTGTAGTAGAAAATACTCAATTTGACAACATCCTTCTTCCCAACTCAAAACCAATCATTCCTTTACGAATCGACACATCAAATATCATAAAAATCATCCCAACAACAGTATCATAGTGAGATTTAACACCATTCAACCACATCCAACAATCCTATAACATCCATTCTTTCTAATTTCATGCAATTGGGTAAATTTGAGTCAAATCCTACAAACCTAGAGAATCCTGAATTGGGATTTCTAACATGTTAATCAACTCTATTGATGATCAAAACTCATAAGGCATAACAATCGGATAAAATCACCCCTTACCTCAAAGATTCTCCGGATTCTGACACTTTTGGCTTTTCCTCCTTCCTTTTCCTCTTCTCACTTTCACGTAGAGTGAATATTTCCAAATGGTTTCTCTTTTCCTTTACTTTTGTTCTTATTACTCTAAAATAATAATAATAAAACAAATAGTGTAAGTAGAACCTTTTACTCCTCACACCCCCACTTTACACTTCACACCACCAACAATTCCACTTTTATTTTAATTAAATAATTCTAATAATCCAAAAATACCAATAATTAAATTTCTAATTAAATTAAAAATTAAAAATTATAATTATTTAAGTAATCGAAATATTGGGGTGTCACATCCGGGCTCGCTGGGCTATGGCTCCGCCACTGAGAGAGTATATATTTACTATGCTTAACATGGCGAAGAAAGGAAAACAAATGTTTTTCAAATGGTTCAATGAAGGGATGACACATAGTTAGAATGGAGAATAACGTCATGCAGTACAAAAAAAAAATGAAAGAACCCTGGATGTAGCCACACGTGGAATCTTGAAGGAAAATAAATTAATAAGGAAGGAGAAGCGTGGAAAAATGTTAAACACCAAGGGTGTCAACGATCTGGTCAAAGGATTAACAATTATTGAAACTAGTAATGAGAAAGCTTCTTTTGTAAAAAAAACATTTCTTTTATGGGCTTCAAGATGGAAAGAGAAATAACTTGGATTGGCTAGGCCCAACTCAATTGAAGGTTTAAAGAACACCTAATGAAATATTGGAGAATGAAGTGATTGTTACTCCAACGTTTGGAGAATCTCTGTCTTAATTACATTAAACCTCAGAAGGAGAGAACGAGCATAAAGATTTTGCATAATATGAATCAAATGAAACTATATTAAATGTAGTGAGTCTCTCAGTAACTAGATTTTGTACCCTTCCATTTGGGCTTTTATGTGAGGAAGAGAGCTCATATTAAAAGATGGTTGAATTTGGGGAGAGACAGATAGGTGTACCTCTTCAGAGAAATATACAGGTATTGTCTCAGATTCTAACACAACATTTGCATATCTTGAAGAGGTAGAAGGATGTTCAGATGGTGGAGGTTGAGAGTTTTGTAGTTGAGGGATTAAGGTTTATCTTCTAGTATGGTGACGTATGGTAAGGTATTTCCAAGTTCAAGTTCAAGTTGAGGTTGGGGTTCAATGTTAATTTTTGGTTGAGGTTCATATTCTAGTTCTAGTTGGTCTTGAGTGACTTGTTCAAATCTAGTTTCAGGTTGAAGTTGAAGCTGAATAAGTCTCTACGGTTATATCGACATTCTTCCCTTCCATACAGTGATGCTTCCTAGTCATCTTCTTTGGAGAAGCATACTCATTTGCATGGGTGGAAGAAGAAGTCCTCGATCCAGTCGGGGGCGGAACCATGACACCACCCAAGAAACTCTTCAGAGGCTGAGATTTTCTCAAAAGCTTGATTTTATTAGATGTGGCCACCTTGACTATACGCTAATGAAAGTTCGACATTTCACCTACAACGCGCAAAAATCACAATCAGTAAAATGAGAAAGACAAACATAAACGAATCAACAATACAAATGGCTACTTAAGAGTACTAGAGCGTCCACGTGAGTCTTACACTCGAGGAGCCCTTTGGTATTAATGAGTCGGGCGTCCAGCTTAGGCTCCTTGTCATTATCATGGATAATATCCCTACCCTTAGTCATGCACTGGGCATGGACAAAACTCTCGACAAAGGTCACAAGTTTATTGTAGCTAGCGCAATCATCCTCTTTCAATTAGGTCGGCCGAACAAGGTACTACTCAGTATTCCAATCAAAGTGATCTCGACTCCAAACGAAATGAAATTTTTGGACCTGATGCCTCATCTACTTTCTGTCCTCACTGAGAAGGAGATTCCCATTTCTGTCTGTCATAACCTCTCAGCTAAACAAAAAAGCAATGGTCATATCCGACGAAGGACGGACTATATAGTACTTGTCCTTGAACGTGCGGATGGACTCCGAGAACGCTTTAAATAGCTTCCTCGTCTGCTTTAGTGAAACCCAACCAAAAAGTCCTTCCGAGCACTGTCGCTAGAGGTGGAAGCAATCAAATAAGAGGGGAATTGTGGCCCCAATCTTAAGATAGTCACAAACGATCTCGGACGACTAGATAAAGGCTATTGAGTTGTGATGAAGTTGTGAGGGCGCCAAGTCCAAATGGACAAATATTGCCACCTGGAGATCCATAAAGAGCAACCTAAATCCCATCTCTCTAAAGATGATCTCGTACATCGGGAATTAGTCAGTGTCAAAGGGTGGAAAAATTCGCTCATCTTCGTCAGGAAAAAGGACATTTGAATCCTCCTTGGGGTTTGATGAGGTTGTCTCATCTCCCACGATGGTAAATGCCTCCCTGGGGAACGAATCAAATAGTGAAGTTATCCCCCGGGGTTTCGGAGCTATCCATTCTTCCTCATAATCCTTACTCAGCTTGACTATGTTCTCATCCTTGACATATTAGCCATTTTACCTGAAAAGAAGAGAACAAAAGTGAATTCGATGATCAAATCAAATTCACCATTCCACCACTAATTAAGTGAAAGGGCGTGCAAAGGCAAAATGACGACTTCCTCGGACAAAGCCCTTACTCAAACAACAAGCGAAGATGCAAGGAGATCCTGTTCGGCTAGTTTAAGAGCCTCCCCGACAGGAAAACCCTTAAACCTTCACGAGGAAAATCTCGCCGTCACATTAACAAGAATTTTGTTTGAAGATTCATCGGAAAATTCATATAGTTCATTTGAAAATAATGAGCCCACCAAAAAACTCATGAGCCCCGACGACAACTACCTCGTTCTCCGTCGTGACTATGACCCCAGATCGGCTAGAAACACATAAATCTCTAGCTCAAAATCACCCTTTCGTCTGAGATGGCAACCAAAAGTGGCACAACCACCGTCAAACACCAACACTCGCCGGAGAATCTTCCTTACCAACTAGTTCATCCTATCTGCATGCTTTGTAGCATCTAGGCTTTCCTTTGTCGCCTCGTTTCGCTTTAATGTGAAACTTTCCTCAATTGTTCTTTAATGTGCAACTTTGTAGCATCGCCTTCTTTAGAAAATTGATCCATTATGACTTCCAACTCGGTTGTGATGGTTATATTGGATTTACCTTCCTTTGTTGGCTCGTAGTCATCGAACCGAAGCCTTTTCTAATGAGTGCATACCTCATCAATTCGTATGGGGGAATTGAGCTTTATTTTTTTTAGAAATAATACAAGCACATGGAAGCCCATAATTCATCCTTATTGTACATCCATATTTTAAACTATCTGACCCCGTCATTTTCGCTTGTTTCGCTTCATAAAAAATCAAATTAGATCCCGCCCGAGACATGTTGTGAACCAACTGCGAATAAAGAGTGTTGTCTTTGAAACGATGTTTCAATACAATTTTGCTCTTACCAAATGTTGTTTGAATTTCATTATGTTGGTTTTGGAGTATTTGGTTCACAACGTCACATTCTCTACAAAGGTATCCCTTACTATCACCCAACCACTTCTTCAACGCCACATGTGCAGATTCCACTCTATTAGTTGTTGTGTTCCCCAAATGTCTAACACGATCTGTCCAAGCAAATACAACTTTCTCTTTCACCTAATCAAGGATAGTGGACTCAACGTATTTAAGGAATTTGGGATATTCGACACACAAGTTCCTAAAGTGTACCACATTCTCCATATACAACTCTTCTGTAGCAAAGTTAATATTATCAGTCCATGCACCCATTATCTTCTCAACCACAACATCGGATTTGACCACTTGTTCATCTTCCCCCATTTTCTCTTTGGTGCCAACCGCATGTTTTAGCTGTGCTCTCACATTTTTTGTTATGTGATACCGACAAAATAATGCGGTTGATGAAGGAAGCACAATGCCAACCACATTCATAAGGGCGTTATCTTGGTCGATAACAATAATCGTGGGCATATTTTTTTGGTCTTTCAACAAAGTCTTGCAAAATTTCCAACTCCCAAGTGACGTTGTCTTCCTTCTCACTTTCTAAAAAACCAAATCCAACCGAAAATGTATTATCCATAGAGGTGACACCAACAATTTCTAGAAGCGAAAGCATATACTTATTGGTCTTGTACGTAGAATCAATCATAAGAACGGTTGGAAATGTGTTGAACAAATTTATATTTTCTAGATGCATCCAAAAAAATATCACGTATGCTTACGTTGTCCTCACAAACTCTGTGACTAGAAACGTAGTCGTTATCGTCCAACCATTTCAATAAATGTTGCATTTCGGACCTTAGACCTCTTTGAAATGTTTGGACGATAACAACTATGTTTCTAGGCGCAAAGTTTGTGAGGACAACGTAAACATTTCCGAACATGACATTAAACGCCATAAATCATCTACTCTACAATAACCGTGCAATTTAAACGAACACCCATATTTCCTGGATCTTGTGTCATCGTGTTTTATCTTGCGAATTCTTGGAACGTATTTTCCACTTTGCTCGCATGTCATCACAACAAATGGTTGCCGATTACTAGTCTCATTGTCAGACCTTTCAATCACAACGCCAAAACCAAGTTTTCTAGCTTCCATTCAAACTCAATCAAGCATATGTTGATGAATGGTGAAAGTTTTATCATTTGGAAATTGTTGTCCATGATCTATCATAACATCAACCGTATTAAGTTGATATTTCACCTCATTGGACTTATCGTCTTCATTGAACTTGTCTAAAACCTTTATGACAATGTTTTCGGGGTGCATCATACCTAACATGTTCAAAAAATATGAATTATGTTAAAACATAATTCTGATTCTATAACAGACTTTATTTCGCAGGTGCACTTGCGAATTTTGGCAGGTAAACTTCGCAAGTGCTTTTGTGAAGTGACGTTGTTTTCTTCTTCAACAAAACAGCTTCAATGCAGCTAATGTATAATGAATGGATGCAAGTTTACCTCAAATTTCAGCTTTCAATGCTCACTTTGCTAATCTCAAACACTTGAAACTTGATTTGGAAATGAAAAATTCATTGAGAATGATTGAAGTTTGGGTTTTTTTTGTTAGAGGAAAAGAAAATGAATGAAATAGTGTGAATAAGTGACCATGCAGTATTCTAATATGGAAAGGGAGATTTCGCAAGTGCACTTGCGAATTCACCTTTTAGCATGTTTCGCAAGTGAACATGTGAAACCCTCTCAATATTTTAAAATCCAACGTTTAAATATTAAAATGTACAAAATAAGGTGGCTTCGCAAGTGCACTTACGAAATACACTGAAAGGTGAATTCGCAAGTGCACTTGTGAAGAGTATTTTTGGGTTTTCAATGGTAAAAATCGCCACTTTTAAGTGTATAGAAAAATTTTCCACAACAATTTCTTACATTAACCAAGATAGTGAAGAATGGATTGCCATCCTGATTTCCGTTCACAACTCTAACTAACCAAAGATTATAATTGAACTTTTAAACATCATTTTGATAGGGGACAAATAATACTAATATACCAACATTATTAAATTACCATCAACATTACAAACATAGAGATTTTTTTGCCAATCACATTTACTTTCAGTTCCCTTAGAATTTAATTTTCAAACTTTTTGTGATGGGTAGAGAAGTTGTCTCCTTTTTATTTTTCTATTAAACTTAACTTTTTGTTGGTTAGTCCTCAATTTATTATAAAAACAATAACAAAACTTATGTTGCACCTTCATCAACACAACCAACTTCATTAATATCAATCATATCTTCAGAACAAAATTATAACTTACCTTTTCCCTTATCGTCCTTAGTAAAAACCAAATCTTGATTATTGAACTTCAAACCTTCGGCACCCTTAACTTCATCAAACTTACTATTAACATTGCCCTAACACCCATTTGTGGCTTGTTGCCAATTCTTCTTCCATTCCGCGGCAACACGCCAATTTTCCAAAGTCGCACACATTAAACAATCTCTGCTAACTCTAATCCATTCAAAATCTTGAGTAAATCCTATGTTTAATCTACAAAACAAATATGTCGGCAACATCATTAATAAACTTGAATCTGATTCAGAGTTGTCAATAGCATACGCTCTAGCCGCTATTGTGACGCACTGTAATGGTGCGACACTCCCTCGCACGATATGCAGGGTTCGGTGGCGGAGATGGAAAAGCGATTGCTTTGGCAGCGTTACCAGACCGCTTAAGGTATTAGTACATTAGTTATTTTTGGAATAAGATGTCATTCATTCTATATCATAATAATTGTAAATTGTTCCAAAAAAATTATATTTGATGTTTATAAGGGTTGTTCTATTATTTATAAGTGTTGACAGAGTTATTAGAGAACACTGATACAAATTTTGTATAAATGCTTTTATTAATTGTTGAGGAGTCTGGAAAAATGGGGAACCAATAGAACTAAAGTTTCAGAAATTTTAACTAGTCACACTTACACCTTACATTAACTCCTTCCAACAATAAACACGTATGTTTAATGGTGAATTCTTATCTACCCAACTCATGGGTAGAGTTACCTTCCATGTAAAATTCTTTGGAAACATCAAATAATTGCATTATTTTATAAATAAATAAACATGTCAAAATTAGGTGGTTTCGTATTATTGGTTGAAGGTAGAGTACCCAACTTTGTGTAATGGATAAAGAAGTTGTCCCCATGTTTAGTTATTAAATTGTACTTATTCATCCACAACAAGTGAGAGGCATGTGATGCAAGAGAGAATGATAAAGCTTTGAGTTAAAGATGGGAAAATGCATATTATTATAGGAAGGAGCAATCTCTCCGATTGATGGGGGTTTCTACCTATTTTGTTTTTTGTTTTGGATGTGTGTTTTTATTTAAACTCATCAAATTCCTATTGTTTGTTTCTTTTTTAAAATATACATTTAATTCTCTATTTATAGGTAATTGATCAACATATAACATATATTTATGTAATTGTTTCAATAAAGAAATAAACTGCTTTTTGCACATACCGATACATATTTCACATGCTTTTTTTAATAAGTAATTTGTGGTTAGGAGGATTTGAATCTGAGACCTTAAGGGGAGCACACTCTCAAGATACAAGCTTTAATAAAAATTGAATCTCTCTATTCTAATCTATAGGTATTTATAGAAGGGATAACGATTTTTGGACCTGTCTTTTTATTTTTCTATTTTTACACTTAGGAGCCATTCAACTTGGCTTTTTACAGACCTAATCACAAATAGGCCTGTCACCTAGATGTCACCCTAGACTGCATGTGAATATCTTTCCCATCTATAATTATTCCACACAATCAAACACTTTTAGACACACAAACATCTCAAACATTCAAATCAAAAACCCAAATTTCAAACACTCAAACCCAGAAAAAATGTCATTTGTACCACAATATATTATCACTGTACATTTCAATGGTGAGACGTACAACAGTGAGGTAGTCGGTTTTTTATTCAGAAACACTGAAAATATCCAATTTTGTCTAAATAGCAATGCGAATTTTTCGTCTTTCAAAAAAAGACTCGAGACCAAACTTCGTCGAGGTCCGACGTCACACATTTTCTACCAACATCCTGTTTTTACTGGTGAGAACCAAGTAACATTTTACCAGGTAGCTGTTGAAGACGACGGAGATCTGCAAAACATGTTTTGTAATCATGAATATTTTGGGTACGACTCGATTCAGCTGTACGTCGTGTTCCAGGACACAGAGAGGGTTGATCCTACGGAGGATGAACAAGTTGAGGTGGATGTTGCTGACGAAGAAGAGGAAGCAGAGGAGATGCAATTCAACATCATGGTAAATGAAGAATCAGAGGCCGAGGAAGAACGCCAAATGCCTCCACATGAGATCTTCACACCACCTCCGTACATGACCACCCTCATCATGTGCACAGATGACCCTTCATCTGATATATTCTACAACCCTGAAGTGCAGTCAGATGCAAATTTAAAAGTCAAAGACAAATTTCGTTCAAAAGAAGATTGCGTGCGAGCAATAAAAAGTTCCACATGATAAACAACTATGACTTTCATGTGGATCAAACAGCAGCAGAGCGATACAGAATCATCTGTACCTACCCTGAGTGTAACTTCCATCTAACTGCATCGTATAGATTGCGTAGTGATTCATGGGTGATAGGTTCTATGACGGAACACACTTGTTTTAATTCCACACAATCACAGGATCACCGAAAATTGGGTTATGATCTCATTTGTCAAGAAATCTTACCTTTTGTTAGCTGCGATCCTTCATTGAAGGTGAAAAAAATAATATCCCACATCACTACAACATACAACTATACCCCCTCGTATAGAAAGGCCTGGTTAACAAAAAACAAGGTTATCGAGCAAATCTAAGGAAACTGGGAGGGTTCGTACAAAGAGTTACCTCGCTACATGAATGCACTGCGAACATATGCTCCTGGAACAGTTTATGTTCTGGAGACGACGCCAGCGTTTTCCCAAGACGGTACCTATGTCAACAGACATGGTATATTCAGTAGAATCTTCTGGGCTTTTCAACCTTGCATCACTGGGTTTGCACACTGCAAACCTATCATACAGATAAACAGAACATGGTTGTACGGGAAATACAAGGGCACCCTCCTGATGGTCGTGGTACAGGATGGCAACAATAACGTGTTCCCAATCGCCTATGCTCTTGTAGAGGCAGAGACTGGAGCAGCTTGGAGTTTCTTCCTAAAGAATCTTCGAACACACGTAGCACCACAACGTGATCTTTGTCTAATTTCTGACAGACATGCCTCAATTGATAGTGCGTACAACAATCCCGCCAACGGTTGGCACGACCCACCGTCTACACATGTTTATTGCGCAAGACATATCATTCAAAATTTCATGCGCGAGATCAAAGATAAGCGTCTTCGGAAAATAGTTATGAATGCAGTGTACGCGCTAACACAACCAGGTTTTTCATATTATCATTGTCAGATCAAATTGGAAAACCCAGATGCAGGTGCATGGGTTGCTAATCTGCAGGTGGAAAAGTGGACACGGTCATACGACAATGGAGTGCGTTTGGGCCACATGACAACAAATCTAGTTGAATCAATGAACGACATCTTCAAAGGCATAAGAGCACTCCCGATAACTGCTTTGGTTAGTACAACATATTTTAGAATGGCCTCCTTGTTTGCAGAGAGAGGTGAAAAGTGGAATGCGGTGGTACAATCCGGACAAGTGTGGAGTGAAAGCTGCCTAAAATTTATTAAGGCCGAAAGTGCCAAAGCTAGCACTCATCTTGTTACATGATTCGACCGACATAACCATAACTTCATTGTCAAAGAAACAATCGACCATAATGAGGGTTTGCCTAGACAAGAGTACATGGTTAAACTACCATCTCGGTGGTGCGACTGTGGAAAATTTCAGGCATTTTGAATGCCCTGCTCTCATGCCATTGCAACATGTGCACATGTTCATCAAGATGCACTAGTACTTCTTTCTCCAACTTACAAGTCTCAAACCTTGCTCAACGTATACAACAATGCCTTCGAACCAGTAGAAAAAGCAGATTATTGGCCTGCGTACGAAGGGGAAGTAGTTTGGCATAACAGTCAAATGCGGAGAAATAAAAAGGGTCGTCCCAAGAGCAAATGTATAACAACTGAAATGGACGACGTTGATAAACTAGAAAGAAAGTGTGGTTTATGTCGTCAATCCGGACACAATCAAAAAAATTGTCCCCAACGTGCTACAAGCTCAACATCCTAAAATTTGTATTTCATTTATCTGCACTTTTAATATTGTAACAAATCTTCTTCTTTCCATTAATAGCATTTATTACAAATACCAATACGCAGACAACAAAATTAAAAACTACACGATTAAAACAACAACATGAAAAATAACGCATCAACAACACAAAAAATTATTTAAGATACTACGACCGTCAAAACAATCTCATCGGAACCATACATCATCGCAATAACATCGACGTCTGTTTTGACTTCCTCTAACCAAATTCAAGGTTGACCAGTTGTGAAGTTCATGGTTGTTCTCTTCCTCTAGATCCTTCTAATTTCTTCACCAACTTTTATTTCTCCCTCTAACCAACGCATCAACTCTTTTTTCAGTTTGGCCGTGGTAAATATGTGCTAAAATTTCATTTTCACTGGAAGTTTTGAGGCCGAGAAAACAACATATTCATCTCTGGTATAGATGTATGGAGATGTCATGATAGAAAGAAAAAAAAGAGAGAGTAACAGAGAATAAGAGAGAATATAAGAGAGAATATGAGATGAGAAGTTGAAAAAATGTGAAAAATGAAGGAGGGATGGGTGTGTATTTATAAAAAAAAAATACATGTAGGAACCATTTGAAATGGCTCCTACATGTAAAGCACTAGGAGGAGGCGCCATCCTAGATGGCATATTGATGAGTAGGAGCCACATGGGATGGCGCCTATGTGTTAGAGTTAAGAGCATGAGCCATCTCAGATGGCTCCTATGTGTTATTTTGTCCTGAAAGTTGGTTATTTGCGTAAATTTTTTCAAAAGTTGATTATTTTTGTTTTTTTTTTAAAAATTGGTTATTCCAAAAAAAATTCAAAATAACCTAGTGATAAAATAGACAATTAAGCCCAATAAGTTAAAATTACTCTATTCAAAAATATTTTTGTTTTGATTTTTAGAGATAAATTGGACACTTAAAATGTCAAAAACGATATAAGTTTGAACATTAAATTATCCGAAAAAATACAATGAGTACATTAAAATAAAGTATGAGTCTCAGAGATTAAAGAAAAATTATTAATATAATTAAAATCGAAATAAAATGATAATAAAGAATACTCGATTGTAAAACACTTACGGTTAAAAACGAGACTTCGAAATGTATCAAAAAATTAGAGAGCACATTTTCATGATCTACACGAAACGTAGATGCATAAAGCAGTGAGTAAAAGGCAAAAACTTGAAATATTTTTTCCTGCTAATTTTCTGCACAGTGTCGAATCGCTTTTAACAGTCTGTTTATAAAACCGAAATATCAATATCGTCGACATATAATCAACTTAACATGATGCAAGAAACAGGTAGAGAGATAAAAATGAATGAAGTGGAATATCGAGTATTTTACAACTACAAAATGATGTGAATTTTGGTTTAAATTGACTTGCGATCAACCTAAACGCAACTAGCGATGCAAATGCGATGAATAAGTGACAGTTTGATGCCAATGACCTAATTGGAACATATGTAGATGAATGCGAGGCCTAAGTCAAATAAATTGAAATTAGGAGGGTAATTTTTAGGGTATGACAATCACCTCTACCCTCGAGTCACAAGTGAGTATTTTGTATATTCATCATCATCATGAGTTTTGTTCGGGTTTGGGAATATTGTACCTGGATCTAGTTTTGTGAGGGTATCATTTGCCAAGATTTGGCTAAAAAGGGGGAGAAAGGTTATGTGAGAGCATGTATGTAGAACACTGTGAAAGCATATATGCAAAAACTGTACAAACATGGTAAATTGAACTACTCCATCATGTTCCTATTTGGAATCCCTTTTGTGACTTGTGATCTGAGTTACAAACACATTTGTGACCTGTGTTCTAAGTTACCTAGGAAAGTTTCGGGATATCTCTTGAGTTTCCTCTTATGCTACTTAAGAGGTGGTTTATCTCCCATGGTCCTCTTTTTCCACCTCTAGAGACAAAAACTGAATTGGAGTTAAGGGGGGAGTGCAGGCTATATTCTTCCTCGTGTACATCAGGACGTTCCTTCCATTTATTTGTGTTAGTTCATTAGAGGAACTCCAAAAAGCTGCAAAGAAGTTATCAAACACGAGAAGATGTCAAACTCGATGTTGAGACATTGTCTTCAACTGACAGGTCATTGATGTGTGCAATAGACCTTGGAAGCTATTGCTGATAAAGTTTTTGCTCGTCTCCAACTGAAGATTCGTAGTTGTGTGCAGTAGACACTGGATGTTACTGTGAAGAAGTTTTACTTTGCTGTAATTTTCTGTTGTAACTTTTAGTTATTTGTTTTAGCCAAAATTTTCCAAAGGGGGAGATTGTAAGTTCTTGTATTTCAAGGATTGGCTTAATTTTTGTTAAACAAGTAATAGTAGAAAAATTTAATGTGTAATAGGATGTATAACTTAAATGAAGAACATGTACAACAAGAAGTCCTATTGGAATGTCAGAGCATGTTGTGTTGAACTAATTCAACAACTGGAACAACATGTCGAAGAAGATATCATAACATGAAATATTCGACATCGTGCCTACTGAACTAAATAATGAGATTTAGTTCTGGTTTAAGTTATGCAGAATATTTGGTAAATATTATGCATCACATATAGTGCATATTTGTAGGCATATTTCAAGGTCATGAAGCTTAAATCTGAAATCAGGGAGAACATTCAGGAGACTGAAGATCAAAGACCTTACTTGTAACAGAATTTTTCTGCAGTTTGTTACAACTGATATGTTGTTGTTTGAAGGCCTAAATCCAGTTGGGTACAGGTTATAAAATAAGGATTTGTAACCTAGTTTGAAAGTGAGCCGAAATTAAGAAAGATGTAATCATTAGGGCTAGATGTAGTGAACCACCCAGATTGTGGGATGGTCACCATGTTCCTCGAAACCTGTAGGTGAGAGGTATCATGTATTGTTCTTGGAGGAAGCTGTGAAGCAACTCCAAGGTGTGTCTTAAGATAGAAGAAAATCGTTTTGAGACATAGTTAGGTTGTACTAGAAGTGTGTTTTCTATATTTTGTTATTGTTTTATAATTAGTGATTGAGAGGGAGTGAGAGGGGTTCTCATATCTAAGTGAGGAGTTGTAAACGGGCGAGTTTAACTTCGAATTAATATTGTTGATGGTGGATTTTATCCCTGCCTTAGAAGCCTCCAGATGTAGGTGTATGGCATTGAACTGGGTAAACAATCCTGGTGTGTTATTTATGTTTCCTGCACCATTATTTTATCTTGTCTGTGTATTAATGTCAGATCAGATGTTTCGACATCTTTACCAGACATTTGAGTCTATTATACTAGAATTTTATGTACTATTATTAATAAAATTATTATTATATATCAATGTTCAAACACGTAAATTTTATATTTTAATATTTTTTCCATATAGTACTCCATCCATCCGAATGATCTATTTAAAATAAAATAGTATTATAAAATAAATTATCTATTTCAATTTTAAAACACTTTTCTAATTATATCCTCTCATTAATAAAAATTCCATCATCCTTAATGCATAATAAAGATACTATACTAAAAATATTATTTTCTTCTTTTAATACATTTTTCTTAATCAATTTAAAATAATGGATTGAATCATTGATTGTGGTGTGGAGAAAACAAAGAATAACTATGTATATCCAATTATTTTCTATGAGAAGTGTTTCTAGAAAACTTACTGTTGAATGAATCTTTGACCGTATTGTCGGAATCCAAACTTGTAAGGCAAAAAAACACACCTATACTACACAAATTGCACATCATTGCACACATGTAAGTGTAACATACACTGTTTCCTTTATTTATTTATTTATTTATCTATTTTTCAATTGTATGACATCACCAACTGCGTCAACGAGTTGCCAACCGAGTCGAAATAGCTGACGCGTCTTCAAACTCAGCAGCTTGTTTCGTTGAAATTTCTCAGACGCCTCATTTTACTCTTCCTTCCTTCTTCTTTCTCTACCTATAAATACCACTTTTCCCTAAATTCAAATTCAAAAACATAATTACCCTTTAATTTCAAGATTTCCTCATCTCTCCAATATCAACTTTCCCATCAATTTCTAGCTTTTTTTTTCCAGAAAATTAATGAAGACAATTAATATTTTCATCTTCCCAATTCTAAGTATTTTGTTCATGGCAATTTTCTCTCATATGGGTCATGCTCAGAATTTGGATCTTTCACCAGCACCTGCTCCTACCAGTGATGGCACTACAATGGATCAAAATATTGCTTATTTTCTTATGTTGTTGGCGCTTGTGATTACCTACATGCTCCATTGATTTTGTTTTTTTTTCTATTCATTTTTGTCATAGTAAATTCCAGAATTTTTTTATATGTAATTATTATTGATGAAATTTAGTATTAATAAATATTCTTTGACATATATCCATATCTTACCCGATGTCCGGTTATGATTCATTGTTTCACATTTTTCACATATTCTAGTAGTTTTTCTCTTTGAATTTTCAATCCTTTGTCATTCTTGTGATATAGATGCACACGCACCACTTCTCTTCAAAATCTGCTTCAGTTTCTCTATATCTAATGTAATTCAACCACGGAAAGAATTGTTGCAAGAATCAAATTTGATTTACATATTTTCCAAATTCATAATGAAGCCCTTCACACCTAGAGGTTGTCTGAAATCCAATAAAAAACTTCCCGTGTATGTGGGGAGTAGCCCACATACCCTGCTTTTCATACAAGTCATGTATCTAACTATTTTGTTATAGTTGAAACTCATTGATCATTACATTTTATTTTGACTCGTTCTCATCAACATCAAAATCTTCCAGCATGCATTGCCTAAACTTGGATACAAATTTCGAATTCTTAATGTTACTAGTGGCATTCCGTAACAAATGTCAGGCACATAAACGATGATGACCATTTGAAAATACCTTTTTTATCGCATTCCTCATGGCCAACTCATTGTCGGTTATAACAGATAGAGGATACTTTTTGCCCATAGCTTCCACAAATGTCTCTAAAATCCCAACACAAGTTTCATCAGTTTCATCACCAATTATTGCACTAGCAAATATTATGCTCTGATTGTGATGATTCACTCCTAAAAATATGACTAGCGGGGTATTCACTACAAAAAAAAATACGACTGATTGTGGCAGTTATTTAGATGGAGTTTTCACTAACTCCCCAAAATTAGAATTAAAGTTAACATAATGCTTAAATCAGACCTTGTATACCCTCTCTCAATCGGAATAATGTGAAATTGTAATAAGATTCAATTTCATTGAGAAAAAAATAGAGATTTGACTTAGATTTGAGACAAGTTAAATGTGAGATTCCCCTATCTCAATCGTAATAATATGAAATGCAATAAGGTTCAAAACAAGTGAAATGTGATATTCCTCTGTACCATTAAGGGTAGTTTGAAAAATGTGTTTCATTCTTTTCTACAAGTATAGGAATTCTAGAATCATGAAAAATATTATCTGGTTGATGTACCTTGTCTAATCTAATTAATTATAAGAGAATATTTCATAATTGTATTACTCTAACACAATAAGGCTTCAGTTGATATTATTTACACATGTTAGATTTTTTTATTGGAGGATTCTGTCAAATAAGTTATATTAATCAGGTGGTCAAGTATTTAGTTGTGCATTATATGATTGAATATGGAATCTAATTACCTATTTCAAGACCGATGATATCTATATGTTTGAAATTTTCATGGAACTGCATTTTGACATCATTATCTACATTTATATAATATGCCGGTCTGCCAAGTATGAAACCTTTTTCTACATTTAAGGTTTTGTCATGGCATGAAGTAACTACATATGTATGGTATACTTTGAACCATGTTTTAAAATATGCGAGATTACTATATTTTGTTGTTTTTAGTTTGCATAGTTTACATATTTAAGTTAAATTTCTTGTCATTTTGTACTTGTAGGATTAGTAGAGATTAGAGATATATAATTGTTGTGCTGTAGGTGGTGGATGAAGCTTTTCAACAAGTCATCCGTACATTAAAGAGGTAACTTCATTAAGAATTCACTTCCTGTATATTGATATGTTCTTTGGATTGTCTTACCACATTAAAGAACTAATTTTCTCCTCCATTTTGTGACTCATGGCTAATGATAAAGATTAAGGTTTTAGAACCTTTTTACTCAAGAATATAAAGCACCTCAAAAAGAATCCAAGTGCTACAAGACTCACATTGTACGTGGTTGGTCAGGATTTGTATGTTTTTTGTAAATCAGTACTCTTGATTTTCCATGAAGTAATATTTGAAAAACTCGAGTGTGTTCTTAGAGAGGATAGGGAGATTTCTTTGTTATTTGTCTTGGTCTCTTCAATAGTTGACTGGCTTATTAGATGTTGAATTAGAAATTGGGCAATTTTTATCTTTATTATTTTAGTGTATTGGGCTAGTTTTGTCAATGTTGTGAAGTATTTAGTGTAAGATAATTTAGTATTTTATCTTTTTTACTCATTTTGTTATTAATATAATTATTCTATCTTTTTAAATTAATAAAATAAAATTTAACTGCTATGATTTTTTTTTGCATATTTTAATTATTTTGCAGGATTCAAGAGATTAGTGGTTACTCAGAACCCCTACAGATAAATTGTGAGAATCTTATAAGCGGCAGTTTTTGAAACTCCCGAAAAATATTTTGCGGAGGCCAAAAACCCCGCAAATTGGCAAAATAACCCCCGCTATTCATGCGTGTTTTTTGTAGTGATTGTATCTAATTTTTCTGTATGTGGCATTGAAAGCTAAGACATCCCTAAAAATAGAGTAGTCCATGCGTCCTATACCGTCACACCAAAACATATGTTCGAAAATTCCATCTTCTTTGAATGTATATCTCCAGACCATCATGTCTTTCTTATATGACATTCACTTCATGAATTCAAGTGTCTCGTCGACATCTAACTACTTTTAACCCATTTGTTTGAATATCTCGTTATACATGTCTCTCATAGAATAACCAAGCTTCACATATCCTCCTGACTGGCTTGCAAAACACCCATAAATAGGGGAGGTTGGAATGTCTGATTTCCTCATGGTTTTTATTTGGCATATATTGTATTCGCTTATCTTCATGTATGTAAGAAGAATCAGCTCATACTTGTCATCGAAAAAATTTATGGTTATGAAAATCATAATTTTGTTTGCAAAGCCAAAGAAACCTCGTATATTTATAACAGTGGCATAAAAGATGCCATAATGCCACAAATGCATAAGGAACAAACAAAGCACACCAATGCATAAACAACAAGATACAAGCAGAAGTCAAACTCCCTAAGAGCACCAAAATAGGAACATACAATTTCCAGCAAAAACCAATCGCTCGGACCAACACTATCCCTATTGAATCAAAGCTAAAAATTGGCCCACTCCCACACCAAATCCCACCATATCAGGGGGAAAACAGCTACTACCTCAGTGACAAATTAAGATATATAAAATTCCTACACGTCCGACCAACGATAGAAGGAAAACTTATTCAAATATAAACACCACCAAACCTTCAAAACTACCAAACCCGAAAACACCACTACACTACTTGAAACTGCAGCGTGTTGGCTGAAGATTTTGATATCTATGATTCGAGATGGAATCATTGAGCTCGAAAGGAAATGATATCAGTGTTCGTTGGAATGAAGAAATGTCATAGTTCGGAATAAAAGAATTGGCTCTTCGAATGGACATGCTGAAACTTGGAGCTTCGAATGGCAATTATGATGATACATATAAAGGAAGCTTCGAAATGGTAATGGCGTTGTACTTGAGAAGTGAGTTCGAATCGAAGTGGCTAAAAGCATTTGAAATTCAAAACGCGAGCGGGATAATTGGAAGTTAGAATGTATGCGCTAGAGACGGTTCGAAGACGCGTGGAAGCTGGAGACGCATAGTGTCCTGCATGTTCTGAACGTGGCAAGATCTCATAAGTCAGACCGTTATGGTCGAAATAGTATAAATAGGAGTCTTAGTGTTAGGATTTCGTGTGTCATATCTATTGTACTAAAATTCAGTAAACATTCAAAATACCACATGGCTAGGGAAACGAATGCTCGAATGATGTACGTATGATTGCACCAAAACTGTTATTATTCAATAATGCTTCTTTATCTTTCCAGTTTATCTTTATCTTGCATCAATGTCTTTTAAATTCTTTACATTTAAAGTCATTTAACTTTTCTTGCATTCAAACGTTTTCTTCCATTTCGAAATCCTTTACTTTTCTGAAACTTTTACATTAACACTCTTATTTTCTAAAAAGCTTTTACATACTTGTTTTTACATTCTTGTCTTTTACATTTCATGCCTTTACTTTAAAAAGTCTGTTACATTTAAAAGTCATTTAAGCATTTCTGCACTTACATTTCTTCTGTAAATTGAATTTTTGTTTATTTACTCATTCAAGTCAATATTATGTTTCTTTATTTAATCATGGCATTAAGTCACTGAATGCCGTGACCGAAACACACTGGACGTACATAAAACACTCAAAAATAAGTCTTAAACACAAATCCTTATTTTGTTATTAATTCTATCAAAACAACCAATACCCCATAGGATCAATCTAGTCGATCCTGCAAGTTACCAGAGGAATTGAATAACAATCATAACGCTTATTTGATAGTTTGGAGGACTAGCGGTTGTTTCACCAGAAATCACTGTGAACAAATTGGCACACCTGGTGGGACAACATTGGTCGTTACGAATTAAAATAAAATAAGGATTATAAGACATAATTACTATAAAAGTTCTTTCTGAGTAAACAAAGTTCGTTGGTATATGAACCTTAGGAGTGGTAGAATAACTGATAGTAACCAACCCTTACCCAGAAGGAAGCGAAATACTAGGATGTCTAATCCAAACAATCAACAAGGGGAACAAAATGCCCCACATGGAACAGGCACTAACGCGTCTGTTTCGACGGGAACGTCCAGCGCGATCCCTTCGAATGCACAGTCTGTTGCAGCTTCGACTAGTAATATAGCCACGAACGAAACAAGTGGCATGTCAACAAACAATTCGATCCTTGGAAATACAGGAACCACTGGGTATCCTGGGGGATTTTTCCCACCATCGGGGGCACAAACCCATTTCGCTACCCCACCACCAACTAGACCACTCAGTTTTGATAGTAATAGACCCAGGAATCCCCAGTATGGGATGCCAACATCCCTCATGGCAGGTTTGTAGACTTCGACGTCGAACGCGTCACCACAATTAGGATCAGGATCTGGGGCTAATCAACTCATGACAAATAACCAAGGGTCAGTAGGTTATAGTACACTGCCTATCCTAACCACAGAAAATCAAATAGCTTTTAGGCAGTTAATGGATGATAGTAACCATAATATGATAGGAGTATTAGCACAAACCATGCAAGAAATCTTCGCCCCAATAGTTCAAAATGTAACTGTGACAAACAGAGAGAATGCAGATAATATGAGTCAAATAGCGGATTTCTTTGCTCCGCCAGAAAGGCGTAGACAGAACCAGGCACTGGTTCGAACAAACATACCTATCATCGAACAAGTTGCTGATGACCCACCCTATAGGCCAGTCAGAGAGGAGTTTAATTTGGGGGCAAGGGCACAAAGAGGAAATGCCCCAGTGATTCGAGAGGAACCACAAAGGGGATTTATAGAACTAGTGGCGAGGGTCGAAAGACTAGATGCCCCAGTGATTCGAGAGGAACCACAAAGGGGAGTTATGGAACCAGGGGCAAGGGTCGAAAGACTAGAAGCCCCAGTGTTTCGAGAAGAACAACCTAGAGGTGTTGTCATGGTGGATCGAAACCAAGATGCCGATGCAGTTGTCTATAGAATTCGAAACGACAATATCTTGGCAGAAAATAATCTAACCACCATGATAGAGAGAATTATGGCTCAAAACGGTCTTAATACAGGGATCAGAAGGCCAAACTATGCCTCTCCTATAGCGGATTATGTAATGCATACTGATCTACCAAGGGGATACAAGATCCCTAAGTTTACAAAGTTTGCTGGAGATACCAACGAATCAACAGTCGAACACATAGCCAGGTATCTGACTGAAGCAGGAGACATAGCAAATAATGAGAACCTTAGGATTAAATATTTCCCAAGTTTCCTCACTAAAAATGCGTTCACATGGTTTACCACTTTGCCTCCTGGATCCATAGATACCTGGGCCCTCTTAGAGAGGTTGTTCCATGAACAGTTCTATATGGGACAATCCAAGATAAGTCTAAAGGAACTAGCAAGTGTTAAAAGGAAGTTTACTGAACCCATAGATGAGTACTTAAATAGGTTCAGGCTCTTGAAATCTAGATGTTTCACAGTAGTTCCTGAACATGAGTTAGTCGAAATGGCCGCTGGTGGCCTAGATTATTCTATTCGAAAGAAATTAGACACACAATACTTGAGGGACATGGCTCAGTTAGCAGATAGGGTTCGACAAGTCGAAAGACTAAAGACCGAAAAGGCCAGGGCTTTCAGAAGTAATAAGAAAGAAAGGATTTCATATGTCGAAACTGAGGAAGGGGAAGACTATCCTGAATTCGAAGAGGTCAAAATAGATCTCGCTGAATTAAAACAGGCTCCACCCTATTCTTGTAAACTATTAGTTCCCACAAAAGGGAAAGAAATTGTTGAAAATGAGAAGAGTGACAAATTCCCAAAGAAGGTGTATACCCGATGACACAAATGTGATGAGATTTTTGATCTGCTTGTCAAAGATGGCCAGTTAATTGTGCCACCAAATGTCAAGATACCTCCCTTAGATCAAAGAAAGAAAAGAGGTTTTTGTAAATATCATAGTTTTCTAGGTCACAAAACCTCACAGTGTTTTCTTTTCAGAGATTTGATCCAAAACGCAATTAAGGAAGGCAGATTAAAGTTTGCTGATAAACCAAAAATGAAGGTGGATGAAGACCCTCTGGATATTGCAGACACCAACTACTCCGAGCCTTCTTGCATTGGAGAGATCAATATGGTGGAATCAGACCAAGGGGCCACTACATTGAAAGGAGAAAGCGCTGAGAGTGAGAGTTGGGTGTTGGTCGAAGTCAACAATGAGTCACTGAAGACATCCACAAACAATTAGAGACTTCGATCGAAACAGTGTCATCTGTTGTTTGAAGAAATCCAGCTCTTGAGGGCCGGAGGCGGAGGCAAGACTTGATACAAAGCATCAAGGCCCGAGGCTCAAACTAGAGAGTCCAGTTACAAAGCAAGCCTCCCCTAAGAAAGAAATCTGGGATACCTTGGGTGAACCCAGTGGGAAGTTCGATTACCTGGTGAAATACTCTGCCCCAGAAAGTTCAAAGATTCGGATCGAAGACGTCAAACCGTCAGGATGGGAAGATGATGTTGAAACAGTGGACGATGTGGATGTCAATATGGTAGATATGGAAAGACCTTGTTCTGAGATGCAGGAAATGGAAAGATACCTGGAAAAAGAAAAATACAAAATGGAGGATGGCTATGCTGCAGATACCAGCCTTAAAGATTATCTCATGCTGTGCCACAAGGGAAATGTTGAAATGATGCTCTGTCCCAAATGCAGCATCATCTGCAACCAGAGGATTGCTGCAGATTTTGAGAGGAAACAAAGGGCTCGAACCGGAGTTAATTGGCGCCAAAACAACCAATTATTCAAATGCTACCCTAGAGCTGGGGAGAGTTTATTGGAATTCTTAGTTCGCTGTCACAAAGGGGCAACGAAGTGCTTGATTTGCCCAAGGTGCTCAGCATATGACCGTAACATGGCCGAGCGTTCAAACTATCCCTTCCCCATCCGGAATCACAAAGAGGTTGGTCAGATGAGTCAACACTTCGAAGGTAATCGTACTCAACGAAAACCTGATAGCCCTTATCCAAGAGGTGCTCGAAGGGTGACATTCAAAATCCCTGCAGAAGTACCAACAGACAGATGGCTGCAAGTCAAAACCAATAAGGGGAAGGATAAATGGAGAGGTAATGAGCGAAATGCGTGTCATGCCATGGTATATAGGAGACAATTCAACACTGCAAAGAGGGAGGAACTGAGGCTAGAAAATTACAAAGGAAAAAACCCCATGTCCCGGCCACATGGAAGCAAAAGGTCGAAAGAGAATGACAAAGGCACACCAACAACAAAGAAGTGTCCAAAAACCAACAATTAACGATCAACACAAGGCAAACCTCCGTTAGTAGGAGACTTTTCTCAAGCACAACAGATGAAAGAGTATACCCAAGTCGAGAAGACGAGGATATCGATGATAATTCGAATCGAGGGAGTCCTCACTTAATTTAAACGCAACGTCTGCTACCAATTTGGACAGAGACCAAGTCGAAGAGCACGAGGAAGAAGATACCATAGATTTGATGAAACAGACCAGTTTGCTACTATGTAATGGATAGCGTGCATCGAAGTAGAACGCATTCTTCGAACATCCAGAGCCAGCCATGAACAATCATTTGAAGCCATTGTTCATTCGAGCAAAGGTTGGAGCACAGTGTAAACAAGGTCTTAGTGGATGGATTGCGCAACAATGCCTCAATTCATGAAAAATTGGGAATAAAGAGGGTGATGTCAAACCACACAACATGGTCCTATCCAATTATGAAGGAAAGTAGGTCAAACGTTGAGTGGTGCAAGTGGATTTAACCGTCGGATCAAGTGCAGCCCACCATGTTCATGATGATCAAGCCAATTATAATGTTGGGAAGAGAGTGGATCCATGGCGGCGTTCCTTCGATCGAGCAGGAGAAGATGGTATAGTGGAAAATATAGCGGATAGTTACTTCATGACAACAGTCAATCTGGTTAACAAAAGGAATTATGACAAGTATCTGGCAAGAATAGCCCCTTGTACCCCAAGTAACGAAATGAATGAAACAAGAGATGCGCATTACTATATGACCCTTCGCCATGATGTCATGTACTGGGATAGGAAGATATTTAAAAAAGGAGTCAAGGCAAAAGCCACCAGTGGGAGTTCGACAACCCTGCTCATGACTGAGTCCTCTTTCTTCGAAAGGATTTCGGCCTATATGGCTGAGAATGAATGGAAAGCAGCTTCAGAGGCTAAAATGGATAGTATAGTTGAAATGAATGAAATGAAAGGGAATGGTTCGAAAGATTCACCCTATGAAGAAAACGAAATAGATCAAAGGCTTGATGCCATTTATGATACCGAACCCTTGGGCTTCGAGAAGGATCCTACAAACTCAGGTGCTAAGATGTTGGCACAGGATCCAATCGAAGAGGTGAATTTGGGGGATGACAACACAAAAAGAATAACTTATATAAGCGCAAAACTCAGCCCAAGTCTCAAGCAAGAGGTGATCGAAGTCCTCAAGCAAAACAAAGATTGCTTTGCGTGGGACTATGACGAAATGCCTGGTTTGAAAAGAGAGTTAGTGGAGCACAGACTTCCAATTAAGGATGGCAAGAAGCCCATCAAGCAAACTCCCAGGAGGTTCGCGCCAGCAGTGCTCACAAAGATCAAAGCTGAGGTCGAAAGGTTGCTGCATTGCAAATTCATCAGAACCACAAGGTATGTCAAATGGTTAGCAAATATAGTACACATTATTAAGAAAAATGGTTCTCGAGAATATGCATAGACTTTAGGGATTTAAATCACCCCCAAAGATCAATACTCTATGCATGTGGCGTAAATGTTAATAGACTGCAATACTTAAGTATGCTAGATGGATACTTATAACGGATCTTTATTGAAGAAGATGTTGCTAAAACACTGCCCGAGCCTTAGGCGCCTATGAATGGGTAGTGATGCCTTTTGGTTTTAAATGTTGTTTGGGCAACTTACCAAAGAGCAATGAATTCCATTTTCATGATTTTATTGAGACATTTATGCGGTGTATATTGATGATATAGTCATCAAATCGGTCTCTTGAAACCCACCGCATCATTTGAGCCAATCATTCGAAAGAATGAGAAAACATGGCTTAAAATGAACCCCTTAAATGTGCATGTGGAGATTTCACGGCTTTGTGGTTCATAAAAAGGAATCAAATCCGAATAAGACCAAAGCCATCATGGAGACTAAAGCACCCACATCGAAAAAGGAGTTGCAATCTGGGGAAGATTAATTTTCTCGAAGATTCATTTCAATCTAAGGGAAAACACAAGCTTTCTCTCACTACTGTTTAAAGCAAGGCCAAGCCTTGGTGGAACAAAGCACATCGAGGCCTTCAACAAGATTAAAAGATATCTCTCATCCTCCTATCTTGTCTCCACCTGGGAAAGCCCATGAGATTGTACATAAATTTACTATAGGTAGTATGTTAGTACAAGAAGATAGTAATGGCATCGAAAGAGCCATATATTATTTAAGTAGGGTATTGAATGATGCAGAAACTAGATATAGCAACATAGAAAAATTATGTCTTTGTCTATACTTTTCTTGTATGAAACTTAAGTATTATATAAAACCTGTTGATGTTTACATTTCATCTCATTTCGATGTTATCAAACACATGCTTTCAAAACCAATAATGCATAGCAGAGTTGGTAAATGGGCTTTAGCCTTGACAGAATATTCTTTGACTTTCATGCCTTTAAGAGCTGTGAAAGGTCAAGTAATTTCTGATTTCATTGTGGACCATTCATTGGTCGAAAAGCTTGTCATGGGTTATGTCGAAATGCAACCTTGGAAGCTATACTTTGATGGTTCGACCCACAGAGAGGGCAGTGGTGTTGGAGTTCTCATAATTTCTCCTGAAGGAATTCCAACAAAATTCAAGTATAAGTTAGATGGCCCTCGTTGTTCGAACAACGAAGCTGAATACGAAGCGCTCATTGTTGGACTTGAAGCTTTGTTGGAATTGGGGGCAACTAGGGTCGAAATTAAAGGTGACTCAGAGTTAGTGGTCAAGCAGATAACAAAGGAATATAAATGCATAAAGGAAAACCTAATGACTTACTTTGTCATAGTTAACAGGTTACTCAAACAATTTGAATACATGGAGATTCAACACATACCAAGAATAGACAATCAAGAAGCAAATGACTTAGCACAGCTGGCTTCAGGGTATAAAGTTTCTACCAAAAACTTTAAAGAATTGGTTGAAATAAGAGGAAGGGTCATGGCTACTAGACTCACACCTTCAGATTTGGAGAACATCAAATTAAGTTGTAGTGATAAAGATAGATTCGAAGTATTAGCCATAGATACCTTATCAGATACAGATTGGCGAAGCCCACTGGTGAATTACTTAAAAAACCCAACATCCAATGTAAATAGAAAGATAAAATATAGAGCATTATCATATGTCCTTATGGGAAATGAACTGTTCAAAAAGACCCAAGAAGGCGTGTTACTCAAATGCCTGGGAGAAAGTGAGGCATATCTAGCATTATCAGAAGTCCACAATGGGGCATGTGGGGCACATCAAGCAGGCCATAAAATGAAATGGTTGCTATTTCGATATGGTATGTACTGGCCCAGTATGCTCAAAGATTGTATAGATTTTGCTAAAGGATGTGAAGAATGTCAGAAACATGCAGGGATTCAACATGCTCCTGCAAGTGAGTTGCATTCGATCATTAAGCCATGGCCCTTTAGAGGATGGGCATTGGATTTAATAGGAGAAATCAATCCTGCCTCATCTAAAGGTTAGAAATATATCTTGGTAGGAATAGACTATTTTACCAAGTGGATCGAAGCGATACCATTGATAGTTGTAAATCAAGAGGCTATTATTGAGTTCATACAAAAACAGATCATCTATAGGTTTGGATTGCCAGAGAGCATAACCACAGACCAAGGCTCTGTGTTCACAGGTAGAAAGATGCAAGAATTTGCCCAAGAGATGGGGTTTAGATTACTGACATCAACACCATATTATGCTCAAGCAAATGGTCAAGTCGAAGCAGCCAACAAAGTGATAATAGGTCTAATTAAGAAGCATGTTGGTAAAAAGCCAAAGAATTGGCATAAGACTTTAGACCAAATACTATGGGCCTGTAGAACATCTCCTAAAGAAGCTACTAACACCACACCTTTCCAACTAACATTTGGTCATGATTGTAACACGGTGAACTGACTTTGTAGGTTTTTGTATCGCAAATGTGCGGATAGCAAGAGTCGCCACCGACTTTTATTTTTATCCAATTAAGGGAAGGTAAAAGTACAGAAAAAGACCTTCGCTAGATTCTGAGTAAGGGAGAAGGTTATGAAAATGGAAGGTATTAGCACCCCTTTTCATCCGTAGTTATCTACGGGCTCTTAGTTGCTCTTAGATCACTTTAAAAATTGTGCTTTCTGTGTGTTTGAAAAAATATTTTGAAAAGGCATTTCGCTTTGACTTTGTAATGATTCATGTAGGAATGTATACAAAGTGTTCGGAAATGTTTTGTTTTGAAAAGAGTTTGAATTTGGACAAAAGTGTGAGGTGTGAAAAGTATTTTGATAGAGCAAGCAACTAAAAGTCTTATTACCTACTCAGAATTGGTCGTTTTCGTATTGTTTTACGTTCCTTTAGAATAGTGCTATCCATACCATTAGTTGGTAGGTAACCCCATTCGTTGGATGTAAGCGGGACATTCGAAGGGACATCGTATGGTCATAGAAAGCAACTTGTAGGAAGTATCCTAGCACATTTGAAGGGACTATCATCATTTTTCGTATGCGACAATCGAGGGTCAAGATCATGTATTCGGAGGCAACATCGTGGGTCTATGATCTTTGTATCGAAGGGACTATGATGATTTATTTTGAAGGCAACGGTGCTAGAATACCTCTACGTTCGAGGGACATGACCTTTTTTGAATTCGTAAAGGCAACGAGAGAGAATTACCCTAAGGGGTGCATGTGTGAAAGGGTGTGTCAGATTCAGATATATTATCTTGGAGATTAGTGGGCTATGTTGATTTTATTCTTGCCATACACGCCTAATTACTAGCAGTTTATAGGGTGCGGAAATTAAAATGCGGAATGTAAAGATGCGGAAAGATAAATGTCCTACGCTATTACATGGCTTTGGGGCAGATACATAATTTAAACTTGCGGAAAATAAAACCTAATTTAAACTATTACATCCCATGAGCAGTTACATTATTGGAAAAAATGAAAATGATAAAAGAAATCGTCTGAAACGGAACAACCTGTGAAAAGATAAGAAAATCGGGAAATACGATGAATCGAATAAGAGAAGAATATTAGTAAAAATGCAAATTTTTAGATGAGAAAAATATGACATGCTGGAAATAACATAAACATGCTAGAATAATTTTTTGGGATTTTTTGGAGTTAATTTAATAATTTAAAACTAATTAGAATTGATTTAAATGCTAAATTATGAATAAAAATAAATATGCATGCAAAATTGTATTTTTTAATTTTATAAATTAAATAAGTATTTTCTGGAAATAAATGCAAAAGGAAAAAATATTTTGATGATTTTTAATGCATGAGAAAAAATATTGAAAAGAATTAAAATTGATGCAAATATTAAATAAATAAGAAAATAGAAAATAATTGAAAAAATGCAAGTTTGGAAAAAAGGAATGCAAATCTGGTCCTGGGCTGAATCGAACTCGTGACCTGTTAGAGCATCTTTCCAAAAGCCAAGCCTTAACCACTGGGACAAGTGACATCTGGTGTTTTAAAAAACGAAATCAATTGAATATAAGTGCTGACGCGTCATGGTTATATTCAAACACGATCGTCGTGGACCCGATTATTTTGAATGGACGAATCAAGCTCTCCTCGTACGGTCCCTCGCGGTCCACGCGATCCCGCAAGCCCTACTCATCGTCTTCTCGGCGACCTCAAACACGAAACCAATCGTAAAATAAATAGAAAAGCGGTACCTACCCCTAAATCGGACCCTACGAATCCATTGGTGATATTGGTTTCCTCGAAAATGCTTGTATGATCCGGTTCGATCGAAGCTCGAGAAGCCCTAACTATGGCATATCGTGTTTCTCACGTCGAGCTTGCATGTAATGGCCCGGATGTGACCTAATATGTGCCCGAGTTCAAACAAACACACAAGAAAGCGTTAACAATGCATGAATTTGTGAAATCAAAATCAAGAATATACCAAATTGGAGCAAGTTGTATGCACGATCCGGCTTGAGTAAGTGATGCTTTTGCTTGCTGGGAACCTCCTGAGCACGTTTGGATGGCTGGCACACCCTGAATCTTGCTAGAAATTAAAATTCGAATTTCATAAGTTTGAGAAAATTTTTGCAAGAATAAGGGTTATGCTTTGAGCTAGAGTTTCGTGTGGCTTGTGATACAGCTTGCTTGGTATTTATAGAAGAGTTTGAGAGAGGAAAAACCAAGGAAAAAGATTGGATCATCAATGTGCATTTATATTTTTTCAAATAAAATCAAATATTGGCAAAAAAATTTGATTTTCTCATCAATGTAGAGGCTAGCACGAAATTGGTAAGATTCATGGGCTTTCTTGGACCCCAAGCATGATATAAAATCATTCCTCTTGAAAAAATACTTTATTTTCATATTTTATATAATTTAATTTTGAATTAAATGGTTTAAAATTCAAAAATAAATTAATAAAATAGAAAATTGTCATGGCCATGCATTTATCGGTCACAAATAATGTCATGAGTAAGTTTGGATCAAAAGATTATAGGCCCATTTGGAAAATTTTGCATTTTGACCAAAATGTCCTTTTGTGCAATTGTCCAAAATTACCCAACTTGTGAATGGTGTATCTTTCTCATTTTTCCACATTTTTGAGTGTTCTTGGACTTTTTGGAAAGCTCTAAGAATCCTCTAACCAACCTTTTTTCTCTCATCTCAATTGGAGTTTCCATGCTCAATATATCCTCAAAACAAAATGTTGACTTTTTGTTGACTTTGAAAATGACCTGTAATGTTTTGAGCCATACCTCTCAAATGAAGCATTTTTTGGACATTCTTGTGAGACATAAAGTTGTAGAGAATTGAATTTCCTTCAAAACAAGAGGTGGTGGAAAAATTTATAAGAAAGTATGAAGAAGTTATGATCAGTCAAAGTTCAGTTGACTTTTCACCTAGAAACCCTAATTTAGAAAGTTTGACTTTTGAGCAAATCTTGAGTTTTCTTGATGAATCATGATCAACCCTTGATCAAATGATGAATGTAACTTCAAAATGAGGATGTTGACCAAAAATCATGAAGTTTGACTATATGTTGACCACAGTTGACTTTTTGTCCAATACAACTGATTTTCAACCATCTGAGCAATTGTCTGAGGAAATTTGACTTGTGGGGCTTGAAACTTGACATGGAGAATCTTTGAAGCATATGAGGAGGCATGATGACCATTGGAGATGTTGGAAGTCCATCTTGACCTGAGAATATCAAACCCTAGTTTGGGTTGATTGTCTAGGAGAGAGTTTTGTCTGATCAACTCTTGAGGAAACTTTGAGTATGGATGTATGAGATATCTTGAGAAGATGGAGGGCAAATTTTGGGGTATGACAATGATGCAGTCTTACCAGTAGAAATTCATCTACAATCAGTTCGAATTCAAAGACAAAACGAAATCCCACCTTCATTATATTGGGAAATGATGATGAATGAGTTAGTTGAGTTGGACGAAGTTAGAATGCATGCATTGGAAATCCTGATGAGGCAAAAAGAAAGAGTGGCCAGGGCATATAACAAAAGGGTGAAAGGTAAAACATTTAGTACTAATGACTTAGTATGGAAAGTTATATTGCCCATGGACAAGAAAAATAAAGCATTGGGTAAATGGTCACCTCATTGGGAAGGACCTTTTCCAATAATAAAAGCATTTTCAAACAATGCATACGAAATCAAAGAGTTGGCAGATGACAAGCGAATCCTAAAGGTTAATGGGAAATATTTAAAGAAATATAAGCCACGCCTGCAGGAGATTCGAATAATAACGACGTAATCATAACAATATAAAGAAATGCCAAAATGGTGATATTACTTGCCAAGATGGCGTTGTTTAAAGTACTACAGACAAACATTAAAATACAAGTTTCATTAAACAAACAATTTTCAGAAATGGGTATTGTTCCTTAATCGATCGAAAATACTCCTAAAAGACTCAAGCCTGTGTTAAGTAGAGCGCGTGGCTCCTTCCAGGATAGTAACTTCGCCCTTTAGTTGCTCAGTCGCTTTCGTCTCTGCAAGCCCTTTATTCAGGAGCTCTTCGAATCGATGACCAAAAGTGTTGGTTTCATAGGCCACTTGTTGCTGTTGGGCTTCCTTAATTTTATGTTGAAGCTCTTGAATCTGTTTCTCCCAGAGAAGAATGGACTGAGCTCGAAGCTCATAATCAGTTTTAGCCTGCTTGATATGCATGGCATGCTCTTCAACTTCTTTAGTAAGCTTCGAGGCATGTTCATAAGCAGCGTCCATTGCAACTCGCTTCTCTTGGACTTTATTGGCAGCAGATTCGTTTTGGAGGAGACACCCAGTTACGTTATCTATCAAAGATTGAAGTTCGAACAGGATGGTGCTAACTTCCAGGGAACAGGTGGTGAGGTCAACTTGATTAAGAAGTCCCTTCATAATAAAGCAGGCTGTACTATCTTTCTTTAATACTTCGAAGAGATCCACGTCAAGGATTGTCTTCCTAATCTTATGAAGAAGTACAACCCTATCATCAGAAGGCGTTGAATCAGTGGTCGAACCAGCACCAGCCTTAGGAAGTGGAGTGTCCCTCTGAGCCAGATTAGCCTTCATGTACCCAATAGGGTCATTTCGTTTTAAGAGGTTTAACTCCTCTTCGGCTGTTTGACCTTGGGAAGACCCAGGAAGTTCCATGCGCAATGGAGTAACATCCATTTCGATCTCCATTGGCTCATTGGCAGGGACACCATCACCTTCATTAATTCCCTCACCATCATCTTCGTCATCACCAACCAGATCCACTATTTCAATGTCCTCATCTTCATTATTGGGAGCATCAGACTCCGTTCCTTCACTCGAACCCCCTTGAGCCTCTTCTCCTCTTTCATCTTCAGATCCTTCTTCACTAGAATCTTCGCTCTCCTGAGAGGGGCAAGCCTTTCCTTCTTCAACTTGGGTAACCTTTTCTTGAGGAGTCTGGAGAGGAGATTCTGGGTGAGAAGTCTCTGGAGGCACTTCTGTAGCATCTTCAAGCGTTGTTTCGTTTGTCTCCTTGAGAGAAGGTGAAGTGCCTTGAACATCTGGCTGCTCAGGAGCTCCAGTTGGAACCGCCATATTGGAGGATCCCTTATTTTGCACCAGGTTACTTGAATCCCCATGGGGGGAAGAATGGATGGGAGCAGCTGCTTTGGATGGAGGAGTCGAAGTGGTAGGAACTGGAGTTGAATCATCCTACACAAATAAAGAAAGATTATAAAACTTGTATTAAGGTACGAATAGCTATCTTTGTTAAAAATTCGAATTCAATTCACCTGTGGATTGTCTGAAGAAATATTGATGTCTATGTGTTCCAACATTACGTTGGAGGTCGAAGGTGGATTTTTGGATTTTTGTGAGGGAGCAACATCCCTGGAATCGAGTCCAGAGACGTTAGTATCCTTTGAATCATCTTTCTTCTGCTTCTTTCTCGAAGCCGTTGGTGAACTTCCCCCAACCTTGGGATCTTTCCCAGAGGTACTAGGTTTTCGTTTCTTTGGAGTGGTTGGTGGGAGTTTAGTAGTCTGAAATGGTACAAACATAAGTTAGACTTCAATCATAAATTTAAGCCTATTCGAAATACCAGAATAAACTGTTTACCTTTGGGGTCGGAGCAATTGTTGGAGTCGGAGCAGTTGTTGGAGTTGGAGAAATGGTTGGAGTTGGAGCAATGGTGTTGGTTGTTGTTGTTGTTGTTGTTGCAGGAGTAATTGTTGGAGTTGCTTTGGGCACATCATCATTGGTTTCAATAGTTGTTTGGGAACTACTTCCTTCCTTGGTCTTCGATGCAACAGTCCTTATTCTGATGGCTGAAAATTGAAACAAATAAGACGAAATGTTAAAATAAAGAAAGTAAGAATTATTTGGGGATTTCCCAAGCATTCGCACCTGCGCCTTCATTCGAAAGAATCGACATGGCAGAAAGGTCATAGCGAAGATGCCCTGGGAAATTATGAAGCCAATGTCGAGCCTATGTCACAGTCTCAGATGGCTTTAGTTTCCTTTGAGATTTGTATTTGAACATCTCTTTGCAAGTCAACCACCAAGGGTATGGGGGAAACCAAGCCAGAGCCAGTTCTGAGGTAGGTAACCTAGGGAACTTAGGTGGATGCATTTCGAGTGCCAACCTATACCTATCCTCAAGTGACAACCCTGAAGGAAGTGTGAACTTAGAAACTTTTTCTTTAAATTTTTCCTTCAAGGTTTCGGATGCTCGATATACAGTGGTTTGCAAACGCGTGGGATCATAGGTAGTCTCGAAATAGTTCTGGAAAGCCCTAATCTCTTGAGCATGAGTGAACATACCTTTCTTTTTGTGTACCTGCACATCAAACGCAGCAGTTAGTTTATTTTGGATGGTGAGAGTATCAAACATATAAGATTGGTAGAATTTAATCCACCAATCCAGAAAACCCTTTGATGAAAAATGGGTTGGTTCAAAAGAGATTAATTCAAATTGAGCAAAATCTTGATATTGCTCCTGCTGCAGTTTGGCTTCTCTAGCCTTGAAAGTTCGACCGGAGGTAATAGAGCTCTGAGTCTGAAAAAGGGGTTCAGGAATTAATTGGCATAAACCGAATTGTCTTGAAACGAAATTGGGTTGGTAGGCAAACAGAAGGATTTGATTCTTGGTTGGAGTAATTCTTGAGGAGATTAGTCTTGGGAGCAAGAAGGCTTTCCAGATGTCTTGGATCTCTTTACTCGTAGTAGCCTCCGAAAGGGACATAGTGAACCATGATGGTCCATGAGTCCTCGAAGCGAAAGGCGCCATAGTCTCTTCGAACTTATGCTTCTTGGAGAAGAGCATAATGTATTGTGAGAATAGAATCTGGAAATCAGCCTTATCATCACTTGGAGTCAGTCTCCTTAGCCTTGTGCCTTCAACATTTCGATCCGCTACTTCTGGATCTTGCTCAACAATGTATCAACAGTAGAGAGTGAAGATTCGAACATGGCATTAAGCCATAACTGGAGCAACCAGAAGGGACTAGCTAGCAAGATATTTTTAGGAGTGTGAGATTTTAGGCTCGAAACAGCTGACCTCAAACTTTCATAGAGGTCAACCAGTAATAGTTCACTCAAACAAACCCTCCTGTTTTCGTGTAAATCCCTTGCTAGAGGGATAAACCTGCTGGCTACTTGTAGTGACCTACTGCAAAATACATATCTCGATAACCAAAGGGTGAGGAAGGCAATATGCTCTACGTCTGATACACTATCACCTTCAGTGTGATAATGACTGATAAACTTGGAGAAGCTAGCCAACTTGACATCGAAGTCAATAATGCTTGAATGTTCTTCAGAATCAGGAATATATGTCTCCCCTACTGGTGATAAGCCTGTGATAGCGGTTATATCGAAGAATGTAGGTGTAATCATTCCTCCGGGAAGGTGAAAAGTATTATAAGTACTATCCCAAAAGTACAAGGACGCAAATAGTAAAGGGTGGCTGTAGGTGAAGCCTGGTTTCGACAACTTGATTAGATTGTAGATCCCTAGCTCCTCCCACTGATGGGATTTCTTAGCCTCCACCTTAGCAAACCAGTTTTGGTAAGCTACATCAGCAGTGGGGCAAGATCGAAATGGTTTAAAATTACTTTTAACATAGTCCAAAATAAAAGGATCCTTTGGGGGAACCACAGGGGTTTCTACGTTTTTTGAAGCAGAGGGTTCATCCACATTCTCAGTTCCTAGCTTAGGGGTTTCCATCTTGTTGAACAAAGGTTTAAAATCATAGCAAACAGGGAAGATAGTCCTGGTGTCTTTCAGGATTTCAAAAACTGTAAGAGGGCCCATTAGGGCAAACCTCTTTCCAGAAGCATTGGTTGGGATTAATACCTGAGAAGAATAGAGGAGTTCTTGTTCTTTGGAGATTCCTTGGGGAATAAGCACGGATTGGCCTTGGTGAATACCAACTTTGCTTTCCAGGATCGTTCCAGCGTTCTTGGTTTTCTTCTTGGAGATCTTCTTCATCTGGGATGCTGTTGAAGACATTGTTGGAAGTTGTTAATAGCTTAGGGTTTTTGACGAGAAGAGAAGAAGAAAAGATTTCAGAGTGTGTAAATAGAGTAAAAAGACTAAGTCTGTTTGGTTTTATAGTAAGGAAGTTGAAGCACTCATCAACTAAGGCAAAGATACGTGGAGGACGTGGGTTGGATACGGAGTGAGGTGGCGTAAAGTAAGCATTGGTAATAAGCATGATTAAAGATAATCATTGTCTTTAATAACCGCACCATATCGTGGCAACTGTTTTGAAGCGGTTCGGAAACCCAAGGGCCGTCGTGACTGACGTAATGGAAATCATACACAGTGTCATGATTGCTCAAAGTCACATCAAAATCTTGTGGATATGTTTAAAATAAGTATTTCTCAGAAAGAGATTCGAAATACATATTTTAAAGGGGCATTTTGTTGGCTGAAGATTTTGATATCTATGATTCGAGATGGAATCATTGAGCTCAAAACAAAATGATATCAGTGTTTGTTGGAATGAAGAAATGTCATAGTTCGGAATGAAAGAATTGGCTCTTCGAATGGACATGCTGAAACTTGGAGCTTCAAATGGCAATTATGATGATACATATAAAGGAAGCTTCGAAATGGTAATGGGGTTGTACTTGAGAAGTGAGTTCGAATCGAAGTGGCTAAAAGCATTTGAAATTCAAAACGCGAGCGGGATAATTGGAAGTTAGAATGTATGCGCTGGAGACGGTTCGAAGACGCGTGGAAGCTGGAGACGCACAGTGTCCTGCATGTTCTGAACGTGGCAAGATCTCATAAGTCAGACCGTTATGGTCGAAATAGTATAAATAGGAGTCTTAGTGTTAGGATTTCGTGTGTCATATCTATTGTACTAAAATTCAGTAAACATTCAAAATACCACATGGCTAGGGAAACGAATGCTCGAATGATGTACGTATGATTGCACCAAAACTGTTATTATTCAATAATGCTTCTTTATCTTTCCAGTTTATCTTTATCTTGCATCAATGTCTTTTAAATTCTTTACATTTAAAGTCATTTAACTTTTCTTGCATTCAAACGTTTTCTTCCATTTCGAAATCCTTTACTTTTCTGAAACTTTTACATTAACACTCTTATTTTCTAAAAAGCTTTTACATACTTGTTTTTACATTCTTGTCTTTTACATTTCATGCCTTTACTTTAAAAAGTCTGTTACATTTAAAAGTCATTTAAGCATTTCTGCACTTACATTTCTTCTGTAAATTGAATTTTTGTTTATTTACTCATTCAAGTCAATATTATGTTTCTTTATTTAATCATGGCATTAAGTCACTGAATGCCGTGACCGAAACACACTGGACGTACATAAAACACTCAAAAATAAGTCTTAAACACAAATCCTTATTTTGTTATTAATTCTATCAAAACAACCAATACCCCATAGGATCAATCTAGTCGATCCTGCAAGTTACCAGAGGAATTGAATAACAATCATAACGCTTATTTGATAGTTTGGAGGACTAGCGGTTGTTTCACCAGAAATCACTGTGAACACAGCGACAGTAAGACCTTATACAAGATCCATCCCAAACATTTATTCAAAAACACCATCCATTGCCTAAATGCATAAAAGAAACCTACAACTTCCACCGAGAGCCATCTCTAAGATTTCAATTGAATTTCCTTGAAGATATTAACATCCCGTCGGTTTGAATTGTTGCACCTTATCATTTCGGCTTCTCCAGATAGACCAAATGCATGCAAACCAGACAACTTTGAGTTTTTCTTTGAGGACCCTGCCATCGTCACCAATCCTTGCAAATTGAGAAAAAATTTGTATTGTAGAAAAATGAGATACATAATCAACATTGAACCATATTAGGACCTTGCTCCATACCAAAAATGCATACGAAAATTCGAAGAAAATGTGCGAGACACTCTCTTCATTACTGCAGCCAAACGGACATGAGTTTTGAGAATCAACCAAGATGTCTATTTTTAATAAATTATCTCTAGTAGGGATTTTATTTTGCCAAATTCTCCAGACAAGCACATACACTTTTAATGGAACCAATTTATTCCAAACAACCGCTAGCTCTTTATCATATCCGATACAATTTAGCCTATCATCCATGATTGTATCATAAGCCTCTTTAACCAAATACCTCATTTATCCCACCTCCACATATCCTTTACATTTTCTCTCAATTCCATTCTTTGAACAAATTCCTTTATCTCCTCCTCTAATTTTTTCTTCCCTATTCAAATATGAATTCCACCCAAAATCTCACAAGTTTGCTTCAATTTCTCCCCGCACCACTCTATAACTCCCACTTTTTTCTATTGTCTTCTCATACAATCCCGAATAGATATTTTTCAGCCTTCTCCCCTCCAACTAAGGATTCTTCCAAAACAATGAATCATTCCCATCTCCAATTTCTTTTGATAGCTTCTCTTCAAACCATGCGGTCTTGAACACTCTCTCTCCTATATCTATATTAGCAACATCTCTCCACCATAACGACCACTATTTATCGGCTTTACCTACCCCCCTTTTCCACCCCTGAATACTTGAACTCTAAAATTCTCACTCATAATTTGTCTTTTTCATTGAGCATTCTTCATCTCCATTTCCCCAACAATGCCAAATTAAAAGCCTTTGAATTTTTTATTCCTAACCCACCATTTTTCCTCTCCCTATACACCTTCTCCCATTTCACCCAACTTACTTTCCTCTTATCCTCTCCCCCTCTCCGTAGAAAATTTTTAAATATGGATTCAAATATTGAGATGATACAAGTCAGAGCCTTCAAAATCAATAAATAATAAATCGGTAAAGCATAGAGAACAAACTTAAGGATAATAATACGACCCCCTATTGATAATTAATTGTTATTCTAAGAATAAAGCCTCATTCTCACAATGTCCACCACTGGTTTCCATATCCCTAATCTCCGGTGATTGCATCCCATTGGTATTCCTAAATATTTTAACGTGATGATTCCAATTTTGCAATTCAAAACTTCAGTCGCGTCCTCCATCCAAGAATGGTGAATATTAATCTTGATTAATGAACTCTAATGAAAATTAACATTTAGCCTAGAAACCAATTTGAAGAGACGCACAATAGCCTTGATAGCCCAAATATTCTTCCAACTTCTATTGCCAACAATAATTGTTCATTGATGTATTAGATATGAGAAACCTCTACACCTTCTTTACCAACTTTATACCCATCAAATAATTTCTCCTTACCATTTTTTGACATCGTGAAATTAAGTCCTTCAACGATTATAAGAAAAAGGAAGGGGGATAAAGGGTTCCTTTGCCTCAATGTTTTCTCCATATGAAATTCGTCTGTAGGACTTCCATTGACCAAAACTAAGACATAAATAGTTCACAAACACTCAAATATCCATCCCCTCCATTTATCGTTAAATCCCATTATTTCCATCATGTAGTCAAGAAACTTCCAATCCATTGAATCATATGCCTTTTCGAAATCCTCTTTGAATATCAGAGCTTATTTCCCTTCCTCTTAGCATCATCCAACACCTCATTTGCTATCACAATATAATCTAACATTCGACGCCCTTCCAAGAACGCAAATTCGGCTTCTGAGACAACTTTGGGTAAAACTTTCTTAAGTCTACTTGCCAGAATATTTTCTATGATTTTGTACATGCATCCAATTAGAGAAATTGATCTAAACTCGTTCAACTTTACCAGTTTTTCAACTTTTGGAATTAGGGTTAAAAAGGAATCGTTAGATCCTCTCACCATCCTACCGTTGAGTGGAATTCATCTATGAATATGATAAAGTCCTCTTTAGTTACCCCCCAAAATTCTTTGATGAACCCAAAATTAATGTCGTTCGGACCCGGGCTCTTTACTTGCATTCTTGCCAAACAACCACATCTGGTAGTTGGTTTATGTTTTCGCTTTCTAACTGCATAATTGTTGTATTTGTCATCTCTAGCACATTCTCCATGAAAGAGAAATGTTTGTTGAACTATTTCACCATTGGCATTCCTTACCATCTTACTCTTTCTACAAGCAAATCCATCGAGACATCCATACCAATTGTAAAACATAAACGTAACTTCGCGATCTAGAAAATAGCACTGCATTATTTGTTCAAAAGTAATTTCTTTGAAATCTATTTTCTCCATATGAGACACACAATTAATTGCATTGTTGTCTCCGGCTGCTTCTTGTGATGACAAACTACCATCTTCCAGAACAAATATATCACCTATTTCTTATTCAAGATATATAATAATACCCCAAAGTTGTATTTTTACACTATGGATATACATATATTAACTATAAATATGAATAATCCACCATTTAACTAACGCTACGTACCTCGGTCGGACTGCCATGGCTTTCACTTTTGTGGGATCCTTGAAAAATTGATAATATTTGATTTAGATCCATTAAAAAAACCTATTCAAAATATAAAAAAAGGCACAAACATAGTTAAACCGAATCAATAAACTTGATCTAAGGGATGGTTGAAAACCGATGTTGTAGTTATGAGAAATAAACATAAACTAATAACTTTCTGGACTAACCAAACCTAAACCATAAAATTGACATTTTTAGTACACGATAAACATTAAATTATCACACTTAATGATAACAAGACTATAACAAATGTGCAAGCATAAATCTTCCATCTTCAATAAAGCCTCGTTCAAAATCATGCTTACAAAAAGCTAAAGGATTCTTAAATGAAAATATAATTCTAAAAAGAAAAGGGAATTTCTTTTCCCACCTAGTACACTCTCTTACACCTTTTGCAAAAAAATCTAAAATACCCCCAAAATTCGCAAGTGTACTTGTGAACGCACCACCAATGTGATTTATAGATTTATTTTGCAAGTGTACTTGCAAATTCACCTATCAGCAGAATTCGCAAGTGCACTTGCAAAGTTTGCCCTGTGTTGTTTTTTTAAGAATCTAAGGTTAATTCGCAAGTGCACTTGCAAATTCTGCAGAAACAGATCCATTATTTGCACCATTAATTGTAGATTTTTAGATTCTGGGACATGGAAAAAATAAATCATTGTAAAACTAAATATAGATAATATGTTATGTATGTATTCAAACGTATAGAAATTAGCGACGACAATTTTTTGATACATTTTAGAATGTAATCGAATCATTTTTTGAATGTATTGTCGAACATATTGTAAAATCTATATGTTTCAATACATATATACCTATTATCTATATTTAATTTTATAATTATTTGTTTTCTCTATGTCCCAAAATCTAAAAATCTACAATTAATGGTGCAAATATTGGACTTGTTTTTGTTTCTGCAAAAGTCGCAAGTGCACTTGCAAATTAACCTTAGATTCTTAGAAAAAACAACACAGGGAAAACTTTGTAAGTGCACTTGCGAATTCTGCTAATAAGTGAATTCGCAAGTGCACTTGCAAAGTGTTGCACCCCAAAATTTTCCCTCTTTATTTTACTTTTTATGGATTATGTTTCATCATATGCATTTCATACATTATAATAGGATCTAGGTAGTCATGGATCTCAAGTTCTCCTACAAGTTATGGAAATTGGCTGTGTTATCAATCAGTCCAAGATGGATCTCATATCCTAAATTTTATTTGGTTTAAGCTATTAAGGAATCTCCGGCTTCGTGACGCCTCAAGTTGATTCTTTATTTTATCAGAATTTTGAAAGTGACAAGGGTTTGGCAGTGAATCACATTTTTTCTATCCATTGGCTCTTATGTCTGGGTCTTTGATTATTGAAGTATGTGACGCTTTGCTTGAAAGAATTCTTGAAGCATTATCTTGAGTATTGTCCCAGTACGCTTTCAGTCATCATTTGAAGATCATCAAGAGATTATGATGTTTATCTCATGTGTGCTCATCGTCTGAGGTTCATTGAATTTGTGTCAAGACTTCTGCTTCGAAGATATGTTGCCATTTCCATCGAGATTCTTTAAGGCTTATTGTTGTACCCCAAAATTCGCCCTCTTCATTTTGTTAATAAATAATTGGCTAACACTTAATCAATAGGTGCATTGCATACATATCATTCATGTATTAACCATGAGTTCGATATTTTCTAAATCGTATGAATCTGTACAATTCTGAAGAAGAGGTTTGGTTCTCGAAAGCTGGACATCTGAATTTCTGTTATTTCAAGCGTCATCTCAATACGCAATATATGTTTGTTCAGAAGCTTTTGATTGTCTCTCAAGGATCAAAGTTTTGGAGTTCTGATTGCCTATCAGGTGGATGTTGATTACATTTTCGAGCTACAGTGTGTTATGGTCGAATATTTGAGCCCAAATTGACTATATGGTTTTCTATGAGTGGTGAAGTATCTATATACGGCTTATCGATCCACGCGATTCATCAAAAAATCAAGAACAGTTGGATAAAAACATATTTGAATATGAGTATTGAAAGTCAACAAAAGTCAAAGTTTGACCGGGTGGAATTTCTGGTCAAAATTATGGTCAAAAGTCAAGATTCAAGAAAATGTGATCATTTGTTGAGAAAGATCGGAAGAATCGGGTGAAAACAAGGTTTCTTGCAATTTAAGTAACTTTAGACTTAGAAAAAATTTCTAAGTTTTAAGTACTTTATGTTTACGAAGCCATGTTGTCGACTCTCTATCTCACTCGTTTGTGGTCGAAATTTCACGAATGAGCAGTCATTGGAAAGAGCGCATTTCGTTCTCCGAATTTGTCCTTGTGAAGATTTCTCCAAAAATGCCCGGATTTCGAGTTATGGGGCTCCGAAGTTTAATGTTCATAACTTTTGAAGTTTACACTTAATGAAATTTTAAGTGTTTTTCAATGTGCTCAAGTGCTCGACTTCGGAGGTATTTTATACATATTTCGAGGCTTCGATTCGAGTTGAGTTCAAAATCAAGGTTGTTCATTTAGCGGCAATCTACAACTTTGCTGAAGAAATCGAATCCATTCGGGAATCGGATCAAAAATTACGGAGCTCGGAAGTTACGAGTTATCATTTCTTACAAATTCAACACTTGAAAATATTTTGAAGTGTTTGTTCCTATGCTCAAGCCGACAACTTCGGGTTCGATTTTCTCATAGCTATTGACTCCGTGTCAGAAAACGCTTAACTACAAAGTTGTTCACTTCGCGGCTATCTCGAACTTGGCAGAAGAGTTCGAAACCATCCGGGTCACGGATCGAGAGTTACAAGGCGGTAAAGTCAAGGAAAAGATTTGCAAAATGTTTGACAGCATTGTTGGCGTTTTACAAATTGAAACCTCTTAAGTTCGGAGCCAATTTAAAACATGTTACTGATTTCGAATCGAAAAACTGTCAACATAAAACTTGTTCACTTAAGTGTTTTCTTGATATTTGATTTTGGAAGTTCAACTTGAGGAGGATTGTATCTCAGGATTCAGTGTCCTGAAGTAAGCCTCATGACCACAGTCCTTTATATTCACTGTGTCATAATTGCAGTACTGGGGATGTTTATGTGGTGTGCAAGCTATGGTGCCATACGTTACGCATAACATGTCACTATCATTTTTCTTTTTATAAGCCACGCATAGGCTGGTATACAAGGGGAGAAAGGAGTTACAAAAAGAAGGAAGAGAAGAAGATAAAAAAAAACAAAAAATCTCTCACACTGCCGTAACGGAGGGAACGACTCTCACCTCTCTTTCTCTCATTATAACAGAAAAAGAACGAAAAAAACTAATCACCACGAACTTTCTTCTTGGCCAGACTTCCACCGATAACAACCCTCTTCCTCCTTTCACCATAACCACTTTTTTTTCTCGTTTGCAACTCCCTCATCACCACCGCCACAACCTTCATCTTTCTCAATTCACCATCACCATCCATTCATCACCTCCATAAACTCCAACAAAACAGTTTCTAACAAACCAAAAAATTCAAGAAACTTTCTCTCCCTCTGCATAATTATTCAACAGAAAATCTCACCAAGATCGCTCTTCATCCCACTCTCTTCATCGTCGCATCACCTTCATCAATCGTAAACTTCATCTCCATAACCGATTTCTCCATACCTTCTGTCATCTTCTGCAAAGTCTTGCTACAACCTTCTTCGACCAAGAATTCTCCTTGCAACTTCAACAAATTTCATTCAGTTACTCGCACAATCAACATCATCATCAATCTTCATGGGATCTTCATCGGCTTCGGTCATCATTATTATCGATCCGGCAATCCACGAACGAAAGTCTTGCTGCAGTTTTTGCGTGCAACACTGCTGAGCCAATCGCACCACGTATTCGTTCTTCATCAGGATTCTGCAGGTCGCAACGATAATCATCAACACGATGCAAAGATTGACAGTTAGAAGATATTTGTGTGGTGAGTTACAGAACATACGTACCTTGGAATATCATGGAGCCTCTGGATTTCTCGTCACCGCGATTATGATTGAAGATGCACCGGACGATTCTCCGGTAGGTAGGCAATACTCCTTTCTCCGTTGCTCTTTTTCCGTTAATAATGGCTCGAGTCGGCAACGATTGAGGAGGATTGATGAACACTTATCAGAAATAGAACGAAGGTGAGAATTAAGAGAGATGAGGGAAGTTAAGTCTGCTTCCGACGCCATTGTAGAAGGAAAGAGGTAAGCGGTAATGTCGCATTACGACGCTCTGACTTTCCCATTGCACGAGGAAATACGTAGACATCCTATCGCGGGGCTTGATCGAGCAAACTTTGTAAAAATTTCCTTCTTTTCCCCGTGTTTCTTTCTTTTTATTTCTTTTTCATGTATTCTCCCTCATAGATAGCAGAAGTGGATACCGTAGAGTACTACGGGCGTGTGGGGTGCTAATACATTTCCCTCACGTAACAGACTCCCTTACCCGATCTCTCGGTCGCAAGACCGTGATTTCTCCCCTTCAGGTTTACTCGATGTTTACCTTTCCCTTTCGGCGGGAGATAAAACGTTCGATAGTGACTTCATTGATATTCCTTATCGAATGGTTTTCGGCCAGTTATTTCACAAAGTAAATATAAAAATCACATTGGTAGTGCGATCGCAAGTGCACTTGCGAATTCTGATGATATTTTGGATTTTTCGCCATGGATCTAGAAAAAGACCACTAAGTAGGGATAGAAACTCCTAAAAAAATATTATATTCACGAACATCAAATATCTTTGTCCAAATTTTCAATTTCAATATTTCCTTTTCCGAATGTCTGAAGTTCTTTATCCTGAATTAACCGAGAAGTTTGGAGAACAATGTAGAAACAAATCATTTTCACATTAAAAACATAAATTAAATAATATGATTATTTGAGATGAGGGGCATATTAAAAAAGAGGTGTAAAAAGAGTAGCAATAAAAAAAACATATTAAAATAATAGTTTAAAAAATTATTAGTAGCAAGTTATAACTTGGTCAACCCACCGTGAATAATCTATTATGAGGTCTTTATTTGACTACAATTTTACATGAGTGAATTTAAAGTCATGTATAGTAGCCTAACTTTCACATAAGGAAATTATTTTTTAGAATAAACAATAATGCAAGGGATTATAGAAAATCTTTGATGACGGTTACATGAGACTCCCAACTTGCAAGGCACACTGCACACATATGTAACATACAATAATATTTCTTCAATGTTGTGATGTCACCATCCAAGTCAACCAGCCGCCAACCGAGTCGAAACAGTAACGCGTCTTCAAACTCAGCAGCTTCTTTCCTTGAAATTTCCCCAGACGCCTCATTCATTTTACTCTTCCTTCTTCTATCTCTACCTATAAATACCAACACCATTTTTCCCTTAAGTTCAAATTCAAACACATACACACCCTTTAATTTCAAGCTTTTCCACCTCCCCAAAATCAACCTTTCTATCAATTTCTAGCTTCTTTTTTCCAGAAAATAATGAAGTCAGTGAATATTTTCATCTTCCCAATTCTAAGTATTTTGTTCATAGCAATTTTCTCTCATATGGGTCATGCTCAGAATTTGGAGCTTTCTCCAGCACCTGCTCCTACCAGTGATGGCACTACAATGGATCAAAATATTGCTTATTTTCTTATGTTGTTGGCGCTTGTGATTACCTACATGCTCCATTGATTTTGTTTTTTTTTCTATTCATTTTTGTCATAGTAAATTCCAGAATTTTTTTATATGTAATTATTATTGATGAAATTTAGTATTAATAAATATTCTTTGACATATATCCATATCTTACCCGATGTCCGGTTATGATTCATTGTTTCACATTTTTCACATATTCTAGTAGTTTTTCTCTTTGAATTTTCAATCCTTTGTCATTCTTGTGATATAGATGCACACGCACCACTTCTCTTCAAAATCTGCTTCAGTTTCTCTATATCTAATGTAATTCAACCACGGAAAGAATTGTTGCAAGAATCAAATTTGATTTACATATTTTCCAAATTCATAATGAAGCCCTTCACACCTAGAGGTTGTCTGAAATCCAATAAAAAACTTCCCGTGTATGTGGGGAGTAGCCCACATACCCTGCTTTTCATACAAGTCATGTATCTAACTATTTTGTTATAGTTGAAACTCATTGATCATTACATTTTATTTTGACTCGTTCTCATCAACATCAAAATCTTCCAGCATGCATTGCCTAAACTTGGATACAAATTTCGAATTCTTAATGTTACTAGTGGCATTCCGTAACAAATGTCAGGCACATAAACGATGATGACCATTTGAAAATACCTTTTTTATCGCATTCCTCATGGCCAACTCATTGTCGGTTATAACAGATAGAGGATACTTTTTGCCCATAGCTTCCACAAATGTCTCTAAAATCCCAACACAAGTTTCATCAGTTTCATCACCAATTATTGCACTAGCAAATATTATGCTCTGATTGTGATGATTCACTCCTAAAAATATGACTAGCGGGGTATTCACTACAAAAAAAAATACGACTGATTGTGGCAGTTATTTAGATGGAGTTTTCACTAACTCCCCAAAATTAGAATTAAAGTTAACATAATGCTTAAATCAGACCTTGTATACCCTCTCTCAATCGGAATAATGTGAAATTGTAATAAGATTCAATTTCATTGAGAAAAAAATAGAGATTTGACTTAGATTTGAGACAAGTTAAATGTGAGATTCCCCTATCTCAATCGTAATAATATGAAATGCAATAAGGTTCAAAACAAGTGAAATGTGATATTCCTCTGTACCATTAAGGGTAGTTTGAAAAATGTGTTTCATTCTTTTCTACAAGTATAGGAATTCTAGAATCATGAAAAATATTATCTGGTTGATGTACCTTGTCTAATCTAATTAATTATAAGAGAATATTTCATAATTGTATTACTCTAACACAATAAGGCTTCAGTTGATATTATTTACACATGTTAGATTTTTTTATTGGAGGATTCTGTCAAATAAGTTATATTAATCAGGTGGTCAAGTATTTAGTTGTGCATTATATGATTGAATATGGAATCTAATTACCTATTTCAAGACCGATGATATCTATATGTTTGAAATTTTCATGGAACTGCATTTTGACATCATTATCTACATTTATATAATATGCCGGTCTGCCAAGTATGAAACCTTTTTCTACATTTAAGGTTTTGTCATGGCATGAAGTAACTACATATGTATGGTATACTTTGAACCATGTTTTAAAATATGCGAGATTACTATATTTTGTTGTTTTTAGTTTGCATAGTTTACATATTTAAGTTAAATTTCTTGTCATTTTGTACTTGTAGGATTAGTAGAGATTAGAGATATATAATTGTTGTGCTGTAGGTGGTGGATGAAGCTTTTCAACAAGTCATCCGTACATTAAAGAGGTAACTTCATTAAGAATTCACTTCCTGTATATTGATATGTTCTTTGGATTGTCTTACCACATTAAAGAACTAATTTTCTCCTCCATTTTGTGACTCATGGCTAATGATAAAGATTAAGGTTTTAGAACCTTTTTACTCAAGAATATAAAGCACCTCAAAAAGAATCCAAGTGCTACAAGACTCACATTGTACGTGGTTGGTCAGGATTTGTATGTTTTTTGTAAATCAGTACTCTTGATTTTCCATGAAGTAATATTTGAAAAACTCGAGTGTGTTCTTAGAGAGGATAGGGAGATTTCTTTGTTATTTGTCTTGGTCTCTTCAATAGTTGACTGGCTTATTAGATGTTGAATTAGAAATTGGGCAATTTTTATCTTTATTATTTTAGTGTATTGGGCTAGTTTTGTCAATGTTGTGAAGTATTTAGTGTAAGATAATTTAGTATTTTATCTTTTTTACTCATTTTGTTATTAATATAATTATTCTATCTTTTTAAATTAATAAAATAAAATTTAACTGCTATGATTTTTTTTTGCATATTTTAATTATTTTGCAGGATTCAAGAGATTAGTGGTTACTCAGAACCCCTACAGATAAATTGTGAGAATCTTATAAGCGGCAGTTTTTGAAACTCCCGAAAAATATTTTGCGGAGGCCAAAAACCCCGCAAATTGGCAAAATAACCCCCGCTATTCATGCGTGTTTTTTGTAGTGATTGTATCTAATTTTTCTGTATGTGGCATTGAAAGCTAAGACATCCCTAAAAATAGAGTAGTCCATGCGTCCTATACCGTCACACCAAAACATATGTTCGAAAATTCCATCTTCTTTGAATGTATATCTCCAGACCATCATGTCTTTCTTATATGACATTCACTTCATGAATTCAAGTGTCTCGTCGACATCTAACTACTTTTAACCCATTTGTTTGAATATCTCGTTATACATGTCTCTCATAGAATAACCAAGCTTCACATATCCTCCTGACTGGCTTGCAAAACACCCATAAATAGGGGAGGTTGGAATGTCTGATTTCCTCATGGTTTTTATTTGGCATATATTGTATTCGCTTATCTTCATGTATGTAAGAAGAATCCGCTCATACTTGTCATCGAAAAAATTTATGGTTATGAAAATCATAATTTTGTTTGCAAAGCCAAAGAAACCTCGTATATTTATAACAGTGGCATAAAAGATGCCATAATGCCACAAATGCATAAGGAACAAACAAAGCACACCAATGCATAAACAACAAGATACAAGCAGAAGTCAAACTCCCTAAGAGCACCAAAATAGGAACATACAATTTCCAGCAAAAACCAATCGCTCGGACCAACACTATCCCTATTGAATCAAAGCTAAAAATTGGCCCACTCCCACACCAAATCCCACCATATCAGGGGGAAAACAGCTACTACCTCAGTGACAAATTAAGATATATAAAATTCCTACACGTCCGACCAACGACAGAAGGAAAACTTATTCAAATATAAACACCACCAAACCTTCAAAACTACCAAACCCGAAAACACCACTACACTACTTGAAACTGCAGCGTGTTGGCTGAAGATTTTGATATCTATGATTCGAGATGGAATCATTGAGCTCAAAACAAAATGATATCAGTGTTTGTTGGAATGAAGAAATGTCATAGTTCGGAATGAAAGAATTGGCTCTTCGAATGGACATGCTGAAACTTGGAGCTTCAAATGGCAATTATGATGATACATATAAAGGAAGCTTCGAAATGGTAATGGCGTTGTACTTGAGAAGTGAGTTCGAATCGAAGTGGCTAAAAGCATTTGAAATTCAAAACGCGAGCGGGATAATTGGAAGTTAGAATGTATGCGCTGGAGACGGTTCGAAGACGCGTGGAAGCTGGAGACGCACAGTGTCCTGCATGTTCTGAACGTGGCAAGATCTCATAAGTCAGACCGTTATGGTCGAAATAGTATAAATAGGGGAGTCTTAGTGTTAGGATTTCGTGTGTCATATCTATTGTACTAAAATTCAGTAAACATTTAAAATACCACATGGCTAGGGAAACGAATGCTCGAATGATGTACGTATGATTGCACCAAAACTGTTATTATTCAATAATGCTTCTTTATCTTTCCAGTTTATCTTTATCTTGCATCAATGTCTTTTAAATTCTTTACATTTAAAGTCATTTAACTTTCCTTGCATTCAAACGTTTTCTTCCATTTCGAAATCCTTTACTTTTCTGAAACTTTTACATTAACACTCTTATTTTCTAAAAAGCTTTTACATACTTGTTTTTACATTCTTGTCTTTTACATTTCATGCCTTTACTTTAAAAAGTCTGTTACATTTAAAAGTCATTTAAGCATTTCTGCACTTACATTTCTTCTGTAAATTGAATTTTTGTTTATTTACTCATTCGAGTCAATATTATGTTTCTTTATTTAATCATGGCATTAAGTCACTGAATGCCGTGACCGAAACACACTGGACGTACATAAAACACTCAAAAATAAGTCTTAAACACAAATCCTTATTTTGTTATTAATTCTATCAAAACAACCAATACCCCATAGGATCAATCTAGTCGATCCTGCAAGTTACCAGAGGAATTGAATAACAATCATAACGCTTATTTGATAGTTTGGAGGACTAGCGGTTGTTTCACCAGAAATCACTGTGAACACAGCGACAGTAAGACCTTATACAAGATCCATCCCAAACATTTATTCAAAAACACCATCCATTGCCTAAATGCATAAAAGAAACCTACAACTTCCACCGAGAGCCATCTCTAAGATTTCAATTGAATTTCCTTGAAGATATTAACATCCCGTCGGTTTGAATTGTTGCACCTTATCATTTCGGCTTCTCCAGATAGACCAAATGCATGCAAACCAGACAACTTTGAGTTTTTCTTTGAGGACCCTGCCATCGTCACCAATCCTTGCAAATTGAGAAAAAATTTGTATTGTAGAAAAATGAGATACATAATCAACATTGAACCATATTAGGACCTTGCTCCATACCAAAAATGCATACGAAAATTCGAAGAAAATGTGCGAGACACTCTCTTCATTACTGCAGCCAAACGGACATGAGTTTTGAGAATCAACCAAGATGTCTATTTTTAATAAATTATCTCTAGTAGGGATTTTATTTTGCCAAATTCTCCAGACAAGCACATACACTTTTAATGGAACCAATTTATTCCAAACAACCGCTAGCTCTTTATCATATCCGATACAATTTAGCCTATCATCCATGATTGTATCATAAGCCTCTTTAACCAAATACCTCATTTATCCCACCTCCACATATCCTTTACATTTTCTCTCAATTCCATTCTTTGAACAAATTCCTTTATCTCCTCCTCTAATTTTTTCTTCCCTATTCAAATATGAATTCCACCCAAAATCTCACAAGTTTGCTTCAATTTCTCCCCGCACCACTCTATAACTCCCACTTTTTTCTATTGTCTTCTCATACAATCCCGAATAGATATTTTTCAGCCTTCTCCCCTCCAACTAAGGATTCTTCCAAAACAATGAATCATTCCCATCTCCAATTTCTTTTGATAGCTTCTCTTCAAACCATGCGGTCTTGAACACTCTCTCTCCTATATCTATATTAGCAACATCTCTCCACCATAACGACCACTATTTATCGGCTTTACCTACCCCCCTTTTCCACCCCTGAATACTTGAACTCTAAAATTCTCACTCATAATTTGTCTTTTTCATTGAGCATTCTTCATCTCCATTTCCCCAACAATGCCAAATTAAAAGCCTTTGAATTTTTTATTCCTAACCCACCATTTTTCCTCTCCCTATACACCTTCTCCCATTTCACCCAACTTACTTTCCTCTTATCCTCTCCCCCTCTCCGTAGAAAATTTTTAAATATGGATTCAAATATTGAGATGATACAAGTCAGAGCCTTCAAAATCAATAAATAATAAATCGGTAAAGCATAGAGAACAAACTTAAGGATAATAATACGACCCCCTATTGATAATTAATTGTTATTCTAAGAATAAAGCCTCATTCTCACAATGTCCACCACTGGTTTCCATATCCCTAATCTCCGGTGATTGCATCCCATTGGTATTCCTAAATATTTTAACGTGATGATTCCAATTTTGCAATTCAAAACTTCAGTCGCGTCCTCCATCCAAGAATGGTGAATATTAATCTTGATTAATGAACTCTAATGAAAATTAACATTTAGCCTAGAAACCAATTTGAAGAGACGCACAATAGCCTTGATAGCCCAAATATTCTTCCAACTTCTATTGCCAACAATAATTGTTCATTGATGTATTAGATATGAGAAACCTCTACACCTTCTTTACCAACTTTATACCCATCAAATAATTTCTCCTTACCATTTTTTGACATCGTGAAATTAAGTCCTTCAACGATTATAAGAAAAAGGAAGGGGGATAAAGGGTTCCTTTGCCTCAATGTTTTCTCCATATGAAATTCGTCTGTAGGACTTCCATTGACCAAAACTAAGACATAAATAGTTCACAAACACTCAAATATCCATCCCCTCCATTTATCGTTAAATCCCATTATTTCCATCATGTAGTCAAGAAACTTCCAATCCATTGAATCATATGCCTTTTCGAAATCCTCTTTGAATATCAGAGCTTATTTCCCTTCCTCTTAGCATCATCCAACACCTCATTTGCTATCACAATATAATCTAACATTCGACGCCCTTCCAAGAACGCAAATTCGGCTTCTGAGACAACTTTGGGTAAAACTTTCTTAAGTCTACTTGCCAGAATATTTTCTATGATTTTGTACATGCATCCAATTAGAGAAATTGATCTAAACTCGTTCAACTTTACCAGTTTTTCAACTTTTGGAATTAGGGTTAAAAAGGAATCGTTAGATCCTCTCACCATCCTACCGTTGAGTGGAATTCATCTATGAATATGATAAAGTCCTCTTTAGTTACCCCCCAAAATTCTTTGATGAACCCAAAATTAATGTCGTTCGGACCCGGGCTCTTTACTTGCATTCTTGCCAAACAACCACATCTGGTAGTTGGTTTATGTTTTCGCTTTCTAACTGCATAATTGTTGTATTTGTCATCTCTAGCACATTCTCCATGAAAGAGAAATGTTTGTTGAACTATTTCACCATTGGCATTCCTTACCATCTTACTCTTTCTACAAGCAAATCCATCGAGACATCCATACCAATTGTAAAACATAAACGTAACTTCGCGATCTAGAAAATAGCACTGCATTATTTGTTCAAAAGTAATTTCTTTGAAATCTATTTTCTCCATATGAGACACACAATTAATTGCATTGTTGTCTCCGGCTGCTTCTTGTGATGACAAACTACCATCTTCCAGAACAAATATATCACCTATTTCTTATTCAAGATATATAATAATACCCCAAAGTTGTATTTTTACACTATGGATATACATATATTAACTATAAATATGAATAATCCACCATTTAACTAACGCTACGTACCTCGGTCGGACTGCCATGGCTTTCACTTTTGTGGGATCCTTGAAAAATTGATAATATTTGATTTAGATCCATTAAAAAAACCTATTCAAAATATAAAAAAAGGCACAAACATAGTTAAACCGAATCAATAAACTTGATCTAAGGGATGGTTGAAAACCGATGTTGTAGTTATGAGAAATAAACATAAACTAATAACTTTCTGGACTAACCAAACCTAAACCATAAAATTGACATTTTTAGTACACGATAAACATTAAATTATCACACTTAATGATAACAAGACTATAACAAATGTGCAAGCATAAATCTTCCATCTTCAATAAAGCCTCGTTCAAAATCATGCTTACAAAAAGCTAAAGGATTCTTAAATGAAAATATAATTCTAAAAAGAAAAGGGAATTTCTTTTCCCACCTAGTACACTCTCTTACACCTTTTGCAAAAAAATCTAAAATACCCCCAAAATTCGCAAGTGTACTTGTGAACGCACCACCAATGTGATTTATAGATTTATTTTGCAAGTGTACTTGCAAATTCACCTATCAGCAGAATTCGCAAGTGCACTTGCAAAGTTTGCCCTGTGTTGTTTTTTTAAGAATCTAAGGTTAATTCGCAAGTGCACTTGCAAATTCTGCAGAAACAGATCCATTATTTGCACCATTAATTGTAGATTTTTAGATTCTGGGACATGGAAAAAATAAATCATTGTAAAACTAAATATAGATAATATGTTATGTATGTATTCAAACGTATAGAAATTAGCGACGACAATTTTTTGATACATTTTAGAATGTAATCGAATCATTTTTTGAATGTATTGTCGAACATATTGTAAAATCTATATGTTTCAATACATATATACCTATTATCTATATTTAATTTTATAATTATTTGTTTTCTCTATGTCCCAAAATCTAAAAATCTACAATTAATGGTGCAAATATTGGACTTGTTTTTGTTTCTGCAAAAGTCGCAAGTGCACTTGCAAATTAACCTTAGATTCTTAGAAAAAACAACACAGGGAAAACTTTGTAAGTGCACTTGCGAATTCTGCTAATAAGTGAATTCGCAAGTGCACTTGCAAAGTGTTGCACCCCAAAATTTTCCCTCTTTATTTTACTTTTTATGGATTATGTTTCATCATATGCATTTCATACATTATAATAGGATCTAGGTAGTCATGGATCTCAAGTTCTCCTACAAGTTATGGAAATTGGCTGTGTTATCAATCAGTCCAAGATGGATCTCATATCCTAAATTTTATTTGGTTTAAGCTATTAAGGAATCTCCGGCTTCGTGACGCCTCAAGTTGATTCTTTATTTTATCAGAATTTTGAAAGTGACAAGGGTTTGGCAGTGAATCACATTTTTTCTATCCATTGGCTCTTATGTCTGGGTCTTTGATTATTGAAGTATGTGACGCTTTGCTTGAAAGAATTCTTGAAGCATTATCTTGAGTATTGTCCCAGTACGCTTTCAGTCATCATTTGAAGATCATCAAGAGATTATGATGTTTATCTCATGTGTGCTCATCGTCTGAGGTTCATTGAATTTGTGTCAAGACTTCTGCTTCGAAGATATGTTGCCATTTCCATCGAGATTCTTTAAGGCTTATTGTTGTACCCCAAAATTCGCCCTCTTCATTTTGTTAATAAATAATTGGCTAACACTTAATCAATAGGTGCATTGCATACATATCATTCATGTATTAACCATGAGTTCGATATTTTCTAAATCGTATGAATCTGTACAATTCTGAAGAAGAGGTTTGGTTCTCGAAAGCTGGACATCTGAATTTCTGTTATTTCAAGCGTCATCTCAATACGCAATATATGTTTGTTCAGAAGCTTTTGATTGTCTCTCAAGGATCAAAGTTTTGGAGTTCTGATTGCCTATCAGGTGGATGTTGATTACATTTTCGAGCTACAGTGTGTTATGGTCGAATATTTGAGCCCAAATTGACTATATGGTTTTCTATGAGTGGTGAAGTATCTATATACGGCTTATCGATCCACGCGATTCATCAAAAAATCAAGAACAGTTGGATAAAAACATATTTGAATATGAGTATTGAAAGTCAACAAAAGTCAAAGTTTGACCGGGTGGAATTTCTGGTCAAAATTATGGTCAAAAGTCAAGATTCAAGAAAATGTGATCATTTGTTGAGAAAGATCGGAAGAATCGGGTGAAAACAAGGTTTCTTGCAATTTAAGTAACTTTAGACTTAGAAAAAATTTCTAAGTTTTAAGTACTTTATGTTTACGAAGCCATGTTGTCGACTCTCTATCTCACTCGTTTGTGGTCGAAATTTCACGAATGAGCAGTCATTGGAAAGAGCGCATTTCGTTCTCCGAATTTGTCCTTGTGAAGATTTCTCCAAAAATGCCCGGATTTCGAGTTATGGGGCTCCGAAGTTTAATGTTCATAACTTTTGAAGTTTACACTTAATGAAATTTTAAGTGTTTTTCAATGTGCTCAAGTGCTCGACTTCGGAGGTATTTTATACATATTTCGAGGCTTCGATTCGAGTTGAGTTCAAAATCAAGGTTGTTCATTTAGCGGCAATCTACAACTTTGCTGAAGAAATCGAATCCATTCGGGAATCGGATCAAAAATTACGGAGCTCGGAAGTTACGAGTTATCATTTCTTACAAATTCAACACTTGAAAATATTTTGAAGTGTTTGTTCCTATGCTCAAGCCGACAACTTCGGGTTCGATTTTCTCATAGCTATTGACTCCGTGTCAGAAAACGCTTAACTACAAAGTTGTTCACTTCGCGGCTATCTCGAACTTGGCAGAAGAGTTCGAAACCATCCGGGTCACGGATCGAGAGTTACAAGGCGGTAAAGTCAAGGAAAAGATTTGCAAAATGTTTGACAGCATTGTTGGCGTTTTACAAATTGAAACCTCTTAAGTTCGGAGCCAATTTAAAACATGTTACTGATTTCGAATCGAAAAACTGTCAACATAAAACTTGTTCACTTAAGTGTTTTCTTGATATTTGATTTTGGAAGTTCAACTTGAGGAGGATTGTATCTCAGGATTCAGTGTCCTGAAGTAAGCCTCATGACCACAGTCCTTTATATTCACTGTGTCATAATTGCAGTACTGGGGATGTTTATGTGGTGTGCAAGCTATGGTGCCATACGTTACGCATAACATGTCACTATCATTTTTCTTTTTATAAGCCACGCATAGGCTGGTATACAAGGGGAGAAAGGAGTTACAAAAAGAAGGAAGAGAAGAAGATAAAAAAAAACAAAAAATCTCTCACACTGCCGTAACGGAGGGAACGACTCTCACCTCTCTTTCTCTCATTATAACAGAAAAAGAACGAAAAAAACTAATCACCACGAACTTTCTTCTTGGCCAGACTTCCACCGATAACAACCCTCTTCCTCCTTTCACCATAACCACTTTTTTTTCTCGTTTGCAACTCCCTCATCACCACCGCCACAACCTTCATCTTTCTCAATTCACCATCACCATCCATTCATCACCTCCATAAACTCCAACAAAACAGTTTCTAACAAACCAAAAAATTCAAGAAACTTTCTCTCCCTCTGCATAATTATTCAACAGAAAATCTCACCAAGATCGCTCTTCATCCCACTCTCTTCATCGTCGCATCACCTTCATCAATCGTAAACTTCATCTCCATAACCGATTTCTCCATACCTTCTGTCATCTTCTGCAAAGTCTTGCTACAACCTTCTTCGACCAAGAATTCTCCTTGCAACTTCAACAAATTTCATTCAGTTACTCGCACAATCAACATCATCATCAATCTTCATGGGATCTTCATCGGCTTCGGTCATCATTATTATCGATCCGGCAATCCACGAACGAAAGTCTTGCTGCAGTTTTTGCGTGCAACACTGCTGAGCCAATCGCACCACGTATTCGTTCTTCATCAGGATTCTGCAGGTCGCAACGATAATCATCAACACGATGCAAAGATTGACAGTTAGAAGATATTTGTGTGGTGAGTTACAGAACATACGTACCTTGGAATATCATGGAGCCTCTGGATTTCTCGTCACCGCGATTATGATTGAAGATGCACCGGACGATTCTCCGGTAGGTAGGCAATACTCCTTTCTCCGTTGCTCTTTTTCCGTTAATAATGGCTCGAGTCGGCAACGATTGAGGAGGATTGATGAACACTTATCAGAAATAGAACGAAGGTGAGAATTAAGAGAGATGAGGGAAGTTAAGTCTGCTTCCGACGCCATTGTAGAAGGAAAGAGGTAAGCGGTAATGTCGCATTACGACGCTCTGACTTTCCCATTGCACGAGGAAATACGTAGACATCCTATCGCGGGGCTTGATCGAGCAAACTTTGTAAAAATTTCCTTCTTTTCCCCGTGTTTCTTTCTTTTTATTTCTTTTTCATGTATTCTCCCTCATAGATAGCAGAAGTGGATACCGTAGAGTACTACGGGCGTGTGGGGTGCTAATACATTTCCCTCACGTAACAGACTCCCTTACCCGATCTCTCGGTCGCAAGACCGTGATTTCTCCCCTTCAGGTTTACTCGATGTTTACCTTTCCCTTTCGGCGGGAGATAAAACGTTCGATAGTGACTTCATTGATATTCCTTATCGAATGGTTTTCGGCCAGTTATTTCACAAAGTAAATATAAAAATCACATTGGTAGTGCGATCGCAAGTGCACTTGCGAATTCTGATGATATTTTGGATTTTTCGCCATGGATCTAGAAAAAGACCACTAAGTAGGGATAGAAACTCCTAAAAAAATATTATATTCACGAACATCAAATATCTTTGTCCAAATTTTCAATTTCAATATTTCCTTTTCCGAATGTCTGAAGTTCTTTATCCTGAATTAACCGAGAAGTTTGGAGAACAATGTAGAAACAAATCATTTTCACATTAAAAACATAAATTAAATAATATGATTATTTGAGATGAGGGGCATATTAAAAAAGAGGTGTAAAAAGAGTAGCAATAAAAAAAACATATTAAAATAATAGTTTAAAAAATTATTAGTAGCAAGTTATAACTTGGTCAACCCACCGTGAATAATCTATTATGAGGTCTTTATTTGACTACAATTTTACATGAGTGAATTTAAAGTCATGTATAGTAGCCTAACTTTCACATAAGGAAATTATTTTTTAGAATAAACAATAATGCAAGGGATTATAGAAAATCTTTGATGACGGTTACATGAGACTCCCAACTTGCAAGGCACACTGCACACATATGTAACATACAATAATATTTCTTCAATGTTGTGATGTCACCATCCAAGTCAACCAGCCGCCAACCGAGTCGAAACAGTAACGCGTCTTCAAACTCAGCAGCTTCTTTCCTTGAAATTTCCCCAGACGCCTCATTCATTTTACTCTTCCTTCTTCTATCTCTACCTATAAATACCAACACCATTTTTCCCTTAAGTTCAAATTCAAACACATACACACCCTTTAATTTCAAGCTTTTCCACCTCCCCAAAATCAACCTTTCTATCAATTTCTAGCTTCTTTTTTCCAGAAAATAATGAAGTCAGTGAATATTTTCATCTTCCCAATTCTAAGTATTTTGTTCATAGCAATTTTCTCTCATATGGGTCATGCTCAGAATTTGGAGCTTTCTCCAGCACCTGCTCCTACCAGTGATGGCACTACAATGGATCAAAATATTGCTTATTTTCTTATGTTGTTGGCGCTTGTGATTACCTACATGCTCCATTGATTTTGTTTTTTTTTCTATTCATTTTTGTCATAGTAAATTCCAGAATTTTTTTATATGTAATTATTATTGATGAAATTTAGTATTAATAAATATTCTTTGACATATATCCATATCTTACCCGATGTCCGGTTATGATTCATTGTTTCACATTTTTCACATATTCTAGTAGTTTTTCTCTTTGAATTTTCAATCCTTTGTCATTCTTGTGATATAGATGCACACGCACCACTTCTCTTCAAAATCTGCTTCAGTTTCTCTATATCTAATGTAATTCAACCACGGAAAGAATTGTTGCAAGAATCAAATTTGATTTACATATTTTCCAAATTCATAATGAAGCCCTTCACACCTAGAGGTTGTCTGAAATCCAATAAAAAACTTCCCGTGTATGTGGGGAGTAGCCCACATACCCTGCTTTTCATACAAGTCATGTATCTAACTATTTTGTTATAGTTGAAACTCATTGATCATTACATTTTATTTTGACTCGTTCTCATCAACATCAAAATCTTCCAGCATGCATTGCCTAAACTTGGATACAAATTTCGAATTCTTAATGTTACTAGTGGCATTCCGTAACAAATGTCAGGCACATAAACGATGATGACCATTTGAAAATACCTTTTTTATCGCATTCCTCATGGCCAACTCATTGTCGGTTATAACAGATAGAGGATACTTTTTGCCCATAGCTTCCACAAATGTCTCTAAAATCCCAACACAAGTTTCATCAGTTTCATCACCAATTATTGCACTAGCAAATATTATGCTCTGATTGTGATGATTCACTCCTAAAAATATGACTAGCGGGGTATTCACTACAAAAAAAAATACGACTGATTGTGGCAGTTATTTAGATGGAGTTTTCACTAACTCCCCAAAATTAGAATTAAAGTTAACATAATGCTTAAATCAGACCTTGTATACCCTCTCTCAATCGGAATAATGTGAAATTGTAATAAGATTCAATTTCATTGAGAAAAAAATAGAGATTTGACTTAGATTTGAGACAAGTTAAATGTGAGATTCCCCTATCTCAATCGTAATAATATGAAATGCAATAAGGTTCAAAACAAGTGAAATGTGATATTCCTCTGTACCATTAAGGGTAGTTTGAAAAATGTGTTTCATTCTTTTCTACAAGTATAGGAATTCTAGAATCATGAAAAATATTATCTGGTTGATGTACCTTGTCTAATCTAATTAATTATAAGAGAATATTTCATAATTGTATTACTCTAACACAATAAGGCTTCAGTTGATATTATTTACACATGTTAGATTTTTTTATTGGAGGATTCTGTCAAATAAGTTATATTAATCAGGTGGTCAAGTATTTAGTTGTGCATTATATGATTGAATATGGAATCTAATTACCTATTTCAAGACCGATGATATCTATATGTTTGAAATTTTCATGGAACTGCATTTTGACATCATTATCTACATTTATATAATATGCCGGTCTGCCAAGTATGAAACCTTTTTCTACATTTAAGGTTTTGTCATGGCATGAAGTAACTACATATGTATGGTATACTTTGAACCATGTTTTAAAATATGCGAGATTACTATATTTTGTTGTTTTTAGTTTGCATAGTTTACATATTTAAGTTAAATTTCTTGTCATTTTGTACTTGTAGGATTAGTAGAGATTAGAGATATATAATTGTTGTGCTGTAGGTGGTGGATGAAGCTTTTCAACAAGTCATCCGTACATTAAAGAGGTAACTTCATTAAGAATTCACTTCCTGTATATTGATATGTTCTTTGGATTGTCTTACCACATTAAAGAACTAATTTTCTCCTCCATTTTGTGACTCATGGCTAATGATAAAGATTAAGGTTTTAGAACCTTTTTACTCAAGAATATAAAGCACCTCAAAAAGAATCCAAGTGCTACAAGACTCACATTGTACGTGGTTGGTCAGGATTTGTATGTTTTTTGTAAATCAGTACTCTTGATTTTCCATGAAGTAATATTTGAAAAACTCGAGTGTGTTCTTAGAGAGGATAGGGAGATTTCTTTGTTATTTGTCTTGGTCTCTTCAATAGTTGACTGGCTTATTAGATGTTGAATTAGAAATTGGGCAATTTTTATCTTTATTATTTTAGTGTATTGGGCTAGTTTTGTCAATGTTGTGAAGTATTTAGTGTAAGATAATTTAGTATTTTATCTTTTTTACTCATTTTGTTATTAATATAATTATTCTATCTTTTTAAATTAATAAAATAAAATTTAACTGCTATGATTTTTTTTTGCATATTTTAATTATTTTGCAGGATTCAAGAGATTAGTGGTTACTCAGAACCCCTACAGATAAATTGTGAGAATCTTATAAGCGGCAGTTTTTGAAACTCCCGAAAAATATTTTGCGGAGGCCAAAAACCCCGCAAATTGGCAAAATAACCCCCGCTATTCATGCGTGTTTTTTGTAGTGATTGTATCTAATTTTTCTGTATGTGGCATTGAAAGCTAAGACATCCCTAAAAATAGAGTAGTCCATGCGTCCTATACCGTCACACCAAAACATATGTTCGAAAATTCCATCTTCTTTGAATGTATATCTCCAGACCATCATGTCTTTCTTATATGACATTCACTTCATGAATTCAAGTGTCTCGTCGACATCTAACTACTTTTAACCCATTTGTTTGAATATCTCGTTATACATGTCTCTCATAGAATAACCAAGCTTCACATATCCTCCTGACTGGCTTGCAAAACACCCATAAATAGGGGAGGTTGGAATGTCTGATTTCCTCATGGTTTTTATTTGGCATATATTGTATTCGCTTATCTTCATGTATGTAAGAAGAATCCGCTCATACTTGTCATCGAAAAAATTTATGGTTATGAAAATCATAATTTTGTTTGCAAAGCCAAAGAAACCTCGTATATTTATAACAGTGGCATAAAAGATGCCATAATGCCACAAATGCATAAGGAACAAACAAAGCACACCAATGCATAAACAACAAGATACAAGCAGAAGTCAAACTCCCTAAGAGCACCAAAATAGGAACATACAATTTCCAGCAAAAACCAATCGCTCGGACCAACACTATCCCTATTGAATCAAAGCTAAAAATTGGCCCACTCCCACACCAAATCCCACCATATCAGGGGGAAAACAGCTACTACCTCAGTGACAAATTAAGATATATAAAATTCCTACACGTCCGACCAACGACAGAAGGAAAACTTATTCAAATATAAACACCACCAAACCTTCAAAACTACCAAACCCGAAAACACCACTACACTACTTGAAACTGCAGCGTGTTGGCTGAAGATTTTGATATCTATGATTCGAGATGGAATCATTGAGCTCGAAAGGAAATGATATCAGTGTTCGTTGGAATGAAGAAATGTCATAGTTCGGAATAAAAGAATTGGCTCTTCGAATGGACATGCTGAAACTTGGAGCTTCGAATGGCAATTATGATGATACATATAAAGGAAGCTTCGAAATGGTAATGGGGTTGTACTTGAGAAGTGAGTTCGAATCGAAGTGGCTAAAAGCATTTGAAATTCAAAACGCGAGCGGGATAATTGGAAGTTAGAATGTATGCGCTAGAGACGGTTCGAAGACGCGTGGAAGCTGGAGACGCATAGTGTCCTGCATGTTCTGAACGTGGCAAGATCTCATAAGTCAGACCGTTATGGTCGAAATAGTATAAATAGGAGTCTTAGTGTTAGGATTTCGTGTGTCATATCTATTGTACTAAAATTCAGTAAACATTTAAAATACCACATGGCTAGGGAAACGAATGCTCGAATGATGTACGTATGATTGCACCAAAACTGTTATTATTCAATAATGCTTCTTTATCTTTCCAGTTTATCTTTATCTTGCATCAATGTCTTTTAAATTCTTTACATTTAAAGTCATTTAACTTTCCTTGCATTCAAACGTTTTCTTCCATTTCGAAATCCTTTACTTTTCTGAAACTTTTACATTAACACTCTTATTTTCTAAAAAGCTTTTACATACTTGTTTTTACATTCTTGTCTTTTACATTTCATGCCTTTACTTTAAAAAGTCTGTTACATTTAAAAGTCATTTAAGCATTTCTGCACTTACATTTCTTCTGTAAATTGAATTTTTGTTTATTTACTCATTCAAGTCAATATTATGTTTCTTTATTTAATCATGGCATTAAGTCACTGAATGCCGTGACCGAAACACACTGGACGTACATAAAACACTCAAAAATAAGTCTTAAACACAAATCCTTATTTTGTTATTAATTCTATCAAAACAACCAATACCCCATAGGATCAATCTAGTCGATCCTGCAAGTTACCAGAGGAATTGAATAACAATCATAACGCTTATTTGATAGTTTGGAGGACTAGCGGTTGTTTCACCAGAAATCACTGTGAACACAGCGACAGTAAGACCTTATACAAGATCCATCCCAAACATTTATTCAAAAACACCATCCATTGCCTAAATGCATAAAAGAAACCTACAACTTCCACCGAGAGCCATCTCTAAGATTTCAATTGAATTTCCTTGAAGATATTAACATCCCGTCGGTTTGAATTGTTGCACCTTATCATTTCGGCTTCTCCAGATAGACCAAATGCATGCAAACCAGACAACTTTGAGTTTTTCTTTGAGGACCCTGCCATCGTCACCAATCCTTGCAAATTGAGAAAAAATTTGTATTGTAGAAAAATGAGATACATAATCAACATTGAACCATATTAGGACCTTGCTCCATACCAAAAATGCATACGAAAATTCGAAGAAAATGTGCGAGACACTCTCTTCATTACTGCAGCCAAACGGACATGAGTTTTGAGAATCAACCAAGATGTCTATTTTTAATAAATTATCTCTAGTAGGGATTTTATTTTGCCAAATTCTCCAGACAAGCACATACACTTTTAATGGAACCAATTTATTCCAAACAACCGCTAGCTCTTTATCATATCCGATACAATTTAGCCTATCATCCATGATTGTATCATAAGCCTCTTTAACCAAATACCTCATTTATCCCACCTCCACATATCCTTTACATTTTCTCTCAATTCCATTCTTTGAACAAATTCCTTTATCTCCTCCTCTAATTTTTTCTTCCCTATTCAAATATGAATTCCACCCAAAATCTCACAAGTTTGCTTCAATTTCTCCCCGCACCACTCTATAACTCCCACTTTTTTCTATTGTCTTCTCATACAATCCCGAATAGATATTTTTCAGCCTTCTCCCCTCCAACTAAGGATTCTTCCAAAACAATGAATCATTCCCATCTCCAATTTCTTTTGATAGCTTCTCTTCAAACCATGCGGTCTTGAACACTCTCTCTCCTATATCTATATTAGCAACATCTCTCCACCATAACGACCACTATTTATCGGCTTTACCTACCCCCCTTTTCCACCCCTGAATACTTGAACTCTAAAATTCTCACTCATAATTTGTCTTTTTCATTGAGCATTCTTCATCTCCATTTCCCCAACAATGCCAAATTAAAAGCCTTTGAATTTTTTATTCCTAACCCACCATTTTTCCTCTCCCTATACACCTTCTCCCATTTCACCCAACTTACTTTCCTCTTATCCTCTCCCCCTCTCCGTAGAAAATTTTTAAATATGGATTCAAATATTGAGATGATACAAGTCAGAGCCTTCAAAATCAATAAATAATAAATCGGTAAAGCATAGAGAACAAACTTAAGGATAATAATACGACCCCCTATTGATAATTAATTGTTATTCTAAGAATAAAGCCTCATTCTCACAATGTCCACCACTGGTTTCCATATCCCTAATCTCCGGTGATTGCATCCCATTGGTATTCCTAAATATTTTAACGTGATGATTCCAATTTTGCAATTCAAAACTTCAGTCGCGTCCTCCATCCAAGAATGGTGAATATTAATCTTGATTAATGAACTCTAATGAAAATTAACATTTAGCCTAGAAACCAATTTGAAGAGACGCACAATAGCCTTGATAGCCCAAATATTCTTCCAACTTCTATTGCCAACAATAATTGTTCATTGATGTATTAGATATGAGAAACCTCTACACCTTCTTTACCAACTTTATACCCATCAAATAATTTCTCCTTACCATTTTTTGACATCGTGAAATTAAGTCCTTCAACGATTATAAGAAAAAGGAAGGGGGATAAAGGGTTCCTTTGCCTCAATGTTTTCTCCATATGAAATTCGTCTGTAGGACTTCCATTGACCAAAACTAAGACATAAATAGTTCACAAACACTCAAATATCCATCCCCTCCATTTATCGTTAAATCCCATTATTTCCATCATGTAGTCAAGAAACTTCCAATCCATTGAATCATATGCCTTTTCGAAATCCTCTTTGAATATCAGAGCTTATTTCCCTTCCTCTTAGCATCATCCAACACCTCATTTGCTATCACAATATAATCTAACATTCGACGCCCTTCCAAGAACGCAAATTCGGCTTCTGAGACAACTTTGGGTAAAACTTTCTTAAGTCTACTTGCCAGAATATTTTCTATGATTTTGTACATGCATCCAATTAGAGAAATTGATCTAAACTCGTTCAACTTTACCAGTTTTTCAACTTTTGGAATTAGGGTTAAAAAGGAATCGTTAGATCCTCTCACCATCCTACCGTTGAGTGGAATTCATCTATGAATATGATAAAGTCCTCTTTAGTTACCCCCCAAAATTCTTTGATGAACCCAAAATTAATGTCGTTCGGACCCGGGCTCTTTACTTGCATTCTTGCCAAACAACCACATCTGGTAGTTGGTTTATGTTTTCGCTTTCTAACTGCATAATTGTTGTATTTGTCATCTCTAGCACATTCTCCATGAAAGAGAAATGTTTGTTGAACTATTTCACCATTGGCATTCCTTACCATCTTACTCTTTCTACAAGCAAATCCATCGAGACATCCATACCAATTGTAAAACATAAACGTAACTTCGCGATCTAGAAAATAGCACTGCATTATTTGTTCAAAAGTAATTTCTTTGAAATCTATTTTCTCCATATGAGACACACAATTAATTGCATTGTTGTCTCCGGCTGCTTCTTGTGATGACAAACTACCATCTTCCAGAACAAATATATCACCTATTTCTTATTCAAGATATATAATAATACCCCAAAGTTGTATTTTTACACTATGGATATACATATATTAACTATAAATATGAATAATCCACCATTTAACTAACGCTACGTACCTCGGTCGGACTGCCATGGCTTTCACTTTTGTGGGATCCTTGAAAAATTGATAATATTTGATTTAGATCCATTAAAAAAACCTATTCAAAATATAAAAAAAGGCACAAACATAGTTAAACCGAATCAATAAACTTGATCTAAGGGATGGTTGAAAACCGATGTTGTAGTTATGAGAAATAAACATAAACTAATAACTTTCTGGACTAACCAAACCTAAACCATAAAATTGACATTTTTAGTACACGATAAACATTAAATTATCACACTTAATGATAACAAGACTATAACAAATGTGCAAGCATAAATCTTCCATCTTCAATAAAGCCTCGTTCAAAATCATGCTTACAAAAAGCTAAAGGATTCTTAAATGAAAATATAATTCTAAAAAGAAAAGGGAATTTCTTTTCCCACCTAGTACACTCTCTTACACCTTTTGCAAAAAAATCTAAAATACCCCCAAAATTCGCAAGTGTACTTGTGAACGCACCACCAATGTGATTTATAGATTTATTTTGCAAGTGTACTTGCAAATTCACCTATCAGCAGAATTCGCAAGTGCACTTGCAAAGTTTGCCCTGTGTTGTTTTTTTAAGAATCTAAGGTTAATTCGCAAGTGCACTTGCAAATTCTGCAGAAACAGATCCATTATTTGCACCATTAATTGTAGATTTTTAGATTCTGGGACATGGAAAAAATAAATCATTGTAAAACTAAATATAGATAATATGTTATGTATGTATTCAAACGTATAGAAATTAGCGACGACAATTTTTTGATACATTTTAGAATGTAATCGAATCATTTTTTGAATGTATTGTCGAACATATTGTAAAATCTATATGTTTCAATACATATATACCTATTATCTATATTTAATTTTATAATTATTTGTTTTCTCTATGTCCCAAAATCTAAAAATCTACAATTAATGGTGCAAATATTGGACTTGTTTTTGTTTCTGCAAAAGTCGCAAGTGCACTTGCAAATTAACCTTAGATTCTTAGAAAAAACAACACAGGGAAAACTTTGTAAGTGCACTTGCGAATTCTGCTAATAAGTGAATTCGCAAGTGCACTTGCAAAGTGTTGCACCCCAAAATTTTCCCTCTTTATTTTACTTTTTATGGATTATGTTTCATCATATGCATTTCATACATTATAATAGGATCTAGGTAGTCATGGATCTCAAGTTCTCCTACAAGTTATGGAAATTGGCTGTGTTATCAATCAGTCCAAGATGGATCTCATATCCTAAATTTTATTTGGTTTAAGCTATTAAGGAATCTCCGGCTTCGTGACGCCTCAAGTTGATTCTTTATTTTATCAGAATTTTGAAAGTGACAAGGGTTTGGCAGTGAATCACATTTTTTCTATCCATTGGCTCTTATGTCTGGGTCTTTGATTATTGAAGTATGTGACGCTTTGCTTGAAAGAATTCTTGAAGCATTATCTTGAGTATTGTCCCAGTACGCTTTCAGTCATCATTTGAAGATCATCAAGAGATTATGATGTTTATCTCATGTGTGCTCATCGTCTGAGGTTCATTGAATTTGTGTCAAGACTTCTGCTTCGAAGATATGTTGCCATTTCCATCGAGATTCTTTAAGGCTTATTGTTGTACCCCAAAATTCGCCCTCTTCATTTTGTTAATAAATAATTGGCTAACACTTAATCAATAGGTGCATTGCATACATATCATTCATGTATTAACCATGAGTTCGATATTTTCTAAATCGTATGAATCTGTACAATTCTGAAGAAGAGGTTTGGTTCTCGAAAGCTGGACATCTGAATTTCTGTTATTTCAAGCGTCATCTCAATACGCAATATATGTTTGTTCAGAAGCTTTTGATTGTCTCTCAAGGATCAAAGTTTTGGAGTTCTGATTGCCTATCAGGTGGATGTTGATTACATTTTCGAGCTACAGTGTGTTATGGTCGAATATTTGAGCCCAAATTGACTATATGGTTTTCTATGAGTGGTGAAGTATCTATATACGGCTTATCGATCCACGCGATTCATCAAAAAATCAAGAACAGTTGGATAAAAACATATTTGAATATGAGTATTGAAAGTCAACAAAAGTCAAAGTTTGACCGGGTGGAATTTCTGGTCAAAATTATGGTCAAAAGTCAAGATTCAAGAAAATGTGATCATTTGTTGAGAAAGATCGGAAGAATCGGGTGAAAACAAGGTTTCTTGCAATTTAAGTAACTTTAGACTTAGAAAAAATTTCTAAGTTTTAAGTACTTTATGTTTACGAAGCCATGTTGTCGACTCTCTATCTCACTCGTTTGTGGTCGAAATTTCACGAATGAGCAGTCATTGGAAAGAGCGCATTTCGTTCTCCGAATTTGTCCTTGTGAAGATTTCTCCAAAAATGCCCGGATTTCGAGTTATGGGGCTCCGAAGTTTAATGTTCATAACTTTTGAAGTTTACACTTAATGAAATTTTAAGTGTTTTTCAATGTGCTCAAGTGCTCGACTTCGGAGGTATTTTATACATATTTCGAGGCTTCGATTCGAGTTGAGTTCAAAATCAAGGTTGTTCATTTAGCGGCAATCTACAACTTTGCTGAAGAAATCGAATCCATTCGGGAATCGGATCAAAAATTACGGAGCTCGGAAGTTACGAGTTATCATTTCTTACAAATTCAACACTTGAAAATATTTTGAAGTGTTTGTTCCTATGCTCAAGCCGACAACTTCGGGTTCGATTTTCTCATAGCTATTGACTCCGTGTCAGAAAACGCTTAACTACAAAGTTGTTCACTTCGCGGCTATCTCGAACTTGGCAGAAGAGTTCGAAACCATCCGGGTCACGGATCGAGAGTTACAAGGCGGTAAAGTCAAGGAAAAGATTTGCAAAATGTTTGACAGCATTGTTGGCGTTTTACAAATTGAAACCTCTTAAGTTCGGAGCCAATTTAAAACATGTTACTGATTTCGAATCGAAAAACTGTCAACATAAAACTTGTTCACTTAAGTGTTTTCTTGATATTTGATTTTGGAAGTTCAACTTGAGGAGGATTGTATCTCAGGATTCAGTGTCCTGAAGTAAGCCTCATGACCACAGTCCTTTATATTCACTGTGTCATAATTGCAGTACTGGGGATGTTTATGTGGTGTGCAAGCTATGGTGCCATACGTTACGCATAACATGTCACTATCATTTTTCTTTTTATAAGCCACGCATAGGCTGGTATACAAGGGGAGAAAGGAGTTACAAAAAGAAGGAAGAGAAGAAGATAAAAAAAAACAAAAAATCTCTCACACTGCCGTAACGGAGGGAACGACTCTCACCTCTCTTTCTCTCATTATAACAGAAAAAGAACGAAAAAAACTAATCACCACGAACTTTCTTCTTGGCCAGACTTCCACCGATAACAACCCTCTTCCTCCTTTCACCATAACCACTTTTTTTTCTCGTTTGCAACTCCCTCATCACCACCGCCACAACCTTCATCTTTCTCAATTCACCATCACCATCCATTCATCACCTCCATAAACTCCAACAAAACAGTTTCTAACAAACCAAAAAATTCAAGAAACTTTCTCTCCCTCTGCATAATTATTCAACAGAAAATCTCACCAAGATCGCTCTTCATCCCACTCTCTTCATCGTCGCATCACCTTCATCAATCGTAAACTTCATCTCCATAACCGATTTCTCCATACCTTCTGTCATCTTCTGCAAAGTCTTGCTACAACCTTCTTCGACCAAGAATTCTCCTTGCAACTTCAACAAATTTCATTCAGTTACTCGCACAATCAACATCATCATCAATCTTCATGGGATCTTCATCGGCTTCGGTCATCATTATTATCGATCCGGCAATCCACGAACGAAAGTCTTGCTGCAGTTTTTGCGTGCAACACTGCTGAGCCAATCGCACCACGTATTCGTTCTTCATCAGGATTCTGCAGGTCGCAACGATAATCATCAACACGATGCAAAGATTGACAGTTAGAAGATATTTGTGTGGTGAGTTACAGAACATACGTACCTTGGAATATCATGGAGCCTCTGGATTTCTCGTCACCGCGATTATGATTGAAGATGCACCGGACGATTCTCCGGTAGGTAGGCAATACTCCTTTCTCCGTTGCTCTTTTTCCGTTAATAATGGCTCGAGTCGGCAACGATTGAGGAGGATTGATGAACACTTATCAGAAATAGAACGAAGGTGAGAATTAAGAGAGATGAGGGAAGTTAAGTCTGCTTCCGACGCCATTGTAGAAGGAAAGAGGTAAGCGGTAATGTCGCATTACGACGCTCTGACTTTCCCATTGCACGAGGAAATACGTAGACATCCTATCGCGGGGCTTGATCGAGCAAACTTTGTAAAAATTTCCTTCTTTTCCCCGTGTTTCTTTCTTTTTATTTCTTTTTCATGTATTCTCCCTCATAGATAGCAGAAGTGGATACCGTAGAGTACTACGGGCGTGTGGGGTGCTAATACATTTCCCTCACGTAACAGACTCCCTTACCCGATCTCTCGGTCGCAAGACCGTGATTTCTCCCCTTCAGGTTTACTCGATGTTTACCTTTCCCTTTCGGCGGGAGATAAAACGTTCGATAGTGACTTCATTGATATTCCTTATCGAATGGTTTTCGGCCAGTTATTTCACAAAGTAAATATAAAAATCACATTGGTAGTGCGATCGCAAGTGCACTTGCGAATTCTGATGATATTTTGGATTTTTCGCCATGGATCTAGAAAAAGACCACTAAGTAGGGATAGAAACTCCTAAAAAAATATTATATTCACGAACATCAAATATCTTTGTCCAAATTTTCAATTTCAATATTTCCTTTTCCGAATGTCTGAAGTTCTTTATCCTGAATTAACCGAGAAGTTTGGAGAACAATGTAGAAACAAATCATTTTCACATTAAAAACATAAATTAAATAATATGATTATTTGAGATGAGGGGCATATTAAAAAAGAGGTGTAAAAAGAGTAGCAATAAAAAAAACATATTAAAATAATAGTTTAAAAAATTATTAGTAGCAAGTTATAACTTGGTCAACCCACCGTGAATAATCTATTATGAGGTCTTTATTTGACTACAATTTTACATGAGTGAATTTAAAGTCATGTATAGTAGCCTAACTTTCACATAAGGAAATTATTTTTTAGAATAAACAATAATGCAAGGGATTATAGAAAATCTTTGATGACGGTTACATGAGACTCCCAACTTGCAAGGCACACTGCACACATATGTAACATACAATAATATTTCTTCAATGTTGTGATGTCACCATCCAAGTCAACCAGCCGCCAACCGAGTCGAAACAGTAACGCGTCTTCAAACTCAGCAGCTTCTTTCCTTGAAATTTCCCCAGACGCCTCATTCATTTTACTCTTCCTTCTTCTATCTCTACCTATAAATACCAACACCATTTTTCCCTTAAGTTCAAATTCAAACACATACACACCCTTTAATTTCAAGCTTTTCCACCTCCCCAAAATCAACCTTTCTATCAATTTCTAGCTTCTTTTTTCCAGAAAATAATGAAGTCAGTGAATATTTTCATCTTCCCAATTCTAAGTATTTTGTTCATAGCAATTTTCTCTCATATGGGTCATGCTCAGAATTTGGAGCTTTCTCCAGCACCTGCTCCTACCAGTGATGGCACTACAATGGATCAAAATATTGCTTATTTTCTTATGTTGTTGGCGCTTGTGATTACCTACATGCTCCATTGATTTTGTTTTTTTTTCTATTCATTTTTGTCATAGTAAATTCCAGAATTTTTTTATATGTAATTATTATTGATGAAATTTAGTATTAATAAATATTCTTTGACATATATCCATATCTTACCCGATGTCCGGTTATGATTCATTGTTTCACATTTTTCACATATTCTAGTAGTTTTTCTCTTTGAATTTTCAATCCTTTGTCATTCTTGTGATATAGATGCACACGCACCACTTCTCTTCAAAATCTGCTTCAGTTTCTCTATATCTAATGTAATTCAACCACGGAAAGAATTGTTGCAAGAATCAAATTTGATTTACATATTTTCCAAATTCATAATGAAGCCCTTCACACCTAGAGGTTGTCTGAAATCCAATAAAAAACTTCCCGTGTATGTGGGGAGTAGCCCACATACCCTGCTTTTCATACAAGTCATGTATCTAACTATTTTGTTATAGTTGAAACTCATTGATCATTACATTTTATTTTGACTCGTTCTCATCAACATCAAAATCTTCCAGCATGCATTGCCTAAACTTGGATACAAATTTCGAATTCTTAATGTTACTAGTGGCATTCCGTAACAAATGTCAGGCACATAAACGATGATGACCATTTGAAAATACCTTTTTTATCGCATTCCTCATGGCCAACTCATTGTCGGTTATAACAGATAGAGGATACTTTTTGCCCATAGCTTCCACAAATGTCTCTAAAATCCCAACACAAGTTTCATCAGTTTCATCACCAATTATTGCACTAGCAAATATTATGCTCTGATTGTGATGATTCACTCCTAAAAATATGACTAGCGGGGTATTCACTACAAAAAAAAATACGACTGATTGTGGCAGTTATTTAGATGGAGTTTTCACTAACTCCCCAAAATTAGAATTAAAGTTAACATAATGCTTAAATCAGACCTTGTATACCCTCTCTCAATCGGAATAATGTGAAATTGTAATAAGATTCAATTTCATTGAGAAAAAAATAGAGATTTGACTTAGATTTGAGACAAGTTAAATGTGAGATTCCCCTATCTCAATCGTAATAATATGAAATGCAATAAGGTTCAAAACAAGTGAAATGTGATATTCCTCTGTACCATTAAGGGTAGTTTGAAAAATGTGTTTCATTCTTTTCTACAAGTATAGGAATTCTAGAATCATGAAAAATATTATCTGGTTGATGTACCTTGTCTAATCTAATTAATTATAAGAGAATATTTCATAATTGTATTACTCTAACACAATAAGGCTTCAGTTGATATTATTTACACATGTTAGATTTTTTTATTGGAGGATTCTGTCAAATAAGTTATATTAATCAGGTGGTCAAGTATTTAGTTGTGCATTATATGATTGAATATGGAATCTAATTACCTATTTCAAGACCGATGATATCTATATGTTTGAAATTTTCATGGAACTGCATTTTGACATCATTATCTACATTTATATAATATGCCGGTCTGCCAAGTATGAAACCTTTTTCTACATTTAAGGTTTTGTCATGGCATGAAGTAACTACATATGTATGGTATACTTTGAACCATGTTTTAAAATATGCGAGATTACTATATTTTGTTGTTTTTAGTTTGCATAGTTTACATATTTAAGTTAAATTTCTTGTCATTTTGTACTTGTAGGATTAGTAGAGATTAGAGATATATAATTGTTGTGCTGTAGGTGGTGGATGAAGCTTTTCAACAAGTCATCCGTACATTAAAGAGGTAACTTCATTAAGAATTCACTTCCTGTATATTGATATGTTCTTTGGATTGTCTTACCACATTAAAGAACTAATTTTCTCCTCCATTTTGTGACTCATGGCTAATGATAAAGATTAAGGTTTTAGAACCTTTTTACTCAAGAATATAAAGCACCTCAAAAAGAATCCAAGTGCTACAAGACTCACATTGTACGTGGTTGGTCAGGATTTGTATGTTTTTTGTAAATCAGTACTCTTGATTTTCCATGAAGTAATATTTGAAAAACTCGAGTGTGTTCTTAGAGAGGATAGGGAGATTTCTTTGTTATTTGTCTTGGTCTCTTCAATAGTTGACTGGCTTATTAGATGTTGAATTAGAAATTGGGCAATTTTTATCTTTATTATTTTAGTGTATTGGGCTAGTTTTGTCAATGTTGTGAAGTATTTAGTGTAAGATAATTTAGTATTTTATCTTTTTTACTCATTTTGTTATTAATATAATTATTCTATCTTTTTAAATTAATAAAATAAAATTTAACTGCTATGATTTTTTTTTGCATATTTTAATTATTTTGCAGGATTCAAGAGATTAGTGGTTACTCAGAACCCCTACAGATAAATTGTGAGAATCTTATAAGCGGCAGTTTTTGAAACTCCCGAAAAATATTTTGCGGAGGCCAAAAACCCCGCAAATTGGCAAAATAACCCCCGCTATTCATGCGTGTTTTTTGTAGTGATTGTATCTAATTTTTCTGTATGTGGCATTGAAAGCTAAGACATCCCTAAAAATAGAGTAGTCCATGCGTCCTATACCGTCACACCAAAACATATGTTCGAAAATTCCATCTTCTTTGAATGTATATCTCCAGACCATCATGTCTTTCTTATATGACATTCACTTCATGAATTCAAGTGTCTCGTCGACATCTAACTACTTTTAACCCATTTGTTTGAATATCTCGTTATACATGTCTCTCATAGAATAACCAAGCTTCACATATCCTCCTGACTGGCTTGCAAAACACCCATAAATAGGGGAGGTTGGAATGTCTGATTTCCTCATGGTTTTTATTTGGCATATATTGTATTCGCTTATCTTCATGTATGTAAGAAGAATCCGCTCATACTTGTCATCGAAAAAATTTATGGTTATGAAAATCATAATTTTGTTTGCAAAGCCAAAGAAACCTCGTATATTTATAACAGTGGCATAAAAGATGCCATAATGCCACAAATGCATAAGGAACAAACAAAGCACACCAATGCATAAACAACAAGATACAAGCAGAAGTCAAACTCCCTAAGAGCACCAAAATAGGAACATACAATTTCCAGCAAAAACCAATCGCTCGGACCAACACTATCCCTATTGAATCAAAGCTAAAAATTGGCCCACTCCCACACCAAATCCCACCATATCAGGGGGAAAACAGCTACTACCTCAGTGACAAATTAAGATATATAAAATTCCTACACGTCCGACCAACGACAGAAGGAAAACTTATTCAAATATAAACACCACCAAACCTTCAAAACTACCAAACCCGAAAACACCACTACACTACTTGAAACTGCAGCGTGTTGGCTGAAGATTTTGATATCTATGATTCGAGATGGAATCATTGAGCTCGAAAGGAAATGATATCAGTGTTCGTTGGAATGAAGAAATGTCATAGTTCGGAATAAAAGAATTGGCTCTTCGAATGGACATGCTGAAACTTGGAGCTTCGAATGGCAATTATGATGATACATATAAAGGAAGCTTCGAAATGGTAATGGCGTTGTACTTGAGAAGTGAGTTCGAATCGAAGTGGCTAAAAGCATTTGAAATTCAAAACGCGAGCGGGATAATTGGAAGTTAGAATGTATGCGCTGGAGACGGTTCGAAGACGCGTGGAAGCTGGAGACGCACAGTGTCCTGCATGTTCTGAACGTGGCAAGATCTCATAAGTCAGACCGTTATGGTCGAAATAGTATAAATAGGAGTCTTAGTGTTAGGATTTCGTGTGTCATATCTATTGTACTAAAATTCAGTAAACATTTAAAATACCACATGGCTAGGGAAACGAATGCTCGAATGATGTACGTATGATTGCACCAAAACTGTTATTATTCAATAATGCTTCTTTATCTTTCCAGTTTATCTTTATCTTGCATCAATGTCTTTTAAATTCTTTACATTTAAAGTCATTTAACTTTCCTTGCATTCAAACGTTTTCTTCCATTTCGAAATCCTTTACTTTTCTGAAACTTTTACATTAACACTCTTATTTTCTAAAAAGCTTTTACATACTTGTTTTTACATTCTTGTCTTTTACATTTCATGCCTTTACTTTAAAAAGTCTGTTACATTTAAAAGTCATTTAAGCATTTCTGCACTTACATTTCTTCTGTAAATTGAATTTTTGTTTATTTACTCATTCGAGTCAATATTATGTTTCTTTATTTAATCATGGCATTAAGTCACTGAATGCCGTGACCGAAACACACTGGACGTACATAAAACACTCAAAAATAAGTCTTAAACACAAATCCTTATTTTGTTATTAATTCTATCAAAACAACCAATACCCCATAGGATCAATCTAGTCGATCCTGCAAGTTACCAGAGGAATTGAATAACAATCATAACGCTTATTTGATAGTTTGGAGGACTAGCGGTTGTTTCACCAGAAATCACTGTGAACACAGCGACAGTAAGACCTTATACAAGATCCATCCCAAACATTTATTCAAAAACACCATCCATTGCCTAAATGCATAAAAGAAACCTACAACTTCCACCGAGAGCCATCTCTAAGATTTCAATTGAATTTCCTTGAAGATATTAACATCCCGTCGGTTTGAATTGTTGCACCTTATCATTTCGGCTTCTCCAGATAGACCAAATGCATGCAAACCAGACAACTTTGAGTTTTTCTTTGAGGACCCTGCCATCGTCACCAATCCTTGCAAATTGAGAAAAAATTTGTATTGTAGAAAAATGAGATACATAATCAACATTGAACCATATTAGGACCTTGCTCCATACCAAAAATGCATACGAAAATTCGAAGAAAATGTGCGAGACACTCTCTTCATTACTGCAGCCAAACGGACATGAGTTTTGAGAATCAACCAAGATGTCTATTTTTAATAAATTATCTCTAGTAGGGATTTTATTTTGCCAAATTCTCCAGACAAGCACATACACTTTTAATGGAACCAATTTATTCCAAACAACCGCTAGCTCTTTATCATATCCGATACAATTTAGCCTATCATCCATGATTGTATCATAAGCCTCTTTAACCAAATACCTCATTTATCCCACCTCCACATATCCTTTACATTTTCTCTCAATTCCATTCTTTGAACAAATTCCTTTATCTCCTCCTCTAATTTTTTCTTCCCTATTCAAATATGAATTCCACCCAAAATCTCACAAGTTTGCTTCAATTTCTCCCCGCACCACTCTATAACTCCCACTTTTTTCTATTGTCTTCTCATACAATCCCGAATAGATATTTTTCAGCCTTCTCCCCTCCAACTAAGGATTCTTCCAAAACAATGAATCATTCCCATCTCCAATTTCTTTTGATAGCTTCTCTTCAAACCATGCGGTCTTGAACACTCTCTCTCCTATATCTATATTAGCAACATCTCTCCACCATAACGACCACTATTTATCGGCTTTACCTACCCCCCTTTTCCACCCCTGAATACTTGAACTCTAAAATTCTCACTCATAATTTGTCTTTTTCATTGAGCATTCTTCATCTCCATTTCCCCAACAATGCCAAATTAAAAGCCTTTGAATTTTTTATTCCTAACCCACCATTTTTCCTCTCCCTATACACCTTCTCCCATTTCACCCAACTTACTTTCCTCTTATCCTCTCCCCCTCTCCGTAGAAAATTTTTAAATATGGATTCAAATATTGAGATGATACAAGTCAGAGCCTTCAAAATCAATAAATAATAAATCGGTAAAGCATAGAGAACAAACTTAAGGATAATAATACGACCCCCTATTGATAATTAATTGTTATTCTAAGAATAAAGCCTCATTCTCACAATGTCCACCACTGGTTTCCATATCCCTAATCTCCGGTGATTGCATCCCATTGGTATTCCTAAATATTTTAACGTGATGATTCCAATTTTGCAATTCAAAACTTCAGTCGCGTCCTCCATCCAAGAATGGTGAATATTAATCTTGATTAATGAACTCTAATGAAAATTAACATTTAGCCTAGAAACCAATTTGAAGAGACGCACAATAGCCTTGATAGCCCAAATATTCTTCCAACTTCTATTGCCAACAATAATTGTTCATTGATGTATTAGATATGAGAAACCTCTACACCTTCTTTACCAACTTTATACCCATCAAATAATTTCTCCTTACCATTTTTTGACATCGTGAAATTAAGTCCTTCAACGATTATAAGAAAAAGGAAGGGGGATAAAGGGTTCCTTTGCCTCAATGTTTTCTCCATATGAAATTCGTCTGTAGGACTTCCATTGACCAAAACTAAGACATAAATAGTTCACAAACACTCAAATATCCATCCCCCCTCCATTTATCGTTAAATCCCATTATTTCCATCATGTAGTCAAGAAACTTCCAATCCATTGAATCATATGCCTTTTCGAAATCCTCTTTGAATATCAGAGCTTATTTCCCTTCCTCTTAGCATCATCCAACACCTCATTTGCTATCACAATATAATCTAACATTCGACGCCCTTCCAAGAACGCAAATTCGGCTTCTGAGACAACTTTGGGTAAAACTTTCTTAAGTCTACTTGCCAGAATATTTTCTATGATTTTGTACATGCATCCAATTAGAGAAATTGATCTAAACTCGTTCAACTTTACCAGTTTTTCAACTTTTGGAATTAGGGTTAAAAAGGAATCGTTAGATCCTCTCACCATCCTACCGTTGAGTGGAATTCATCTATGAATATGATAAAGTCCTCTTTAGTTACCCCCCAAAATTCTTTGATGAACCCAAAATTAATGTCGTTCGGACCCGGGCTCTTTACTTGCATTCTTGCCAAACAACCACATCTGGTAGTTGGTTTATGTTTTCGCTTTCTAACTGCATAATTGTTGTATTTGTCATCTCTAGCACATTCTCCATGAAAGAGAAATGTTTGTTGAACTATTTCACCATTGGCATTCCTTACCATCTTACTCTTTCTACAAGCAAATCCATCGAGACATCCATACCAATTGTAAAACATAAACGTAACTTCGCGATCTAGAAAATAGCACTGCATTATTTGTTCAAAAGTAATTTCTTTGAAATCTATTTTCTCCATATGAGACACACAATTAATTGCATTGTTGTCTCCGGCTGCTTCTTGTGATGACAAACTACCATCTTCCAGAACAAATATATCACCTATTTCTTATTCAAGATATATAATAATACCCCAAAGTTGTATTTTTACACTATGGATATACATATATTAACTATAAATATGAATAATCCACCATTTAACTAACGCTACGTACCTCGGTCGGACTGCCATGGCTTTCACTTTTGTGGGATCCTTGAAAAATTGATAATATTTGATTTAGATCCATTAAAAAAACCTATTCAAAATATAAAAAAAGGCACAAACATAGTTAAACCGAATCAATAAACTTGATCTAAGGGATGGTTGAAAACCGATGTTGTAGTTATGAGAAATAAACATAAACTAATAACTTTCTGGACTAACCAAACCTAAACCATAAAATTGACATTTTTAGTACACGATAAACATTAAATTATCACACTTAATGATAACAAGACTATAACAAATGTGCAAGCATAAATCTTCCATCTTCAATAAAGCCTCGTTCAAAATCATGCTTACAAAAAGCTAAAGGATTCTTAAATGAAAATATAATTCTAAAAAGAAAAGGGAATTTCTTTTCCCACCTAGTACACTCTCTTACACCTTTTGCAAAAAAATCTAAAATACCCCCAAAATTCGCAAGTGTACTTGTGAACGCACCACCAATGTGATTTATAGATTTATTTTGCAAGTGTACTTGCAAATTCACCTATCAGCAGAATTCGCAAGTGCACTTGCAAAGTTTGCCCTGTGTTGTTTTTTTAAGAATCTAAGGTTAATTCGCAAGTGCACTTGCAAATTCTGCAGAAACAGATCCATTATTTGCACCATTAATTGTAGATTTTTAGATTCTGGGACATGGAAAAAATAAATCATTGTAAAACTAAATATAGATAATATGTTATGTATGTATTCAAACGTATAGAAATTAGCGACGACAATTTTTTGATACATTTTAGAATGTAATCGAATCATTTTTTGAATGTATTGTCGAACATATTGTAAAATCTATATGTTTCAATACATATATACCTATTATCTATATTTAATTTTATAATTATTTGTTTTCTCTATGTCCCAAAATCTAAAAATCTACAATTAATGGTGCAAATATTGGACTTGTTTTTGTTTCTGCAAAAGTCGCAAGTGCACTTGCAAATTAACCTTAGATTCTTAGAAAAAACAACACAGGGAAAACTTTGTAAGTGCACTTGCGAATTCTGCTAATAAGTGAATTCGCAAGTGCACTTGCAAAGTGTTGCACCCCAAAATTTTCCCTCTTTATTTTACTTTTTATGGATTATGTTTCATCATATGCATTTCATACATTATAATAGGATCTAGGTAGTCATGGATCTCAAGTTCTCCTACAAGTTATGGAAATTGGCTGTGTTATCAATCAGTCCAAGATGGATCTCATATCCTAAATTTTATTTGGTTTAAGCTATTAAGGAATCTCCGGCTTCGTGACGCCTCAAGTTGATTCTTTATTTTATCAGAATTTTGAAAGTGACAAGGGTTTGGCAGTGAATCACATTTTTTCTATCCATTGGCTCTTATGTCTGGGTCTTTGATTATTGAAGTATGTGACGCTTTGCTTGAAAGAATTCTTGAAGCATTATCTTGAGTATTGTCCCAGTACGCTTTCAGTCATCATTTGAAGATCATCAAGAGATTATGATGTTTATCTCATGTGTGCTCATCGTCTGAGGTTCATTGAATTTGTGTCAAGACTTCTGCTTCGAAGATATGTTGCCATTTCCATCGAGATTCTTTAAGGCTTATTGTTGTACCCCAAAATTCGCCCTCTTCATTTTGTTAATAAATAATTGGCTAACACTTAATCAATAGGTGCATTGCATACATATCATTCATGTATTAACCATGAGTTCGATATTTTCTAAATCGTATGAATCTGTACAATTCTGAAGAAGAGGTTTGGTTCTCGAAAGCTGGACATCTGAATTTCTGTTATTTCAAGCGTCATCTCAATACGCAATATATGTTTGTTCAGAAGCTTTTGATTGTCTCTCAAGGATCAAAGTTTTGGAGTTCTGATTGCCTATCAGGTGGATGTTGATTACATTTTCGAGCTACAGTGTGTTATGGTCGAATATTTGAGCCCAAATTGACTATATGGTTTTCTATGAGTGGTGAAGTATCTATATACGGCTTATCGATCCACGCGATTCATCAAAAAATCAAGAACAGTTGGATAAAAACATATTTGAATATGAGTATTGAAAGTCAACAAAAGTCAAAGTTTGACCGGGTGGAATTTCTGGTCAAAATTATGGTCAAAAGTCAAGATTCAAGAAAATGTGATCATTTGTTGAGAAAGATCGGAAGAATCGGGTGAAAACAAGGTTTCTTGCAATTTAAGTAACTTTAGACTTAGAAAAAATTTCTAAGTTTTAAGTACTTTATGTTTACGAAGCCATGTTGTCGACTCTCTATCTCACTCGTTTGTGGTCGAAATTTCACGAATGAGCAGTCATTGGAAAGAGCGCATTTCGTTCTCCGAATTTGTCCTTGTGAAGATTTCTCCAAAAATGCCCGGATTTCGAGTTATGGGGCTCCGAAGTTTAATGTTCATAACTTTTGAAGTTTACACTTAATGAAATTTTAAGTGTTTTTCAATGTGCTCAAGTGCTCGACTTCGGAGGTATTTTATACATATTTCGAGGCTTCGATTCGAGTTGAGTTCAAAATCAAGGTTGTTCATTTAGCGGCAATCTACAACTTTGCTGAAGAAATCGAATCCATTCGGGAATCGGATCAAAAATTACGGAGCTCGGAAGTTACGAGTTATCATTTCTTACAAATTCAACACTTGAAAATATTTTGAAGTGTTTGTTCCTATGCTCAAGCCGACAACTTCGGGTTCGATTTTCTCATAGCTATTGACTCCGTGTCAGAAAACGCTTAACTACAAAGTTGTTCACTTCGCGGCTATCTCGAACTTGGCAGAAGAGTTCGAAACCATCCGGGTCACGGATCGAGAGTTACAAGGCGGTAAAGTCAAGGAAAAGATTTGCAAAATGTTTGACAGCATTGTTGGCGTTTTACAAATTGAAACCTCTTAAGTTCGGAGCCAATTTAAAACATGTTACTGATTTCGAATCGAAAAACTGTCAACATAAAACTTGTTCACTTAAGTGTTTTCTTGATATTTGATTTTGGAAGTTCAACTTGAGGAGGATTGTATCTCAGGATTCAGTGTCCTGAAGTAAGCCTCATGACCACAGTCCTTTATATTCACTGTGTCATAATTGCAGTACTGGGGATGTTTATGTGGTGTGCAAGCTATGGTGCCATACGTTACGCATAACATGTCACTATCATTTTTCTTTTTATAAGCCACGCATAGGCTGGTATACAAGGGGAGAAAGGAGTTACAAAAAGAAGGAAGAGAAGAAGATAAAAAAAAACAAAAAATCTCTCACACTGCCGTAACGGAGGGAACGACTCTCACCTCTCTTTCTCTCATTATAACAGAAAAAGAACGAAAAAAACTAATCACCACGAACTTTCTTCTTGGCCAGACTTCCACCGATAACAACCCTCTTCCTCCTTTCACCATAACCACTTTTTTTTCTCGTTTGCAACTCCCTCATCACCACCGCCACAACCTTCATCTTTCTCAATTCACCATCACCATCCATTCATCACCTCCATAAACTCCAACAAAACAGTTTCTAACAAACCAAAAAATTCAAGAAACTTTCTCTCCCTCTGCATAATTATTCAACAGAAAATCTCACCAAGATCGCTCTTCATCCCACTCTCTTCATCGTCGCATCACCTTCATCAATCGTAAACTTCATCTCCATAACCGATTTCTCCATACCTTCTGTCATCTTCTGCAAAGTCTTGCTACAACCTTCTTCGACCAAGAATTCTCCTTGCAACTTCAACAAATTTCATTCAGTTACTCGCACAATCAACATCATCATCAATCTTCATGGGATCTTCATCGGCTTCGGTCATCATTATTATCGATCCGGCAATCCACGAACGAAAGTCTTGCTGCAGTTTTTGCGTGCAACACTGCTGAGCCAATCGCACCACGTATTCGTTCTTCATCAGGATTCTGCAGGTCGCAACGATAATCATCAACACGATGCAAAGATTGACAGTTAGAAGATATTTGTGTGGTGAGTTACAGAACATACGTACCTTGGAATATCATGGAGCCTCTGGATTTCTCGTCACCGCGATTATGATTGAAGATGCACCGGACGATTCTCCGGTAGGTAGGCAATACTCCTTTCTCCGTTGCTCTTTTTCCGTTAATAATGGCTCGAGTCGGCAACGATTGAGGAGGATTGATGAACACTTATCAGAAATAGAACGAAGGTGAGAATTAAGAGAGATGAGGGAAGTTAAGTCTGCTTCCGACGCCATTGTAGAAGGAAAGAGGTAAGCGGTAATGTCGCATTACGACGCTCTGACTTTCCCATTGCACGAGGAAATACGTAGACATCCTATCGCGGGGCTTGATCGAGCAAACTTTGTAAAAATTTCCTTCTTTTCCCCGTGTTTCTTTCTTTTTATTTCTTTTTCATGTATTCTCCCTCATAGATAGCAGAAGTGGATACCGTAGAGTACTACGGGCGTGTGGGGTGCTAATACATTTCCCTCACGTAACAGACTCCCTTACCCGATCTCTCGGTCGCAAGACCGTGATTTCTCCCCTTCAGGTTTACTCGATGTTTACCTTTCCCTTTCGGCGGGAGATAAAACGTTCGATAGTGACTTCATTGATATTCCTTATCGAATGGTTTTCGGCCAGTTATTTCACAAAGTAAATATAAAAATCACATTGGTAGTGCGATCGCAAGTGCACTTGCGAATTCTGATGATATTTTGGATTTTTCGCCATGGATCTAGAAAAAGACCACTAAGTAGGGATAGAAACTCCTAAAAAAATATTATATTCACGAACATCAAATATCTTTGTCCAAATTTTCAATTTCAATATTTCCTTTTCCGAATGTCTGAAGTTCTTTATCCTGAATTAACCGAGAAGTTTGGAGAACAATGTAGAAACAAATCATTTTCACATTAAAAACATAAATTAAATAATATGATTATTTGAGATGAGGGGCATATTAAAAAAGAGGTGTAAAAAGAGTAGCAATAAAAAAAACATATTAAAATAATAGTTTAAAAAATTATTAGTAGCAAGTTATAACTTGGTCAACCCACCGTGAATAATCTATTATGAGGTCTTTATTTGACTACAATTTTACATGAGTGAATTTAAAGTCATGTATAGTAGCCTAACTTTCACATAAGGAAATTATTTTTTAGAATAAACAATAATGCAAGGGATTATAGAAAATCTTTGATGACGGTTACATGAGACTCCCAACTTGCAAGGCACACTGCACACATATGTAACATACAATAATATTTCTTCAATGTTGTGATGTCACCATCCAAGTCAACCAGCCGCCAACCGAGTCGAAACAGTAACGCGTCTTCAAACTCAGCAGCTTCTTTCCTTGAAATTTCCCCAGACGCCTCATTCATTTTACTCTTCCTTCTTCTATCTCTACCTATAAATACCAACACCATTTTTCCCTTAAGTTCAAATTCAAACACATACACACCCTTTAATTTCAAGCTTTTCCACCTCCCCAAAATCAACCTTTCTATCAATTTCTAGCTTCTTTTTTCCAGAAAATAATGAAGTCAGTGAATATTTTCATCTTCCCAATTCTAAGTATTTTGTTCATAGCAATTTTCTCTCATATGGGTCATGCTCAGAATTTGGAGCTTTCTCCAGCACCTGCTCCTACCAGTGATGGCACTACAATGGATCAAAATATTGCTTATTTTCTTATGTTGTTGGCGCTTGTGATTACCTACATGCTCCATTGATTTTGTTTTTTTTTCTATTCATTTTTGTCATAGTAAATTCCAGAATTTTTTTATATGTAATTATTATTGATGAAATTTAGTATTAATAAATATTCTTTGACATATATCCATATCTTACCCGATGTCCGGTTATGATTCATTGTTTCACATTTTTCACATATTCTAGTAGTTTTTCTCTTTGAATTTTCAATCCTTTGTCATTCTTGTGATATAGATGCACACGCACCACTTCTCTTCAAAATCTGCTTCAGTTTCTCTATATCTAATGTAATTCAACCACGGAAAGAATTGTTGCAAGAATCAAATTTGATTTACATATTTTCCAAATTCATAATGAAGCCCTTCACACCTAGAGGTTGTCTGAAATCCAATAAAAAACTTCCCGTGTATGTGGGGAGTAGCCCACATACCCTGCTTTTCATACAAGTCATGTATCTAACTATTTTGTTATAGTTGAAACTCATTGATCATTACATTTTATTTTGACTCGTTCTCATCAACATCAAAATCTTCCAGCATGCATTGCCTAAACTTGGATACAAATTTCGAATTCTTAATGTTACTAGTGGCATTCCGTAACAAATGTCAGGCACATAAACGATGATGACCATTTGAAAATACCTTTTTTATCGCATTCCTCATGGCCAACTCATTGTCGGTTATAACAGATAGAGGATACTTTTTGCCCATAGCTTCCACAAATGTCTCTAAAATCCCAACACAAGTTTCATCAGTTTCATCACCAATTATTGCACTAGCAAATATTATGCTCTGATTGTGATGATTCACTCCTAAAAATATGACTAGCGGGGTATTCACTACAAAAAAAAATACGACTGATTGTGGCAGTTATTTAGATGGAGTTTTCACTAACTCCCCAAAATTAGAATTAAAGTTAACATAATGCTTAAATCAGACCTTGTATACCCTCTCTCAATCGGAATAATGTGAAATTGTAATAAGATTCAATTTCATTGAGAAAAAAATAGAGATTTGACTTAGATTTGAGACAAGTTAAATGTGAGATTCCCCTATCTCAATCGTAATAATATGAAATGCAATAAGGTTCAAAACAAGTGAAATGTGATATTCCTCTGTACCATTAAGGGTAGTTTGAAAAATGTGTTTCATTCTTTTCTACAAGTATAGGAATTCTAGAATCATGAAAAATATTATCTGGTTGATGTACCTTGTCTAATCTAATTAATTATAAGAGAATATTTCATAATTGTATTACTCTAACACAATAAGGCTTCAGTTGATATTATTTACACATGTTAGATTTTTTTATTGGAGGATTCTGTCAAATAAGTTATATTAATCAGGTGGTCAAGTATTTAGTTGTGCATTATATGATTGAATATGGAATCTAATTACCTATTTCAAGACCGATGATATCTATATGTTTGAAATTTTCATGGAACTGCATTTTGACATCATTATCTACATTTATATAATATGCCGGTCTGCCAAGTATGAAACCTTTTTCTACATTTAAGGTTTTGTCATGGCATGAAGTAACTACATATGTATGGTATACTTTGAACCATGTTTTAAAATATGCGAGATTACTATATTTTGTTGTTTTTAGTTTGCATAGTTTACATATTTAAGTTAAATTTCTTGTCATTTTGTACTTGTAGGATTAGTAGAGATTAGAGATATATAATTGTTGTGCTGTAGGTGGTGGATGAAGCTTTTCAACAAGTCATCCGTACATTAAAGAGGTAACTTCATTAAGAATTCACTTCCTGTATATTGATATGTTCTTTGGATTGTCTTACCACATTAAAGAACTAATTTTCTCCTCCATTTTGTGACTCATGGCTAATGATAAAGATTAAGGTTTTAGAACCTTTTTACTCAAGAATATAAAGCACCTCAAAAAGAATCCAAGTGCTACAAGACTCACATTGTACGTGGTTGGTCAGGATTTGTATGTTTTTTGTAAATCAGTACTCTTGATTTTCCATGAAGTAATATTTGAAAAACTCGAGTGTGTTCTTAGAGAGGATAGGGAGATTTCTTTGTTATTTGTCTTGGTCTCTTCAATAGTTGACTGGCTTATTAGATGTTGAATTAGAAATTGGGCAATTTTTATCTTTATTATTTTAGTGTATTGGGCTAGTTTTGTCAATGTTGTGAAGTATTTAGTGTAAGATAATTTAGTATTTTATCTTTTTTACTCATTTTGTTATTAATATAATTATTCTATCTTTTTAAATTAATAAAATAAAATTTAACTGCTATGATTTTTTTTTGCATATTTTAATTATTTTGCAGGATTCAAGAGATTAGTGGTTACTCAGAACCCCTACAGATAAATTGTGAGAATCTTATAAGCGGCAGTTTTTGAAACTCCCGAAAAATATTTTGCGGAGGCCAAAAACCCCGCAAATTGGCAAAATAACCCCCGCTATTCATGCGTGTTTTTTGTAGTGATTGTATCTAATTTTTCTGTATGTGGCATTGAAAGCTAAGACATCCCTAAAAATAGAGTAGTCCATGCGTCCTATACCGTCACACCAAAACATATGTTCGAAAATTCCATCTTCTTTGAATGTATATCTCCAGACCATCATGTCTTTCTTATATGACATTCACTTCATGAATTCAAGTGTCTCGTCGACATCTAACTACTTTTAACCCATTTGTTTGAATATCTCGTTATACATGTCTCTCATAGAATAACCAAGCTTCACATATCCTCCTGACTGGCTTGCAAAACACCCATAAATAGGGGAGGTTGGAATGTCTGATTTCCTCATGGTTTTTATTTGGCATATATTGTATTCGCTTATCTTCATGTATGTAAGAAGAATCCGCTCATACTTGTCATCGAAAAAATTTATGGTTATGAAAATCATAATTTTGTTTGCAAAGCCAAAGAAACCTCGTATATTTATAACAGTGGCATAAAAGATGCCATAATGCCACAAATGCATAAGGAACAAACAAAGCACACCAATGCATAAACAACAAGATACAAGCAGAAGTCAAACTCCCTAAGAGCACCAAAATAGGAACATACAATTTCCAGCAAAAACCAATCGCTCGGACCAACACTATCCCTATTGAATCAAAGCTAAAAATTGGCCCACTCCCACACCAAATCCCACCATATCAGGGGGAAAACAGCTACTACCTCAGTGACAAATTAAGATATATAAAATTCCTACACGTCCGACCAACGACAGAAGGAAAACTTATTCAAATATAAACACCACCAAACCTTCAAAACTACCAAACCCGAAAACACCACTACACTACTTGAAACTGCAGCGTGTTGGCTGAAGATTTTGATATCTATGATTCGAGATGGAATCATTGAGCTCGAAAGGAAATGATATCAGTGTTCGTTGGAATGAAGAAATGTCATAGTTCGGAATAAAAGAATTGGCTCTTCGAATGGACATGCTGAAACTTGGAGCTTCGAATGGCAATTATGATGATACATATAAAGGAAGCTTCGAAATGGTAATGGCGTTGTACTTGAGAAGTGAGTTCGAATCGAAGTGGCTAAAAGCATTTGAAATTCAAAACGCGAGCGGGATAATTGGAAGTTAGAATGTATGCGCTAGAGACGGTTCGAAGACGCGTGGAAGCTGGAGACGCATAGTGTCCTGCATGTTCTGAACGTGGCAAGATCTCATAAGTCAGACCGTTATGGTCGAAATAGTATAAATAGGAGTCTTAGTGTTAGGATTTCGTGTGTCATATCTATTGTACTAAAATTCAGTAAACATTCAAAATACCACATGGCTAGGGAAACGAATGCTCGAATGATGTACGTATGATTGCACCAAAACTGTTATTATTCAATAATGCTTCTTTATCTTTCCAGTTTATCTTTATCTTGCATCAATGTCTTTTAAATTCTTTACATTTAAAGTCATTTAACTTTCCTTGCATTCAAACGTTTTCTTCCATTTCGAAATCCTTTACTTTTCTGAAACTTTTACATTAACACTCTTATTTTCTAAAAAGCTTTTACATACTTGTTTTTACATTCTTGTCTTTTACATTTCATGCCTTTACTTTAAAAAGTCTGTTACATTTAAAAGTCATTTAAGCATTTCTGCACTTACATTTCTTCTGTAAATTGAATTTTTGTTTATTTACTCATTCAAGTCAATATTATGTTTCTTTATTTAATCATGGCATTAAGTCACTGAATGCCGTGACCGAAACACACTGGACGTACATAAAACACTCAAAAATAAGTCTTAAACACAAATCCTTATTTTGTTATTAATTCTATCAAAACAACCAATACCCCATAGGATCAATCTAGTCGATCCTGCAAGTTACCAGAGGAATTGAATAACAATCATAACGCTTATTTGATAGTTTGGAGGACTAGCGGTTGTTTCACCAGAAATCACTGTGAACACAGCGACAGTAAGACCTTATACAAGATCCATCCCAAACATTTATTCAAAAACACCATCCATTGCCTAAATGCATAAAAGAAACCTACAACTTCCACCGAGAGCCATCTCTAAGATTTCAATTGAATTTCCTTGAAGATATTAACATCCCGTCGGTTTGAATTGTTGCACCTTATCATTTCGGCTTCTCCAGATAGACCAAATGCATGCAAACCAGACAACTTTGAGTTTTTCTTTGAGGACCCTGCCATCGTCACCAATCCTTGCAAATTGAGAAAAAATTTGTATTGTAGAAAAATGAGATACATAATCAACATTGAACCATATTAGGACCTTGCTCCATACCAAAAATGCATACGAAAATTCGAAGAAAATGTGCGAGACACTCTCTTCATTACTGCAGCCAAACGGACATGAGTTTTGAGAATCAACCAAGATGTCTATTTTTAATAAATTATCTCTAGTAGGGATTTTATTTTGCCAAATTCTCCAGACAAGCACATACACTTTTAATGGAACCAATTTATTCCAAACAACCGCTAGCTCTTTATCATATCCGATACAATTTAGCCTATCATCCATGATTGTATCATAAGCCTCTTTAACCAAATACCTCATTTATCCCACCTCCACATATCCTTTACATTTTCTCTCAATTCCATTCTTTGAACAAATTCCTTTATCTCCTCCTCTAATTTTTTCTTCCCTATTCAAATATGAATTCCACCCAAAATCTCACAAGTTTGCTTCAATTTCTCCCCGCACCACTCTATAACTCCCACTTTTTTCTATTGTCTTCTCATACAATCCCGAATAGATATTTTTCAGCCTTCTCCCCTCCAACTAAGGATTCTTCCAAAACAATGAATCATTCCCATCTCCAATTTCTTTTGATAGCTTCTCTTCAAACCATGCGGTCTTGAACACTCTCTCTCCTATATCTATATTAGCAACATCTCTCCACCATAACGACCACTATTTATCGGCTTTACCTACCCCCCTTTTCCACCCCTGAATACTTGAACTCTAAAATTCTCACTCATAATTTGTCTTTTTCATTGAGCATTCTTCATCTCCATTTCCCCAACAATGCCAAATTAAAAGCCTTTGAATTTTTTATTCCTAACCCACCATTTTTCCTCTCCCTATACACCTTCTCCCATTTCACCCAACTTACTTTCCTCTTATCCTCTCCCCCTCTCCGTAGAAAATTTTTAAATATGGATTCAAATATTGAGATGATACAAGTCAGAGCCTTCAAAATCAATAAATAATAAATCGGTAAAGCATAGAGAACAAACTTAAGGATAATAATACGACCCCCTATTGATAATTAATTGTTATTCTAAGAATAAAGCCTCATTCTCACAATGTCCACCACTGGTTTCCATATCCCTAATCTCCGGTGATTGCATCCCATTGGTATTCCTAAATATTTTAACGTGATGATTCCAATTTTGCAATTCAAAACTTCAGTCGCGTCCTCCATCCAAGAATGGTGAATATTAATCTTGATTAATGAACTCTAATGAAAATTAACATTTAGCCTAGAAACCAATTTGAAGAGACGCACAATAGCCTTGATAGCCCAAATATTCTTCCAACTTCTATTGCCAACAATAATTGTTCATTGATGTATTAGATATGAGAAACCTCTACACCTTCTTTACCAACTTTATACCCATCAAATAATTTCTCCTTACCATTTTTTGACATCGTGAAATTAAGTCCTTCAACGATTATAAGAAAAAGGAAGGGGGATAAAGGGTTCCTTTGCCTCAATGTTTTCTCCATATGAAATTCGTCTGTAGGACTTCCATTGACCAAAACTAAGACATAAATAGTTCACAAACACTCAAATATCCATCCCCTCCATTTATCGTTAAATCCCATTATTTCCATCATGTAGTCAAGAAACTTCCAATCCATTGAATCATATGCCTTTTCGAAATCCTCTTTGAATATCAGAGCTTATTTCCCTTCCTCTTAGCATCATCCAACACCTCATTTGCTATCACAATATAATCTAACATTCGACGCCCTTCCAAGAACGCAAATTCGGCTTCTGAGACAACTTTGGGTAAAACTTTCTTAAGTCTACTTGCCAGAATATTTTCTATGATTTTGTACATGCATCCAATTAGAGAAATTGATCTAAACTCGTTCAACTTTACCAGTTTTTCAACTTTTGGAATTAGGGTTAAAAAGGAATCGTTAGATCCTCTCACCATCCTACCGTTGAGTGGAATTCATCTATGAATATGATAAAGTCCTCTTTAGTTACCCCCCAAAATTCTTTGATGAACCCAAAATTAATGTCGTTCGGACCCGGGCTCTTTACTTGCATTCTTGCCAAACAACCACATCTGGTAGTTGGTTTATGTTTTCGCTTTCTAACTGCATAATTGTTGTATTTGTCATCTCTAGCACATTCTCCATGAAAGAGAAATGTTTGTTGAACTATTTCACCATTGGCATTCCTTACCATCTTACTCTTTCTACAAGCAAATCCATCGAGACATCCATACCAATTGTAAAACATAAACGTAACTTCGCGATCTAGAAAATAGCACTGCATTATTTGTTCAAAAGTAATTTCTTTGAAATCTATTTTCTCCATATGAGACACACAATTAATTGCATTGTTGTCTCCGGCTGCTTCTTGTGATGACAAACTACCATCTTCCAGAACAAATATATCACCTATTTCTTATTCAAGATATATAATAATACCCCAAAGTTGTATTTTTACACTATGGATATACATATATTAACTATAAATATGAATAATCCACCATTTAACTAACGCTACGTACCTCGGTCGGACTGCCATGGCTTTCACTTTTGTGGGATCCTTGAAAAATTGATAATATTTGATTTAGATCCATTAAAAAAACCTATTCAAAATATAAAAAAAGGCACAAACATAGTTAAACCGAATCAATAAACTTGATCTAAGGGATGGTTGAAAACCGATGTTGTAGTTATGAGAAATAAACATAAACTAATAACTTTCTGGACTAACCAAACCTAAACCATAAAATTGACATTTTTAGTACACGATAAACATTAAATTATCACACTTAATGATAACAAGACTATAACAAATGTGCAAGCATAAATCTTCCATCTTCAATAAAGCCTCGTTCAAAATCATGCTTACAAAAAGCTAAAGGATTCTTAAATGAAAATATAATTCTAAAAAGAAAAGGGAATTTCTTTTCCCACCTAGTACACTCTCTTACACCTTTTGCAAAAAAATCTAAAATACCCCCAAAATTCGCAAGTGTACTTGTGAACGCACCACCAATGTGATTTATAGATTTATTTTGCAAGTGTACTTGCAAATTCACCTATCAGCAGAATTCGCAAGTGCACTTGCAAAGTTTGCCCTGTGTTGTTTTTTTAAGAATCTAAGGTTAATTCGCAAGTGCACTTGCAAATTCTGCAGAAACAGATCCATTATTTGCACCATTAATTGTAGATTTTTAGATTCTGGGACATGGAAAAAATAAATCATTGTAAAACTAAATATAGATAATATGTTATGTATGTATTCAAACGTATAGAAATTAGCGACGACAATTTTTTGATACATTTTAGAATGTAATCGAATCATTTTTTGAATGTATTGTCGAACATATTGTAAAATCTATATGTTTCAATACATATATACCTATTATCTATATTTAATTTTATAATTATTTGTTTTCTCTATGTCCCAAAATCTAAAAATCTACAATTAATGGTGCAAATATTGGACTTGTTTTTGTTTCTGCAAAAGTCGCAAGTGCACTTGCAAATTAACCTTAGATTCTTAGAAAAAACAACACAGGGAAAACTTTGTAAGTGCACTTGCGAATTCTGCTAATAAGTGAATTCGCAAGTGCACTTGCAAAGTGTTGCACCCCAAAATTTTCCCTCTTTATTTTACTTTTTATGGATTATGTTTCATCATATGCATTTCATACATTATAATAGGATCTAGGTAGTCATGGATCTCAAGTTCTCCTACAAGTTATGGAAATTGGCTGTGTTATCAATCAGTCCAAGATGGATCTCATATCCTAAATTTTATTTGGTTTAAGCTATTAAGGAATCTCCGGCTTCGTGACGCCTCAAGTTGATTCTTTATTTTATCAGAATTTTGAAAGTGACAAGGGTTTGGCAGTGAATCACATTTTTTCTATCCATTGGCTCTTATGTCTGGGTCTTTGATTATTGAAGTATGTGACGCTTTGCTTGAAAGAATTCTTGAAGCATTATCTTGAGTATTGTCCCAGTACGCTTTCAGTCATCATTTGAAGATCATCAAGAGATTATGATGTTTATCTCATGTGTGCTCATCGTCTGAGGTTCATTGAATTTGTGTCAAGACTTCTGCTTCGAAGATATGTTGCCATTTCCATCGAGATTCTTTAAGGCTTATTGTTGTACCCCAAAATTCGCCCTCTTCATTTTGTTAATAAATAATTGGCTAACACTTAATCAATAGGTGCATTGCATACATATCATTCATGTATTAACCATGAGTTCGATATTTTCTAAATCGTATGAATCTGTACAATTCTGAAGAAGAGGTTTGGTTCTCGAAAGCTGGACATCTGAATTTCTGTTATTTCAAGCGTCATCTCAATACGCAATATATGTTTGTTCAGAAGCTTTTGATTGTCTCTCAAGGATCAAAGTTTTGGAGTTCTGATTGCCTATCAGGTGGATGTTGATTACATTTTCGAGCTACAGTGTGTTATGGTCGAATATTTGAGCCCAAATTGACTATATGGTTTTCTATGAGTGGTGAAGTATCTATATACGGCTTATCGATCCACGCGATTCATCAAAAAATCAAGAACAGTTGGATAAAAACATATTTGAATATGAGTATTGAAAGTCAACAAAAGTCAAAGTTTGACCGGGTGGAATTTCTGGTCAAAATTATGGTCAAAAGTCAAGATTCAAGAAAATGTGATCATTTGTTGAGAAAGATCGGAAGAATCGGGTGAAAACAAGGTTTCTTGCAATTTAAGTAACTTTAGACTTAGAAAAAATTTCTAAGTTTTAAGTACTTTATGTTTACGAAGCCATGTTGTCGACTCTCTATCTCACTCGTTTGTGGTCGAAATTTCACGAATGAGCAGTCATTGGAAAGAGCGCATTTCGTTCTCCGAATTTGTCCTTGTGAAGATTTCTCCAAAAATGCCCGGATTTCGAGTTATGGGGCTCCGAAGTTTAATGTTCATAACTTTTGAAGTTTACACTTAATGAAATTTTAAGTGTTTTTCAATGTGCTCAAGTGCTCGACTTCGGAGGTATTTTATACATATTTCGAGGCTTCGATTCGAGTTGAGTTCAAAATCAAGGTTGTTCATTTAGCGGCAATCTACAACTTTGCTGAAGAAATCGAATCCATTCGGGAATCGGATCAAAAATTACGGAGCTCGGAAGTTACGAGTTATCATTTCTTACAAATTCAACACTTGAAAATATTTTGAAGTGTTTGTTCCTATGCTCAAGCCGACAACTTCGGGTTCGATTTTCTCATAGCTATTGACTCCGTGTCAGAAAACGCTTAACTACAAAGTTGTTCACTTCGCGGCTATCTCGAACTTGGCAGAAGAGTTCGAAACCATCCGGGTCACGGATCGAGAGTTACAAGGCGGTAAAGTCAAGGAAAAGATTTGCAAAATGTTTGACAGCATTGTTGGCGTTTTACAAATTGAAACCTCTTAAGTTCGGAGCCAATTTAAAACATGTTACTGATTTCGAATCGAAAAACTGTCAACATAAAACTTGTTCACTTAAGTGTTTTCTTGATATTTGATTTTGGAAGTTCAACTTGAGGAGGATTGTATCTCAGGATTCAGTGTCCTGAAGTAAGCCTCATGACCACAGTCCTTTATATTCACTGTGTCATAATTGCAGTACTGGGGATGTTTATGTGGTGTGCAAGCTATGGTGCCATACGTTACGCATAACATGTCACTATCATTTTTCTTTTTATAAGCCACGCATAGGCTGGTATACAAGGGGAGAAAGGAGTTACAAAAAGAAGGAAGAGAAGAAGATAAAAAAAAACAAAAAATCTCTCACACTGCCGTAACGGAGGGAACGACTCTCACCTCTCTTTCTCTCATTATAACAGAAAAAGAACGAAAAAAACTAATCACCACGAACTTTCTTCTTGGCCAGACTTCCACCGATAACAACCCTCTTCCTCCTTTCACCATAACCACTTTTTTTTCTCGTTTGCAACTCCCTCATCACCACCGCCACAACCTTCATCTTTCTCAATTCACCATCACCATCCATTCATCACCTCCATAAACTCCAACAAAACAGTTTCTAACAAACCAAAAAATTCAAGAAACTTTCTCTCCCTCTGCATAATTATTCAACAGAAAATCTCACCAAGATCGCTCTTCATCCCACTCTCTTCATCGTCGCATCACCTTCATCAATCGTAAACTTCATCTCCATAACCGATTTCTCCATACCTTCTGTCATCTTCTGCAAAGTCTTGCTACAACCTTCTTCGACCAAGAATTCTCCTTGCAACTTCAACAAATTTCATTCAGTTACTCGCACAATCAACATCATCATCAATCTTCATGGGATCTTCATCGGCTTCGGTCATCATTATTATCGATCCGGCAATCCACGAACGAAAGTCTTGCTGCAGTTTTTGCGTGCAACACTGCTGAGCCAATCGCACCACGTATTCGTTCTTCATCAGGATTCTGCAGGTCGCAACGATAATCATCAACACGATGCAAAGATTGACAGTTAGAAGATATTTGTGTGGTGAGTTACAGAACATACGTACCTTGGAATATCATGGAGCCTCTGGATTTCTCGTCACCGCGATTATGATTGAAGATGCACCGGACGATTCTCCGGTAGGTAGGCAATACTCCTTTCTCCGTTGCTCTTTTTCCGTTAATAATGGCTCGAGTCGGCAACGATTGAGGAGGATTGATGAACACTTATCAGAAATAGAACGAAGGTGAGAATTAAGAGAGATGAGGGAAGTTAAGTCTGCTTCCGACGCCATTGTAGAAGGAAAGAGGTAAGCGGTAATGTCGCATTACGACGCTCTGACTTTCCCATTGCACGAGGAAATACGTAGACATCCTATCGCGGGGCTTGATCGAGCAAACTTTGTAAAAATTTCCTTCTTTTCCCCGTGTTTCTTTCTTTTTATTTCTTTTTCATGTATTCTCCCTCATAGATAGCAGAAGTGGATACCGTAGAGTACTACGGGCGTGTGGGGTGCTAATACATTTCCCTCACGTAACAGACTCCCTTACCCGATCTCTCGGTCGCAAGACCGTGATTTCTCCCCTTCAGGTTTACTCGATGTTTACCTTTCCCTTTCGGCGGGAGATAAAACGTTCGATAGTGACTTCATTGATATTCCTTATCGAATGGTTTTCGGCCAGTTATTTCACAAAGTAAATATAAAAATCACATTGGTAGTGCGATCGCAAGTGCACTTGCGAATTCTGATGATATTTTGGATTTTTCGCCATGGATCTAGAAAAAGACCACTAAGTAGGGATAGAAACTCCTAAAAAAATATTATATTCACGAACATCAAATATCTTTGTCCAAATTTTCAATTTCAATATTTCCTTTTCCGAATGTCTGAAGTTCTTTATCCTGAATTAACCGAGAAGTTTGGAGAACAATGTAGAAACAAATCATTTTCACATTAAAAACATAAATTAAATAATATGATTATTTGAGATGAGGGGCATATTAAAAAAGAGGTGTAAAAAGAGTAGCAATAAAAAAAACATATTAAAATAATAGTTTAAAAAATTATTAGTAGCAAGTTATAACTTGGTCAACCCACCGTGAATAATCTATTATGAGGTCTTTATTTGACTACAATTTTACATGAGTGAATTTAAAGTCATGTATAGTAGCCTAACTTTCACATAAGGAAATTATTTTTTAGAATAAACAATAATGCAAGGGATTATAGAAAATCTTTGATGACGGTTACATGAGACTCCCAACTTGCAAGGCACACTGCACACATATGTAACATACAATAATATTTCTTCAATGTTGTGATGTCACCATCCAAGTCAACCAGCCGCCAACCGAGTCGAAACAGTAACGCGTCTTCAAACTCAGCAGCTTCTTTCCTTGAAATTTCCCCAGACGCCTCATTCATTTTACTCTTCCTTCTTCTATCTCTACCTATAAATACCAACACCATTTTTCCCTTAAGTTCAAATTCAAACACATACACACCCTTTAATTTCAAGCTTTTCCACCTCCCCAAAATCAACCTTTCTATCAATTTCTAGCTTCTTTTTTCCAGAAAATAATGAAGTCAGTGAATATTTTCATCTTCCCAATTCTAAGTATTTTGTTCATAGCAATTTTCTCTCATATGGGTCATGCTCAGAATTTGGAGCTTTCTCCAGCACCTGCTCCTACCAGTGATGGCACTACAATGGATCAAAATATTGCTTATTTTCTTATGTTGTTGGCGCTTGTGATTACCTACATGCTCCATTGATTTTGTTTTTTTTTCTATTCATTTTTGTCATAGTAAATTCCAGAATTTTTTTATATGTAATTATTATTGATGAAATTTAGTATTAATAAATATTCTTTGACATATATCCATATCTTACCCGATGTCCGGTTATGATTCATTGTTTCACATTTTTCACATATTCTAGTAGTTTTTCTCTTTGAATTTTCAATCCTTTGTCATTCTTGTGATATAGATGCACACGCACCACTTCTCTTCAAAATCTGCTTCAGTTTCTCTATATCTAATGTAATTCAACCACGGAAAGAATTGTTGCAAGAATCAAATTTGATTTACATATTTTCCAAATTCATAATGAAGCCCTTCACACCTAGAGGTTGTCTGAAATCCAATAAAAAACTTCCCGTGTATGTGGGGAGTAGCCCACATACCCTGCTTTTCATACAAGTCATGTATCTAACTATTTTGTTATAGTTGAAACTCATTGATCATTACATTTTATTTTGACTCGTTCTCATCAACATCAAAATCTTCCAGCATGCATTGCCTAAACTTGGATACAAATTTCGAATTCTTAATGTTACTAGTGGCATTCCGTAACAAATGTCAGGCACATAAACGATGATGACCATTTGAAAATACCTTTTTTATCGCATTCCTCATGGCCAACTCATTGTCGGTTATAACAGATAGAGGATACTTTTTGCCCATAGCTTCCACAAATGTCTCTAAAATCCCAACACAAGTTTCATCAGTTTCATCACCAATTATTGCACTAGCAAATATTATGCTCTGATTGTGATGATTCACTCCTAAAAATATGACTAGCGGGGTATTCACTACAAAAAAAAATACGACTGATTGTGGCAGTTATTTAGATGGAGTTTTCACTAACTCCCCAAAATTAGAATTAAAGTTAACATAATGCTTAAATCAGACCTTGTATACCCTCTCTCAATCGGAATAATGTGAAATTGTAATAAGATTCAATTTCATTGAGAAAAAAATAGAGATTTGACTTAGATTTGAGACAAGTTAAATGTGAGATTCCCCTATCTCAATCGTAATAATATGAAATGCAATAAGGTTCAAAACAAGTGAAATGTGATATTCCTCTGTACCATTAAGGGTAGTTTGAAAAATGTGTTTCATTCTTTTCTACAAGTATAGGAATTCTAGAATCATGAAAAATATTATCTGGTTGATGTACCTTGTCTAATCTAATTAATTATAAGAGAATATTTCATAATTGTATTACTCTAACACAATAAGGCTTCAGTTGATATTATTTACACATGTTAGATTTTTTTATTGGAGGATTCTGTCAAATAAGTTATATTAATCAGGTGGTCAAGTATTTAGTTGTGCATTATATGATTGAATATGGAATCTAATTACCTATTTCAAGACCGATGATATCTATATGTTTGAAATTTTCATGGAACTGCATTTTGACATCATTATCTACATTTATATAATATGCCGGTCTGCCAAGTATGAAACCTTTTTCTACATTTAAGGTTTTGTCATGGCATGAAGTAACTACATATGTATGGTATACTTTGAACCATGTTTTAAAATATGCGAGATTACTATATTTTGTTGTTTTTAGTTTGCATAGTTTACATATTTAAGTTAAATTTCTTGTCATTTTGTACTTGTAGGATTAGTAGAGATTAGAGATATATAATTGTTGTGCTGTAGGTGGTGGATGAAGCTTTTCAACAAGTCATCCGTACATTAAAGAGGTAACTTCATTAAGAATTCACTTCCTGTATATTGATATGTTCTTTGGATTGTCTTACCACATTAAAGAACTAATTTTCTCCTCCATTTTGTGACTCATGGCTAATGATAAAGATTAAGGTTTTAGAACCTTTTTACTCAAGAATATAAAGCACCTCAAAAAGAATCCAAGTGCTACAAGACTCACATTGTACGTGGTTGGTCAGGATTTGTATGTTTTTTGTAAATCAGTACTCTTGATTTTCCATGAAGTAATATTTGAAAAACTCGAGTGTGTTCTTAGAGAGGATAGGGAGATTTCTTTGTTATTTGTCTTGGTCTCTTCAATAGTTGACTGGCTTATTAGATGTTGAATTAGAAATTGGGCAATTTTTATCTTTATTATTTTAGTGTATTGGGCTAGTTTTGTCAATGTTGTGAAGTATTTAGTGTAAGATAATTTAGTATTTTATCTTTTTTACTCATTTTGTTATTAATATAATTATTCTATCTTTTTAAATTAATAAAATAAAATTTAACTGCTATGATTTTTTTTTGCATATTTTAATTATTTTGCAGGATTCAAGAGATTAGTGGTTACTCAGAACCCCTACAGATAAATTGTGAGAATCTTATAAGCGGCAGTTTTTGAAACTCCCGAAAAATATTTTGCGGAGGCCAAAAACCCCGCAAATTGGCAAAATAACCCCCGCTATTCATGCGTGTTTTTTGTAGTGATTGTATCTAATTTTTCTGTATGTGGCATTGAAAGCTAAGACATCCCTAAAAATAGAGTAGTCCATGCGTCCTATACCGTCACACCAAAACATATGTTCGAAAATTCCATCTTCTTTGAATGTATATCTCCAGACCATCATGTCTTTCTTATATGACATTCACTTCATGAATTCAAGTGTCTCGTCGACATCTAACTACTTTTAACCCATTTGTTTGAATATCTCGTTATACATGTCTCTCATAGAATAACCAAGCTTCACATATCCTCCTGACTGGCTTGCAAAACACCCATAAATAGGGGAGGTTGGAATGTCTGATTTCCTCATGGTTTTTATTTGGCATATATTGTATTCGCTTATCTTCATGTATGTAAGAAGAATCCGCTCATACTTGTCATCGAAAAAATTTATGGTTATGAAAATCATAATTTTGTTTGCAAAGCCAAAGAAACCTCGTATATTTATAACAGTGGCATAAAAGATGCCATAATGCCACAAATGCATAAGGAACAAACAAAGCACACCAATGCATAAACAACAAGATACAAGCAGAAGTCAAACTCCCTAAGAGCACCAAAATAGGAACATACAATTTCCAGCAAAAACCAATCGCTCGGACCAACACTATCCCTATTGAATCAAAGCTAAAAATTGGCCCACTCCCACACCAAATCCCACCATATCAGGGGGAAAACAGCTACTACCTCAGTGACAAATTAAGATATATAAAATTCCTACACGTCCGACCAACGACAGAAGGAAAACTTATTCAAATATAAACACCACCAAACCTTCAAAACTACCAAACCCGAAAACACCACTACACTACTTGAAACTGCAGCGTGTTGGCTGAAGATTTTGATATCTATGATTCGAGATGGAATCATTGAGCTCAAAACAAAATGATATCAGTGTTTGTTGGAATGAAGAAATGTCATAGTTCGGAATGAAAGAATTGGCTCTTCGAATGGACATGCTGAAACTTGGAGCTTCAAATGGCAATTATGATGATACATATAAAGGAAGCTTCGAAATGGTAATGGCGTTGTACTTGAGAAGTGAGTTCGAATCGAAGTGGCTAAAAGCATTTGAAATTCAAAACGCGAGCGGGATAATTGGAAGTTAGAATGTATGCGCTGGAGACGGTTCGAAGACGCGTGGAAGCTGGAGACGCACAGTGTCCTGCATGTTCTGAACGTGGCAAGATCTCATAAGTCAGACCGTTATGGTCGAAATAGTATAAATAGGAGTCTTAGTGTTAGGATTTCGTGTGTCATATCTATTGTACTAAAATTCAGTAAACATTTAAAATACCACATGGCTAGGGAAACGAATGCTCGAATGATGTACGTATGATTGCACCAAAACTGTTATTATTCAATAATGCTTCTTTATCTTTCCAGTTTATCTTTATCTTGCATCAATGTCTTTTAAATTCTTTACATTTAAAGTCATTTAACTTTCCTTGCATTCAAACGTTTTCTTCCATTTCGAAATCCTTTACTTTTCTGAAACTTTTACATTAACACTCTTATTTTCTAAAAAGCTTTTACATACTTGTTTTTACATTCTTGTCTTTTACATTTCATGCCTTTACTTTAAAAAGTCTGTTACATTTAAAAGTCATTTAAGCATTTCTGCACTTACATTTCTTCTGTAAATTGAATTTTTGTTTATTTACTCATTCAAGTCAATATTATGTTTCTTTATTTAATCATGGCATTAAGTCACTGAATGCCGTGACCGAAACACACTGGACGTACATAAAACACTCAAAAATAAGTCTTAAACACAAATCCTTATTTTGTTATTAATTCTATCAAAACAACCAATACCCCATAGGATCAATCTAGTCGATCCTGCAAGTTACCAGAGGAATTGAATAACAATCATAACGCTTATTTGATAGTTTGGAGGACTAGCGGTTGTTTCACCAGAAATCACTGTGAACACAGCGACAGTAAGACCTTATACAAGATCCATCCCAAACATTTATTCAAAAACACCATCCATTGCCTAAATGCATAAAAGAAACCTACAACTTCCACCGAGAGCCATCTCTAAGATTTCAATTGAATTTCCTTGAAGATATTAACATCCCGTCGGTTTGAATTGTTGCACCTTATCATTTCGGCTTCTCCAGATAGACCAAATGCATGCAAACCAGACAACTTTGAGTTTTTCTTTGAGGACCCTGCCATCGTCACCAATCCTTGCAAATTGAGAAAAAATTTGTATTGTAGAAAAATGAGATACATAATCAACATTGAACCATATTAGGACCTTGCTCCATACCAAAAATGCATACGAAAATTCGAAGAAAATGTGCGAGACACTCTCTTCATTACTGCAGCCAAACGGACATGAGTTTTGAGAATCAACCAAGATGTCTATTTTTAATAAATTATCTCTAGTAGGGATTTTATTTTGCCAAATTCTCCAGACAAGCACATACACTTTTAATGGAACCAATTTATTCCAAACAACCGCTAGCTCTTTATCATATCCGATACAATTTAGCCTATCATCCATGATTGTATCATAAGCCTCTTTAACCAAATACCTCATTTATCCCACCTCCACATATCCTTTACATTTTCTCTCAATTCCATTCTTTGAACAAATTCCTTTATCTCCTCCTCTAATTTTTTCTTCCCTATTCAAATATGAATTCCACCCAAAATCTCACAAGTTTGCTTCAATTTCTCCCCGCACCACTCTATAACTCCCACTTTTTTCTATTGTCTTCTCATACAATCCCGAATAGATATTTTTCAGCCTTCTCCCCTCCAACTAAGGATTCTTCCAAAACAATGAATCATTCCCATCTCCAATTTCTTTTGATAGCTTCTCTTCAAACCATGCGGTCTTGAACACTCTCTCTCCTATATCTATATTAGCAACATCTCTCCACCATAACGACCACTATTTATCGGCTTTACCTACCCCCCTTTTCCACCCCTGAATACTTGAACTCTAAAATTCTCACTCATAATTTGTCTTTTTCATTGAGCATTCTTCATCTCCATTTCCCCAACAATGCCAAATTAAAAGCCTTTGAATTTTTTATTCCTAACCCACCATTTTTCCTCTCCCTATACACCTTCTCCCATTTCACCCAACTTACTTTCCTCTTATCCTCTCCCCCTCTCCGTAGAAAATTTTTAAATATGGATTCAAATATTGAGATGATACAAGTCAGAGCCTTCAAAATCAATAAATAATAAATCGGTAAAGCATAGAGAACAAACTTAAGGATAATAATACGACCCCCTATTGATAATTAATTGTTATTCTAAGAATAAAGCCTCATTCTCACAATGTCCACCACTGGTTTCCATATCCCTAATCTCCGGTGATTGCATCCCATTGGTATTCCTAAATATTTTAACGTGATGATTCCAATTTTGCAATTCAAAACTTCAGTCGCGTCCTCCATCCAAGAATGGTGAATATTAATCTTGATTAATGAACTCTAATGAAAATTAACATTTAGCCTAGAAACCAATTTGAAGAGACGCACAATAGCCTTGATAGCCCAAATATTCTTCCAACTTCTATTGCCAACAATAATTGTTCATTGATGTATTAGATATGAGAAACCTCTACACCTTCTTTACCAACTTTATACCCATCAAATAATTTCTCCTTACCATTTTTTGACATCGTGAAATTAAGTCCTTCAACGATTATAAGAAAAAGGAAGGGGGATAAAGGGTTCCTTTGCCTCAATGTTTTCTCCATATGAAATTCGTCTGTAGGACTTCCATTGACCAAAACTAAGACATAAATAGTTCACAAACACTCAAATATCCATCCCCTCCATTTATCGTTAAATCCCATTATTTCCATCATGTAGTCAAGAAACTTCCAATCCATTGAATCATATGCCTTTTCGAAATCCTCTTTGAATATCAGAGCTTATTTCCCTTCCTCTTAGCATCATCCAACACCTCATTTGCTATCACAATATAATCTAACATTCGACGCCCTTCCAAGAACGCAAATTCGGCTTCTGAGACAACTTTGGGTAAAACTTTCTTAAGTCTACTTGCCAGAATATTTTCTATGATTTTGTACATGCATCCAATTAGAGAAATTGATCTAAACTCGTTCAACTTTACCAGTTTTTCAACTTTTGGAATTAGGGTTAAAAAGGAATCGTTAGATCCTCTCACCATCCTACCGTTGAGTGGAATTCATCTATGAATATGATAAAGTCCTCTTTAGTTACCCCCCAAAATTCTTTGATGAACCCAAAATTAATGTCGTTCGGACCCGGGCTCTTTACTTGCATTCTTGCCAAACAACCACATCTGGTAGTTGGTTTATGTTTTCGCTTTCTAACTGCATAATTGTTGTATTTGTCATCTCTAGCACATTCTCCATGAAAGAGAAATGTTTGTTGAACTATTTCACCATTGGCATTCCTTACCATCTTACTCTTTCTACAAGCAAATCCATCGAGACATCCATACCAATTGTAAAACATAAACGTAACTTCGCGATCTAGAAAATAGCACTGCATTATTTGTTCAAAAGTAATTTCTTTGAAATCTATTTTCTCCATATGAGACACACAATTAATTGCATTGTTGTCTCCGGCTGCTTCTTGTGATGACAAACTACCATCTTCCAGAACAAATATATCACCTATTTCTTATTCAAGATATATAATAATACCCCAAAGTTGTATTTTTACACTATGGATATACATATATTAACTATAAATATGAATAATCCACCATTTAACTAACGCTACGTACCTCGGTCGGACTGCCATGGCTTTCACTTTTGTGGGATCCTTGAAAAATTGATAATATTTGATTTAGATCCATTAAAAAAACCTATTCAAAATATAAAAAAAGGCACAAACATAGTTAAACCGAATCAATAAACTTGATCTAAGGGATGGTTGAAAACCGATGTTGTAGTTATGAGAAATAAACATAAACTAATAACTTTCTGGACTAACCAAACCTAAACCATAAAATTGACATTTTTAGTACACGATAAACATTAAATTATCACACTTAATGATAACAAGACTATAACAAATGTGCAAGCATAAATCTTCCATCTTCAATAAAGCCTCGTTCAAAATCATGCTTACAAAAAGCTAAAGGATTCTTAAATGAAAATATAATTCTAAAAAGAAAAGGGAATTTCTTTTCCCACCTAGTACACTCTCTTACACCTTTTGCAAAAAAATCTAAAATACCCCCAAAATTCGCAAGTGTACTTGTGAACGCACCACCAATGTGATTTATAGATTTATTTTGCAAGTGTACTTGCAAATTCACCTATCAGCAGAATTCGCAAGTGCACTTGCAAAGTTTGCCCTGTGTTGTTTTTTTAAGAATCTAAGGTTAATTCGCAAGTGCACTTGCAAATTCTGCAGAAACAGATCCATTATTTGCACCATTAATTGTAGATTTTTAGATTCTGGGACATGGAAAAAATAAATCATTGTAAAACTAAATATAGATAATATGTTATGTATGTATTCAAACGTATAGAAATTAGCGACGACAATTTTTTGATACATTTTAGAATGTAATCGAATCATTTTTTGAATGTATTGTCGAACATATTGTAAAATCTATATGTTTCAATACATATATACCTATTATCTATATTTAATTTTATAATTATTTGTTTTCTCTATGTCCCAAAATCTAAAAATCTACAATTAATGGTGCAAATATTGGACTTGTTTTTGTTTCTGCAAAAGTCGCAAGTGCACTTGCAAATTAACCTTAGATTCTTAGAAAAAACAACACAGGGAAAACTTTGTAAGTGCACTTGCGAATTCTGCTAATAAGTGAATTCGCAAGTGCACTTGCAAAGTGTTGCACCCCAAAATTTTCCCTCTTTATTTTACTTTTTATGGATTATGTTTCATCATATGCATTTCATACATTATAATAGGATCTAGGTAGTCATGGATCTCAAGTTCTCCTACAAGTTATGGAAATTGGCTGTGTTATCAATCAGTCCAAGATGGATCTCATATCCTAAATTTTATTTGGTTTAAGCTATTAAGGAATCTCCGGCTTCGTGACGCCTCAAGTTGATTCTTTATTTTATCAGAATTTTGAAAGTGACAAGGGTTTGGCAGTGAATCACATTTTTTCTATCCATTGGCTCTTATGTCTGGGTCTTTGATTATTGAAGTATGTGACGCTTTGCTTGAAAGAATTCTTGAAGCATTATCTTGAGTATTGTCCCAGTACGCTTTCAGTCATCATTTGAAGATCATCAAGAGATTATGATGTTTATCTCATGTGTGCTCATCGTCTGAGGTTCATTGAATTTGTGTCAAGACTTCTGCTTCGAAGATATGTTGCCATTTCCATCGAGATTCTTTAAGGCTTATTGTTGTACCCCAAAATTCGCCCTCTTCATTTTGTTAATAAATAATTGGCTAACACTTAATCAATAGGTGCATTGCATACATATCATTCATGTATTAACCATGAGTTCGATATTTTCTAAATCGTATGAATCTGTACAATTCTGAAGAAGAGGTTTGGTTCTCGAAAGCTGGACATCTGAATTTCTGTTATTTCAAGCGTCATCTCAATACGCAATATATGTTTGTTCAGAAGCTTTTGATTGTCTCTCAAGGATCAAAGTTTTGGAGTTCTGATTGCCTATCAGGTGGATGTTGATTACATTTTCGAGCTACAGTGTGTTATGGTCGAATATTTGAGCCCAAATTGACTATATGGTTTTCTATGAGTGGTGAAGTATCTATATACGGCTTATCGATCCACGCGATTCATCAAAAAATCAAGAACAGTTGGATAAAAACATATTTGAATATGAGTATTGAAAGTCAACAAAAGTCAAAGTTTGACCGGGTGGAATTTCTGGTCAAAATTATGGTCAAAAGTCAAGATTCAAGAAAATGTGATCATTTGTTGAGAAAGATCGGAAGAATCGGGTGAAAACAAGGTTTCTTGCAATTTAAGTAACTTTAGACTTAGAAAAAATTTCTAAGTTTTAAGTACTTTATGTTTACGAAGCCATGTTGTCGACTCTCTATCTCACTCGTTTGTGGTCGAAATTTCACGAATGAGCAGTCATTGGAAAGAGCGCATTTCGTTCTCCGAATTTGTCCTTGTGAAGATTTCTCCAAAAATGCCCGGATTTCGAGTTATGGGGCTCCGAAGTTTAATGTTCATAACTTTTGAAGTTTACACTTAATGAAATTTTAAGTGTTTTTCAATGTGCTCAAGTGCTCGACTTCGGAGGTATTTTATACATATTTCGAGGCTTCGATTCGAGTTGAGTTCAAAATCAAGGTTGTTCATTTAGCGGCAATCTACAACTTTGCTGAAGAAATCGAATCCATTCGGGAATCGGATCAAAAATTACGGAGCTCGGAAGTTACGAGTTATCATTTCTTACAAATTCAACACTTGAAAATATTTTGAAGTGTTTGTTCCTATGCTCAAGCCGACAACTTCGGGTTCGATTTTCTCATAGCTATTGACTCCGTGTCAGAAAACGCTTAACTACAAAGTTGTTCACTTCGCGGCTATCTCGAACTTGGCAGAAGAGTTCGAAACCATCCGGGTCACGGATCGAGAGTTACAAGGCGGTAAAGTCAAGGAAAAGATTTGCAAAATGTTTGACAGCATTGTTGGCGTTTTACAAATTGAAACCTCTTAAGTTCGGAGCCAATTTAAAACATGTTACTGATTTCGAATCGAAAAACTGTCAACATAAAACTTGTTCACTTAAGTGTTTTCTTGATATTTGATTTTGGAAGTTCAACTTGAGGAGGATTGTATCTCAGGATTCAGTGTCCTGAAGTAAGCCTCATGACCACAGTCCTTTATATTCACTGTGTCATAATTGCAGTACTGGGGATGTTTATGTGGTGTGCAAGCTATGGTGCCATACGTTACGCATAACATGTCACTATCATTTTTCTTTTTATAAGCCACGCATAGGCTGGTATACAAGGGGAGAAAGGAGTTACAAAAAGAAGGAAGAGAAGAAGATAAAAAAAAACAAAAAATCTCTCACACTGCCGTAACGGAGGGAACGACTCTCACCTCTCTTTCTCTCATTATAACAGAAAAAGAACGAAAAAAACTAATCACCACGAACTTTCTTCTTGGCCAGACTTCCACCGATAACAACCCTCTTCCTCCTTTCACCATAACCACTTTTTTTTCTCGTTTGCAACTCCCTCATCACCACCGCCACAACCTTCATCTTTCTCAATTCACCATCACCATCCATTCATCACCTCCATAAACTCCAACAAAACAGTTTCTAACAAACCAAAAAATTCAAGAAACTTTCTCTCCCTCTGCATAATTATTCAACAGAAAATCTCACCAAGATCGCTCTTCATCCCACTCTCTTCATCGTCGCATCACCTTCATCAATCGTAAACTTCATCTCCATAACCGATTTCTCCATACCTTCTGTCATCTTCTGCAAAGTCTTGCTACAACCTTCTTCGACCAAGAATTCTCCTTGCAACTTCAACAAATTTCATTCAGTTACTCGCACAATCAACATCATCATCAATCTTCATGGGATCTTCATCGGCTTCGGTCATCATTATTATCGATCCGGCAATCCACGAACGAAAGTCTTGCTGCAGTTTTTGCGTGCAACACTGCTGAGCCAATCGCACCACGTATTCGTTCTTCATCAGGATTCTGCAGGTCGCAACGATAATCATCAACACGATGCAAAGATTGACAGTTAGAAGATATTTGTGTGGTGAGTTACAGAACATACGTACCTTGGAATATCATGGAGCCTCTGGATTTCTCGTCACCGCGATTATGATTGAAGATGCACCGGACGATTCTCCGGTAGGTAGGCAATACTCCTTTCTCCGTTGCTCTTTTTCCGTTAATAATGGCTCGAGTCGGCAACGATTGAGGAGGATTGATGAACACTTATCAGAAATAGAACGAAGGTGAGAATTAAGAGAGATGAGGGAAGTTAAGTCTGCTTCCGACGCCATTGTAGAAGGAAAGAGGTAAGCGGTAATGTCGCATTACGACGCTCTGACTTTCCCATTGCACGAGGAAATACGTAGACATCCTATCGCGGGGCTTGATCGAGCAAACTTTGTAAAAATTTCCTTCTTTTCCCCGTGTTTCTTTCTTTTTATTTCTTTTTCATGTATTCTCCCTCATAGATAGCAGAAGTGGATACCGTAGAGTACTACGGGCGTGTGGGGTGCTAATACATTTCCCTCACGTAACAGACTCCCTTACCCGATCTCTCGGTCGCAAGACCGTGATTTCTCCCCTTCAGGTTTACTCGATGTTTACCTTTCCCTTTCGGCGGGAGATAAAACGTTCGATAGTGACTTCATTGATATTCCTTATCGAATGGTTTTCGGCCAGTTATTTCACAAAGTAAATATAAAAATCACATTGGTAGTGCGATCGCAAGTGCACTTGCGAATTCTGATGATATTTTGGATTTTTCGCCATGGATCTAGAAAAAGACCACTAAGTAGGGATAGAAACTCCTAAAAAAATATTATATTCACGAACATCAAATATCTTTGTCCAAATTTTCAATTTCAATATTTCCTTTTCCGAATGTCTGAAGTTCTTTATCCTGAATTAACCGAGAAGTTTGGAGAACAATGTAGAAACAAATCATTTTCACATTAAAAACATAAATTAAATAATATGATTATTTGAGATGAGGGGCATATTAAAAAAGAGGTGTAAAAAGAGTAGCAATAAAAAAAACATATTAAAATAATAGTTTAAAAAATTATTAGTAGCAAGTTATAACTTGGTCAACCCACCGTGAATAATCTATTATGAGGTCTTTATTTGACTACAATTTTACATGAGTGAATTTAAAGTCATGTATAGTAGCCTAACTTTCACATAAGGAAATTATTTTTTAGAATAAACAATAATGCAAGGGATTATAGAAAATCTTTGATGACGGTTACATGAGACTCCCAACTTGCAAGGCACACTGCACACATATGTAACATACAATAATATTTCTTCAATGTTGTGATGTCACCATCCAAGTCAACCAGCCGCCAACCGAGTCGAAACAGTAACGCGTCTTCAAACTCAGCAGCTTCTTTCCTTGAAATTTCCCCAGACGCCTCATTCATTTTACTCTTCCTTCTTCTATCTCTACCTATAAATACCAACACCATTTTTCCCTTAAGTTCAAATTCAAACACATACACACCCTTTAATTTCAAGCTTTTCCACCTCCCCAAAATCAACCTTTCTATCAATTTCTAGCTTCTTTTTTCCAGAAAATAATGAAGTCAGTGAATATTTTCATCTTCCCAATTCTAAGTATTTTGTTCATAGCAATTTTCTCTCATATGGGTCATGCTCAGAATTTGGAGCTTTCTCCAGCACCTGCTCCTACCAGTGATGGCACTACAATGGATCAAAATATTGCTTATTTTCTTATGTTGTTGGCGCTTGTGATTACCTACATGCTCCATTGATTTTGTTTTTTTTTCTATTCATTTTTGTCATAGTAAATTCCAGAATTTTTTTATATGTAATTATTATTGATGAAATTTAGTATTAATAAATATTCTTTGACATATATCCATATCTTACCCGATGTCCGGTTATGATTCATTGTTTCACATTTTTCACATATTCTAGTAGTTTTTCTCTTTGAATTTTCAATCCTTTGTCATTCTTGTGATATAGATGCACACGCACCACTTCTCTTCAAAATCTGCTTCAGTTTCTCTATATCTAATGTAATTCAACCACGGAAAGAATTGTTGCAAGAATCAAATTTGATTTACATATTTTCCAAATTCATAATGAAGCCCTTCACACCTAGAGGTTGTCTGAAATCCAATAAAAAACTTCCCGTGTATGTGGGGAGTAGCCCACATACCCTGCTTTTCATACAAGTCATGTATCTAACTATTTTGTTATAGTTGAAACTCATTGATCATTACATTTTATTTTGACTCGTTCTCATCAACATCAAAATCTTCCAGCATGCATTGCCTAAACTTGGATACAAATTTCGAATTCTTAATGTTACTAGTGGCATTCCGTAACAAATGTCAGGCACATAAACGATGATGACCATTTGAAAATACCTTTTTTATCGCATTCCTCATGGCCAACTCATTGTCGGTTATAACAGATAGAGGATACTTTTTGCCCATAGCTTCCACAAATGTCTCTAAAATCCCAACACAAGTTTCATCAGTTTCATCACCAATTATTGCACTAGCAAATATTATGCTCTGATTGTGATGATTCACTCCTAAAAATATGACTAGCGGGGTATTCACTACAAAAAAAAATACGACTGATTGTGGCAGTTATTTAGATGGAGTTTTCACTAACTCCCCAAAATTAGAATTAAAGTTAACATAATGCTTAAATCAGACCTTGTATACCCTCTCTCAATCGGAATAATGTGAAATTGTAATAAGATTCAATTTCATTGAGAAAAAAATAGAGATTTGACTTAGATTTGAGACAAGTTAAATGTGAGATTCCCCTATCTCAATCGTAATAATATGAAATGCAATAAGGTTCAAAACAAGTGAAATGTGATATTCCTCTGTACCATTAAGGGTAGTTTGAAAAATGTGTTTCATTCTTTTCTACAAGTATAGGAATTCTAGAATCATGAAAAATATTATCTGGTTGATGTACCTTGTCTAATCTAATTAATTATAAGAGAATATTTCATAATTGTATTACTCTAACACAATAAGGCTTCAGTTGATATTATTTACACATGTTAGATTTTTTTATTGGAGGATTCTGTCAAATAAGTTATATTAATCAGGTGGTCAAGTATTTAGTTGTGCATTATATGATTGAATATGGAATCTAATTACCTATTTCAAGACCGATGATATCTATATGTTTGAAATTTTCATGGAACTGCATTTTGACATCATTATCTACATTTATATAATATGCCGGTCTGCCAAGTATGAAACCTTTTTCTACATTTAAGGTTTTGTCATGGCATGAAGTAACTACATATGTATGGTATACTTTGAACCATGTTTTAAAATATGCGAGATTACTATATTTTGTTGTTTTTAGTTTGCATAGTTTACATATTTAAGTTAAATTTCTTGTCATTTTGTACTTGTAGGATTAGTAGAGATTAGAGATATATAATTGTTGTGCTGTAGGTGGTGGATGAAGCTTTTCAACAAGTCATCCGTACATTAAAGAGGTAACTTCATTAAGAATTCACTTCCTGTATATTGATATGTTCTTTGGATTGTCTTACCACATTAAAGAACTAATTTTCTCCTCCATTTTGTGACTCATGGCTAATGATAAAGATTAAGGTTTTAGAACCTTTTTACTCAAGAATATAAAGCACCTCAAAAAGAATCCAAGTGCTACAAGACTCACATTGTACGTGGTTGGTCAGGATTTGTATGTTTTTTGTAAATCAGTACTCTTGATTTTCCATGAAGTAATATTTGAAAAACTCGAGTGTGTTCTTAGAGAGGATAGGGAGATTTCTTTGTTATTTGTCTTGGTCTCTTCAATAGTTGACTGGCTTATTAGATGTTGAATTAGAAATTGGGCAATTTTTATCTTTATTATTTTAGTGTATTGGGCTAGTTTTGTCAATGTTGTGAAGTATTTAGTGTAAGATAATTTAGTATTTTATCTTTTTTACTCATTTTGTTATTAATATAATTATTCTATCTTTTTAAATTAATAAAATAAAATTTAACTGCTATGATTTTTTTTTGCATATTTTAATTATTTTGCAGGATTCAAGAGATTAGTGGTTACTCAGAACCCCTACAGATAAATTGTGAGAATCTTATAAGCGGCAGTTTTTGAAACTCCCGAAAAATATTTTGCGGAGGCCAAAAACCCCGCAAATTGGCAAAATAACCCCCGCTATTCATGCGTGTTTTTTGTAGTGATTGTATCTAATTTTTCTGTATGTGGCATTGAAAGCTAAGACATCCCTAAAAATAGAGTAGTCCATGCGTCCTATACCGTCACACCAAAACATATGTTCGAAAATTCCATCTTCTTTGAATGTATATCTCCAGACCATCATGTCTTTCTTATATGACATTCACTTCATGAATTCAAGTGTCTCGTCGACATCTAACTACTTTTAACCCATTTGTTTGAATATCTCGTTATACATGTCTCTCATAGAATAACCAAGCTTCACATATCCTCCTGACTGGCTTGCAAAACACCCATAAATAGGGGAGGTTGGAATGTCTGATTTCCTCATGGTTTTTATTTGGCATATATTGTATTCGCTTATCTTCATGTATGTAAGAAGAATCCGCTCATACTTGTCATCGAAAAAATTTATGGTTATGAAAATCATAATTTTGTTTGCAAAGCCAAAGAAACCTCGTATATTTATAACAGTGGCATAAAAGATGCCATAATGCCACAAATGCATAAGGAACAAACAAAGCACACCAATGCATAAACAACAAGATACAAGCAGAAGTCAAACTCCCTAAGAGCACCAAAATAGGAACATACAATTTCCAGCAAAAACCAATCGCTCGGACCAACACTATCCCTATTGAATCAAAGCTAAAAATTGGCCCACTCCCACACCAAATCCCACCATATCAGGGGGAAAACAGCTACTACCTCAGTGACAAATTAAGATATATAAAATTCCTACACGTCCGACCAACGACAGAAGGAAAACTTATTCAAATATAAACACCACCAAACCTTCAAAACTACCAAACCCGAAAACACCACTACACTACTTGAAACTGCAGCGTGTTGGCTGAAGATTTTGATATCTATGATTCGAGATGGAATCATTGAGCTCGAAAGGAAATGATATCAGTGTTCGTTGGAATGAAGAAATGTCATAGTTCGGAATAAAAGAATTGGCTCTTCGAATGGACATGCTGAAACTTGGAGCTTCGAATGGCAATTATGATGATACATATAAAGGAAGCTTCGAAATGGTAATGGGGTTGTACTTGAGAAGTGAGTTCGAATCGAAGTGGCTAAAAGCATTTGAAATTCAAAACGCGAGCGGGATAATTGGAAGTTAGAATGTATGCGCTGGAGACGGTTCGAAGACGCGTGGAAGCTGGAGACGCACAGTGTCCTGCATGTTCTGAACGTGGCAAGATCTCATAAGTCAGACCGTTATGGTCGAAATAGTATAAATAGGAGTCTTAGTGTTAGGATTTCGTGTGTCATATCTATTGTACTAAAATTCAGTAAACATTTAAAATACCACATGGCTAGGGAAACGAATGCTCGAATGATGTACGTATGATTGCACCAAAACTGTTATTATTCAATAATGCTTCTTTATCTTTCCAGTTTATCTTTATCTTGCATCAATGTCTTTTAAATTCTTTACATTTAAAGTCATTTAACTTTTCTTGCATTCAAACGTTTTCTTCCATTTCGAAATCCTTTACTTTTCTGAAACTTTTACATTAACACTCTTATTTTCTAAAAAGCTTTTACATACTTGTTTTTACATTCTTGTCTTTTACATTTCATGCCTTTACTTTAAAAAGTCTGTTACATTTAAAAGTCATTTAAGCATTTCTGCACTTACATTTCTTCTGTAAATTGAATTTTTGTTTATTTACTCATTCGAGTCAATATTATGTTTCTTTATTTAATCATGGCATTAAGTCACTGAATGCCGTGACCGAAACACACTGGACGTACATAAAACACTCAAAAATAAGTCTTAAACACAAATCCTTATTTTGTTATTAATTCTATCAAAACAACCAATACCCCATAGGATCAATCTAGTCGATCCTGCAAGTTACCAGAGGAATTGAATAACAATCATAACGCTTATTTGATAGTTTGGAGGACTAGCGGTTGTTTCACCAGAAATCACTGTGAACACAGCGACAGTAAGACCTTATACAAGATCCATCCCAAACATTTATTCAAAAACACCATCCATTGCCTAAATGCATAAAAGAAACCTACAACTTCCACCGAGAGCCATCTCTAAGATTTCAATTGAATTTCCTTGAAGATATTAACATCCCGTCGGTTTGAATTGTTGCACCTTATCATTTCGGCTTCTCCAGATAGACCAAATGCATGCAAACCAGACAACTTTGAGTTTTTCTTTGAGGACCCTGCCATCGTCACCAATCCTTGCAAATTGAGAAAAAATTTGTATTGTAGAAAAATGAGATACATAATCAACATTGAACCATATTAGGACCTTGCTCCATACCAAAAATGCATACGAAAATTCGAAGAAAATGTGCGAGACACTCTCTTCATTACTGCAGCCAAACGGACATGAGTTTTGAGAATCAACCAAGATGTCTATTTTTAATAAATTATCTCTAGTAGGGATTTTATTTTGCCAAATTCTCCAGACAAGCACATACACTTTTAATGGAACCAATTTATTCCAAACAACCGCTAGCTCTTTATCATATCCGATACAATTTAGCCTATCATCCATGATTGTATCATAAGCCTCTTTAACCAAATACCTCATTTATCCCACCTCCACATATCCTTTACATTTTCTCTCAATTCCATTCTTTGAACAAATTCCTTTATCTCCTCCTCTAATTTTTTCTTCCCTATTCAAATATGAATTCCACCCAAAATCTCACAAGTTTGCTTCAATTTCTCCCCGCACCACTCTATAACTCCCACTTTTTTCTATTGTCTTCTCATACAATCCCGAATAGATATTTTTCAGCCTTCTCCCCTCCAACTAAGGATTCTTCCAAAACAATGAATCATTCCCATCTCCAATTTCTTTTGATAGCTTCTCTTCAAACCATGCGGTCTTGAACACTCTCTCTCCTATATCTATATTAGCAACATCTCTCCACCATAACGACCACTATTTATCGGCTTTACCTACCCCCCTTTTCCACCCCTGAATACTTGAACTCTAAAATTCTCACTCATAATTTGTCTTTTTCATTGAGCATTCTTCATCTCCATTTCCCCAACAATGCCAAATTAAAAGCCTTTGAATTTTTTATTCCTAACCCACCATTTTTCCTCTCCCTATACACCTTCTCCCATTTCACCCAACTTACTTTCCTCTTATCCTCTCCCCCTCTCCGTAGAAAATTTTTAAATATGGATTCAAATATTGAGATGATACAAGTCAGAGCCTTCAAAATCAATAAATAATAAATCGGTAAAGCATAGAGAACAAACTTAAGGATAATAATACGACCCCCTATTGATAATTAATTGTTATTCTAAGAATAAAGCCTCATTCTCACAATGTCCACCACTGGTTTCCATATCCCTAATCTCCGGTGATTGCATCCCATTGGTATTCCTAAATATTTTAACGTGATGATTCCAATTTTGCAATTCAAAACTTCAGTCGCGTCCTCCATCCAAGAATGGTGAATATTAATCTTGATTAATGAACTCTAATGAAAATTAACATTTAGCCTAGAAACCAATTTGAAGAGACGCACAATAGCCTTGATAGCCCAAATATTCTTCCAACTTCTATTGCCAACAATAATTGTTCATTGATGTATTAGATATGAGAAACCTCTACACCTTCTTTACCAACTTTATACCCATCAAATAATTTCTCCTTACCATTTTTTGACATCGTGAAATTAAGTCCTTCAACGATTATAAGAAAAAGGAAGGGGGATAAAGGGTTCCTTTGCCTCAATGTTTTCTCCATATGAAATTCGTCTGTAGGACTTCCATTGACCAAAACTAAGACATAAATAGTTCACAAACACTCAAATATCCATCCCCTCCATTTATCGTTAAATCCCATTATTTCCATCATGTAGTCAAGAAACTTCCAATCCATTGAATCATATGCCTTTTCGAAATCCTCTTTGAATATCAGAGCTTATTTCCCTTCCTCTTAGCATCATCCAACACCTCATTTGCTATCACAATATAATCTAACATTCGACGCCCTTCCAAGAACGCAAATTCGGCTTCTGAGACAACTTTGGGTAAAACTTTCTTAAGTCTACTTGCCAGAATATTTTCTATGATTTTGTACATGCATCCAATTAGAGAAATTGATCTAAACTCGTTCAACTTTACCAGTTTTTCAACTTTTGGAATTAGGGTTAAAAAGGAATCGTTAGATCCTCTCACCATCCTACCGTTGAGTGGAATTCATCTATGAATATGATAAAGTCCTCTTTAGTTACCCCCCAAAATTCTTTGATGAACCCAAAATTAATGTCGTTCGGACCCGGGCTCTTTACTTGCATTCTTGCCAAACAACCACATCTGGTAGTTGGTTTATGTTTTCGCTTTCTAACTGCATAATTGTTGTATTTGTCATCTCTAGCACATTCTCCATGAAAGAGAAATGTTTGTTGAACTATTTCACCATTGGCATTCCTTACCATCTTACTCTTTCTACAAGCAAATCCATCGAGACATCCATACCAATTGTAAAACATAAACGTAACTTCGCGATCTAGAAAATAGCACTGCATTATTTGTTCAAAAGTAATTTCTTTGAAATCTATTTTCTCCATATGAGACACACAATTAATTGCATTGTTGTCTCCGGCTGCTTCTTGTGATGACAAACTACCATCTTCCAGAACAAATATATCACCTATTTCTTATTCAAGATATATAATAATACCCCAAAGTTGTATTTTTACACTATGGATATACATATATTAACTATAAATATGAATAATCCACCATTTAACTAACGCTACGTACCTCGGTCGGACTGCCATGGCTTTCACTTTTGTGGGATCCTTGAAAAATTGATAATATTTGATTTAGATCCATTAAAAAAACCTATTCAAAATATAAAAAAAGGCACAAACATAGTTAAACCGAATCAATAAACTTGATCTAAGGGATGGTTGAAAACCGATGTTGTAGTTATGAGAAATAAACATAAACTAATAACTTTCTGGACTAACCAAACCTAAACCATAAAATTGACATTTTTAGTACACGATAAACATTAAATTATCACACTTAATGATAACAAGACTATAACAAATGTGCAAGCATAAATCTTCCATCTTCAATAAAGCCTCGTTCAAAATCATGCTTACAAAAAGCTAAAGGATTCTTAAATGAAAATATAATTCTAAAAAGAAAAGGGAATTTCTTTTCCCACCTAGTACACTCTCTTACACCTTTTGCAAAAAAATCTAAAATACCCCCAAAATTCGCAAGTGTACTTGTGAACGCACCACCAATGTGATTTATAGATTTATTTTGCAAGTGTACTTGCAAATTCACCTATCAGCAGAATTCGCAAGTGCACTTGCAAAGTTTGCCCTGTGTTGTTTTTTTAAGAATCTAAGGTTAATTCGCAAGTGCACTTGCAAATTCTGCAGAAACAGATCCATTATTTGCACCATTAATTGTAGATTTTTAGATTCTGGGACATGGAAAAAATAAATCATTGTAAAACTAAATATAGATAATATGTTATGTATGTATTCAAACGTATAGAAATTAGCGACGACAATTTTTTGATACATTTTAGAATGTAATCGAATCATTTTTTGAATGTATTGTCGAACATATTGTAAAATCTATATGTTTCAATACATATATACCTATTATCTATATTTAATTTTATAATTATTTGTTTTCTCTATGTCCCAAAATCTAAAAATCTACAATTAATGGTGCAAATATTGGACTTGTTTTTGTTTCTGCAAAAGTCGCAAGTGCACTTGCAAATTAACCTTAGATTCTTAGAAAAAACAACACAGGGAAAACTTTGTAAGTGCACTTGCGAATTCTGCTAATAAGTGAATTCGCAAGTGCACTTGCAAAGTGTTGCACCCCAAAATTTTCCCTCTTTATTTTACTTTTTATGGATTATGTTTCATCATATGCATTTCATACATTATAATAGGATCTAGGTAGTCATGGATCTCAAGTTCTCCTACAAGTTATGGAAATTGGCTGTGTTATCAATCAGTCCAAGATGGATCTCATATCCTAAATTTTATTTGGTTTAAGCTATTAAGGAATCTCCGGCTTCGTGACGCCTCAAGTTGATTCTTTATTTTATCAGAATTTTGAAAGTGACAAGGGTTTGGCAGTGAATCACATTTTTTCTATCCATTGGCTCTTATGTCTGGGTCTTTGATTATTGAAGTATGTGACGCTTTGCTTGAAAGAATTCTTGAAGCATTATCTTGAGTATTGTCCCAGTACGCTTTCAGTCATCATTTGAAGATCATCAAGAGATTATGATGTTTATCTCATGTGTGCTCATCGTCTGAGGTTCATTGAATTTGTGTCAAGACTTCTGCTTCGAAGATATGTTGCCATTTCCATCGAGATTCTTTAAGGCTTATTGTTGTACCCCAAAATTCGCCCTCTTCATTTTGTTAATAAATAATTGGCTAACACTTAATCAATAGGTGCATTGCATACATATCATTCATGTATTAACCATGAGTTCGATATTTTCTAAATCGTATGAATCTGTACAATTCTGAAGAAGAGGTTTGGTTCTCGAAAGCTGGACATCTGAATTTCTGTTATTTCAAGCGTCATCTCAATACGCAATATATGTTTGTTCAGAAGCTTTTGATTGTCTCTCAAGGATCAAAGTTTTGGAGTTCTGATTGCCTATCAGGTGGATGTTGATTACATTTTCGAGCTACAGTGTGTTATGGTCGAATATTTGAGCCCAAATTGACTATATGGTTTTCTATGAGTGGTGAAGTATCTATATACGGCTTATCGATCCACGCGATTCATCAAAAAATCAAGAACAGTTGGATAAAAACATATTTGAATATGAGTATTGAAAGTCAACAAAAGTCAAAGTTTGACCGGGTGGAATTTCTGGTCAAAATTATGGTCAAAAGTCAAGATTCAAGAAAATGTGATCATTTGTTGAGAAAGATCGGAAGAATCGGGTGAAAACAAGGTTTCTTGCAATTTAAGTAACTTTAGACTTAGAAAAAATTTCTAAGTTTTAAGTACTTTATGTTTACGAAGCCATGTTGTCGACTCTCTATCTCACTCGTTTGTGGTCGAAATTTCACGAATGAGCAGTCATTGGAAAGAGCGCATTTCGTTCTCCGAATTTGTCCTTGTGAAGATTTCTCCAAAAATGCCCGGATTTCGAGTTATGGGGCTCCGAAGTTTAATGTTCATAACTTTTGAAGTTTACACTTAATGAAATTTTAAGTGTTTTTCAATGTGCTCAAGTGCTCGACTTCGGAGGTATTTTATACATATTTCGAGGCTTCGATTCGAGTTGAGTTCAAAATCAAGGTTGTTCATTTAGCGGCAATCTACAACTTTGCTGAAGAAATCGAATCCATTCGGGAATCGGATCAAAAATTACGGAGCTCGGAAGTTACGAGTTATCATTTCTTACAAATTCAACACTTGAAAATATTTTGAAGTGTTTGTTCCTATGCTCAAGCCGACAACTTCGGGTTCGATTTTCTCATAGCTATTGACTCCGTGTCAGAAAACGCTTAACTACAAAGTTGTTCACTTCGCGGCTATCTCGAACTTGGCAGAAGAGTTCGAAACCATCCGGGTCACGGATCGAGAGTTACAAGGCGGTAAAGTCAAGGAAAAGATTTGCAAAATGTTTGACAGCATTGTTGGCGTTTTACAAATTGAAACCTCTTAAGTTCGGAGCCAATTTAAAACATGTTACTGATTTCGAATCGAAAAACTGTCAACATAAAACTTGTTCACTTAAGTGTTTTCTTGATATTTGATTTTGGAAGTTCAACTTGAGGAGGATTGTATCTCAGGATTCAGTGTCCTGAAGTAAGCCTCATGACCACAGTCCTTTATATTCACTGTGTCATAATTGCAGTACTGGGGATGTTTATGTGGTGTGCAAGCTATGGTGCCATACGTTACGCATAACATGTCACTATCATTTTTCTTTTTATAAGCCACGCATAGGCTGGTATACAAGGGGAGAAAGGAGTTACAAAAAGAAGGAAGAGAAGAAGATAAAAAAAAACAAAAAATCTCTCACACTGCCGTAACGGAGGGAACGACTCTCACCTCTCTTTCTCTCATTATAACAGAAAAAGAACGAAAAAAACTAATCACCACGAACTTTCTTCTTGGCCAGACTTCCACCGATAACAACCCTCTTCCTCCTTTCACCATAACCACTTTTTTTTCTCGTTTGCAACTCCCTCATCACCACCGCCACAACCTTCATCTTTCTCAATTCACCATCACCATCCATTCATCACCTCCATAAACTCCAACAAAACAGTTTCTAACAAACCAAAAAATTCAAGAAACTTTCTCTCCCTCTGCATAATTATTCAACAGAAAATCTCACCAAGATCGCTCTTCATCCCACTCTCTTCATCGTCGCATCACCTTCATCAATCGTAAACTTCATCTCCATAACCGATTTCTCCATACCTTCTGTCATCTTCTGCAAAGTCTTGCTACAACCTTCTTCGACCAAGAATTCTCCTTGCAACTTCAACAAATTTCATTCAGTTACTCGCACAATCAACATCATCATCAATCTTCATGGGATCTTCATCGGCTTCGGTCATCATTATTATCGATCCGGCAATCCACGAACGAAAGTCTTGCTGCAGTTTTTGCGTGCAACACTGCTGAGCCAATCGCACCACGTATTCGTTCTTCATCAGGATTCTGCAGGTCGCAACGATAATCATCAACACGATGCAAAGATTGACAGTTAGAAGATATTTGTGTGGTGAGTTACAGAACATACGTACCTTGGAATATCATGGAGCCTCTGGATTTCTCGTCACCGCGATTATGATTGAAGATGCACCGGACGATTCTCCGGTAGGTAGGCAATACTCCTTTCTCCGTTGCTCTTTTTCCGTTAATAATGGCTCGAGTCGGCAACGATTGAGGAGGATTGATGAACACTTATCAGAAATAGAACGAAGGTGAGAATTAAGAGAGATGAGGGAAGTTAAGTCTGCTTCCGACGCCATTGTAGAAGGAAAGAGGTAAGCGGTAATGTCGCATTACGACGCTCTGACTTTCCCATTGCACGAGGAAATACGTAGACATCCTATCGCGGGGCTTGATCGAGCAAACTTTGTAAAAATTTCCTTCTTTTCCCCGTGTTTCTTTCTTTTTATTTCTTTTTCATGTATTCTCCCTCATAGATAGCAGAAGTGGATACCGTAGAGTACTACGGGCGTGTGGGGTGCTAATACATTTCCCTCACGTAACAGACTCCCTTACCCGATCTCTCGGTCGCAAGACCGTGATTTCTCCCCTTCAGGTTTACTCGATGTTTACCTTTCCCTTTCGGCGGGAGATAAAACGTTCGATAGTGACTTCATTGATATTCCTTATCGAATGGTTTTCGGCCAGTTATTTCACAAAGTAAATATAAAAATCACATTGGTAGTGCGATCGCAAGTGCACTTGCGAATTCTGATGATATTTTGGATTTTTCGCCATGGATCTAGAAAAAGACCACTAAGTAGGGATAGAAACTCCTAAAAAAATATTATATTCACGAACATCAAATATCTTTGTCCAAATTTTCAATTTCAATATTTCCTTTTCCGAATGTCTGAAGTTCTTTATCCTGAATTAACCGAGAAGTTTGGAGAACAATGTAGAAACAAATCATTTTCACATTAAAAACATAAATTAAATAATATGATTATTTGAGATGAGGGGCATATTAAAAAAGAGGTGTAAAAAGAGTAGCAATAAAAAAAACATATTAAAATAATAGTTTAAAAAATTATTAGTAGCAAGTTATAACTTGGTCAACCCACCGTGAATAATCTATTATGAGGTCTTTATTTGACTACAATTTTACATGAGTGAATTTAAAGTCATGTATAGTAGCCTAACTTTCACATAAGGAAATTATTTTTTAGAATAAACAATAATGCAAGGGATTATAGAAAATCTTTGATGACGGTTACATGAGACTCCCAACTTGCAAGGCACACTGCACACATATGTAACATACAATAATATTTCTTCAATGTTGTGATGTCACCATCCAAGTCAACCAGCCGCCAACCGAGTCGAAACAGTAACGCGTCTTCAAACTCAGCAGCTTCTTTCCTTGAAATTTCCCCAGACGCCTCATTCATTTTACTCTTCCTTCTTCTATCTCTACCTATAAATACCAACACCATTTTTCCCTTAAGTTCAAATTCAAACACATACACACCCTTTAATTTCAAGCTTTTCCACCTCCCCAAAATCAACCTTTCTATCAATTTCTAGCTTCTTTTTTCCAGAAAATAATGAAGTCAGTGAATATTTTCATCTTCCCAATTCTAAGTATTTTGTTCATAGCAATTTTCTCTCATATGGGTCATGCTCAGAATTTGGAGCTTTCTCCAGCACCTGCTCCTACCAGTGATGGCACTACAATGGATCAAAATATTGCTTATTTTCTTATGTTGTTGGCGCTTGTGATTACCTACATGCTCCATTGATTTTGTTTTTTTTTCTATTCATTTTTGTCATAGTAAATTCCAGAATTTTTTTATATGTAATTATTATTGATGAAATTTAGTATTAATAAATATTCTTTGACATATATCCATATCTTACCCGATGTCCGGTTATGATTCATTGTTTCACATTTTTCACATATTCTAGTAGTTTTTCTCTTTGAATTTTCAATCCTTTGTCATTCTTGTGATATAGATGCACACGCACCACTTCTCTTCAAAATCTGCTTCAGTTTCTCTATATCTAATGTAATTCAACCACGGAAAGAATTGTTGCAAGAATCAAATTTGATTTACATATTTTCCAAATTCATAATGAAGCCCTTCACACCTAGAGGTTGTCTGAAATCCAATAAAAAACTTCCCGTGTATGTGGGGAGTAGCCCACATACCCTGCTTTTCATACAAGTCATGTATCTAACTATTTTGTTATAGTTGAAACTCATTGATCATTACATTTTATTTTGACTCGTTCTCATCAACATCAAAATCTTCCAGCATGCATTGCCTAAACTTGGATACAAATTTCGAATTCTTAATGTTACTAGTGGCATTCCGTAACAAATGTCAGGCACATAAACGATGATGACCATTTGAAAATACCTTTTTTATCGCATTCCTCATGGCCAACTCATTGTCGGTTATAACAGATAGAGGATACTTTTTGCCCATAGCTTCCACAAATGTCTCTAAAATCCCAACACAAGTTTCATCAGTTTCATCACCAATTATTGCACTAGCAAATATTATGCTCTGATTGTGATGATTCACTCCTAAAAATATGACTAGCGGGGTATTCACTACAAAAAAAAATACGACTGATTGTGGCAGTTATTTAGATGGAGTTTTCACTAACTCCCCAAAATTAGAATTAAAGTTAACATAATGCTTAAATCAGACCTTGTATACCCTCTCTCAATCGGAATAATGTGAAATTGTAATAAGATTCAATTTCATTGAGAAAAAAATAGAGATTTGACTTAGATTTGAGACAAGTTAAATGTGAGATTCCCCTATCTCAATCGTAATAATATGAAATGCAATAAGGTTCAAAACAAGTGAAATGTGATATTCCTCTGTACCATTAAGGGTAGTTTGAAAAATGTGTTTCATTCTTTTCTACAAGTATAGGAATTCTAGAATCATGAAAAATATTATCTGGTTGATGTACCTTGTCTAATCTAATTAATTATAAGAGAATATTTCATAATTGTATTACTCTAACACAATAAGGCTTCAGTTGATATTATTTACACATGTTAGATTTTTTTATTGGAGGATTCTGTCAAATAAGTTATATTAATCAGGTGGTCAAGTATTTAGTTGTGCATTATATGATTGAATATGGAATCTAATTACCTATTTCAAGACCGATGATATCTATATGTTTGAAATTTTCATGGAACTGCATTTTGACATCATTATCTACATTTATATAATATGCCGGTCTGCCAAGTATGAAACCTTTTTCTACATTTAAGGTTTTGTCATGGCATGAAGTAACTACATATGTATGGTATACTTTGAACCATGTTTTAAAATATGCGAGATTACTATATTTTGTTGTTTTTAGTTTGCATAGTTTACATATTTAAGTTAAATTTCTTGTCATTTTGTACTTGTAGGATTAGTAGAGATTAGAGATATATAATTGTTGTGCTGTAGGTGGTGGATGAAGCTTTTCAACAAGTCATCCGTACATTAAAGAGGTAACTTCATTAAGAATTCACTTCCTGTATATTGATATGTTCTTTGGATTGTCTTACCACATTAAAGAACTAATTTTCTCCTCCATTTTGTGACTCATGGCTAATGATAAAGATTAAGGTTTTAGAACCTTTTTACTCAAGAATATAAAGCACCTCAAAAAGAATCCAAGTGCTACAAGACTCACATTGTACGTGGTTGGTCAGGATTTGTATGTTTTTTGTAAATCAGTACTCTTGATTTTCCATGAAGTAATATTTGAAAAACTCGAGTGTGTTCTTAGAGAGGATAGGGAGATTTCTTTGTTATTTGTCTTGGTCTCTTCAATAGTTGACTGGCTTATTAGATGTTGAATTAGAAATTGGGCAATTTTTATCTTTATTATTTTAGTGTATTGGGCTAGTTTTGTCAATGTTGTGAAGTATTTAGTGTAAGATAATTTAGTATTTTATCTTTTTTACTCATTTTGTTATTAATATAATTATTCTATCTTTTTAAATTAATAAAATAAAATTTAACTGCTATGATTTTTTTTTGCATATTTTAATTATTTTGCAGGATTCAAGAGATTAGTGGTTACTCAGAACCCCTACAGATAAATTGTGAGAATCTTATAAGCGGCAGTTTTTGAAACTCCCGAAAAATATTTTGCGGAGGCCAAAAACCCCGCAAATTGGCAAAATAACCCCCGCTATTCATGCGTGTTTTTTGTAGTGATTGTATCTAATTTTTCTGTATGTGGCATTGAAAGCTAAGACATCCCTAAAAATAGAGTAGTCCATGCGTCCTATACCGTCACACCAAAACATATGTTCGAAAATTCCATCTTCTTTGAATGTATATCTCCAGACCATCATGTCTTTCTTATATGACATTCACTTCATGAATTCAAGTGTCTCGTCGACATCTAACTACTTTTAACCCATTTGTTTGAATATCTCGTTATACATGTCTCTCATAGAATAACCAAGCTTCACATATCCTCCTGACTGGCTTGCAAAACACCCATAAATAGGGGAGGTTGGAATGTCTGATTTCCTCATGGTTTTTATTTGGCATATATTGTATTCGCTTATCTTCATGTATGTAAGAAGAATCCGCTCATACTTGTCATCGAAAAAATTTATGGTTATGAAAATCATAATTTTGTTTGCAAAGCCAAAGAAACCTCGTATATTTATAACAGTGGCATAAAAGATGCCATAATGCCACAAATGCATAAGGAACAAACAAAGCACACCAATGCATAAACAACAAGATACAAGCAGAAGTCAAACTCCCTAAGAGCACCAAAATAGGAACATACAATTTCCAGCAAAAACCAATCGCTCGGACCAACACTATCCCTATTGAATCAAAGCTAAAAATTGGCCCACTCCCACACCAAATCCCACCATATCAGGGGGAAAACAGCTACTACCTCAGTGACAAATTAAGATATATAAAATTCCTACACGTCCGACCAACGACAGAAGGAAAACTTATTCAAATATAAACACCACCAAACCTTCAAAACTACCAAACCCGAAAACACCACTACACTACTTGAAACTGCAGCGTGTTGGCTGAAGATTTTGATATCTATGATTCGAGATGGAATCATTGAGCTCAAAACAAAATGATATCAGTGTTTGTTGGAATGAAGAAATGTCATAGTTCGGAATGAAAGAATTGGCTCTTCGAATGGACATGCTGAAACTTGGAGCTTCAAATGGCAATTATGATGATACATATAAAGGAAGCTTCGAAATGGTAATGGGGTTGTACTTGAGAAGTGAGTTCGAATCGAAGTGGCTAAAAGCATTTGAAATTCAAAACGCGAGCGGGATAATTGGAAGTTAGAATGTATGCGCTGGAGACGGTTCGAAGACGCGTGGAAGCTGGAGACGCACAGTGTCCTGCATGTTCTGAACGTGGCAAGATCTCATAAGTCAGACCGTTATGGTCGAAATAGTATAAATAGGAGTCTTAGTGTTAGGATTTCGTGTGTCATATCTATTGTACTAAAATTCAGTAAACATTTAAAATACCACATGGCTAGGGAAACGAATGCTCGAATGATGTACGTATGATTGCACCAAAACTGTTATTATTCAATAATGCTTCTTTATCTTTCCAGTTTATCTTTATCTTGCATCAATGTCTTTTAAATTCTTTACATTTAAAGTCATTTAACTTTCCTTGCATTCAAACGTTTTCTTCCATTTCGAAATCCTTTACTTTTCTGAAACTTTTACATTAACACTCTTATTTTCTAAAAAGCTTTTACATACTTGTTTTTACATTCTTGTCTTTTACATTTCATGCCTTTACTTTAAAAAGTCTGTTACATTTAAAAGTCATTTAAGCATTTCTGCACTTACATTTCTTCTGTAAATTGAATTTTTGTTTATTTACTCATTCGAGTCAATATTATGTTTCTTTATTTAATCATGGCATTAAGTCACTGAATGCCGTGACCGAAACACACTGGACGTACATAAAACACTCAAAAATAAGTCTTAAACACAAATCCTTATTTTGTTATTAATTCTATCAAAACAACCAATACCCCATAGGATCAATCTAGTCGATCCTGCAAGTTACCAGAGGAATTGAATAACAATCATAACGCTTATTTGATAGTTTGGAGGACTAGCGGTTGTTTCACCAGAAATCACTGTGAACACAGCGACAGTAAGACCTTATACAAGATCCATCCCAAACATTTATTCAAAAACACCATCCATTGCCTAAATGCATAAAAGAAACCTACAACTTCCACCGAGAGCCATCTCTAAGATTTCAATTGAATTTCCTTGAAGATATTAACATCCCGTCGGTTTGAATTGTTGCACCTTATCATTTCGGCTTCTCCAGATAGACCAAATGCATGCAAACCAGACAACTTTGAGTTTTTCTTTGAGGACCCTGCCATCGTCACCAATCCTTGCAAATTGAGAAAAAATTTGTATTGTAGAAAAATGAGATACATAATCAACATTGAACCATATTAGGACCTTGCTCCATACCAAAAATGCATACGAAAATTCGAAGAAAATGTGCGAGACACTCTCTTCATTACTGCAGCCAAACGGACATGAGTTTTGAGAATCAACCAAGATGTCTATTTTTAATAAATTATCTCTAGTAGGGATTTTATTTTGCCAAATTCTCCAGACAAGCACATACACTTTTAATGGAACCAATTTATTCCAAACAACCGCTAGCTCTTTATCATATCCGATACAATTTAGCCTATCATCCATGATTGTATCATAAGCCTCTTTAACCAAATACCTCATTTATCCCACCTCCACATATCCTTTACATTTTCTCTCAATTCCATTCTTTGAACAAATTCCTTTATCTCCTCCTCTAATTTTTTCTTCCCTATTCAAATATGAATTCCACCCAAAATCTCACAAGTTTGCTTCAATTTCTCCCCGCACCACTCTATAACTCCCACTTTTTTCTATTGTCTTCTCATACAATCCCGAATAGATATTTTTCAGCCTTCTCCCCTCCAACTAAGGATTCTTCCAAAACAATGAATCATTCCCATCTCCAATTTCTTTTGATAGCTTCTCTTCAAACCATGCGGTCTTGAACACTCTCTCTCCTATATCTATATTAGCAACATCTCTCCACCATAACGACCACTATTTATCGGCTTTACCTACCCCCCTTTTCCACCCCTGAATACTTGAACTCTAAAATTCTCACTCATAATTTGTCTTTTTCATTGAGCATTCTTCATCTCCATTTCCCCAACAATGCCAAATTAAAAGCCTTTGAATTTTTTATTCCTAACCCACCATTTTTCCTCTCCCTATACACCTTCTCCCATTTCACCCAACTTACTTTCCTCTTATCCTCTCCCCCTCTCCGTAGAAAATTTTTAAATATGGATTCAAATATTGAGATGATACAAGTCAGAGCCTTCAAAATCAATAAATAATAAATCGGTAAAGCATAGAGAACAAACTTAAGGATAATAATACGACCCCCTATTGATAATTAATTGTTATTCTAAGAATAAAGCCTCATTCTCACAATGTCCACCACTGGTTTCCATATCCCTAATCTCCGGTGATTGCATCCCATTGGTATTCCTAAATATTTTAACGTGATGATTCCAATTTTGCAATTCAAAACTTCAGTCGCGTCCTCCATCCAAGAATGGTGAATATTAATCTTGATTAATGAACTCTAATGAAAATTAACATTTAGCCTAGAAACCAATTTGAAGAGACGCACAATAGCCTTGATAGCCCAAATATTCTTCCAACTTCTATTGCCAACAATAATTGTTCATTGATGTATTAGATATGAGAAACCTCTACACCTTCTTTACCAACTTTATACCCATCAAATAATTTCTCCTTACCATTTTTTGACATCGTGAAATTAAGTCCTTCAACGATTATAAGAAAAAGGAAGGGGGATAAAGGGTTCCTTTGCCTCAATGTTTTCTCCATATGAAATTCGTCTGTAGGACTTCCATTGACCAAAACTAAGACATAAATAGTTCACAAACACTCAAATATCCATCCCCTCCATTTATCGTTAAATCCCATTATTTCCATCATGTAGTCAAGAAACTTCCAATCCATTGAATCATATGCCTTTTCGAAATCCTCTTTGAATATCAGAGCTTATTTCCCTTCCTCTTAGCATCATCCAACACCTCATTTGCTATCACAATATAATCTAACATTCGACGCCCTTCCAAGAACGCAAATTCGGCTTCTGAGACAACTTTGGGTAAAACTTTCTTAAGTCTACTTGCCAGAATATTTTCTATGATTTTGTACATGCATCCAATTAGAGAAATTGATCTAAACTCGTTCAACTTTACCAGTTTTTCAACTTTTGGAATTAGGGTTAAAAAGGAATCGTTAGATCCTCTCACCATCCTACCGTTGAGTGGAATTCATCTATGAATATGATAAAGTCCTCTTTAGTTACCCCCCAAAATTCTTTGATGAACCCAAAATTAATGTCGTTCGGACCCGGGCTCTTTACTTGCATTCTTGCCAAACAACCACATCTGGTAGTTGGTTTATGTTTTCGCTTTCTAACTGCATAATTGTTGTATTTGTCATCTCTAGCACATTCTCCATGAAAGAGAAATGTTTGTTGAACTATTTCACCATTGGCATTCCTTACCATCTTACTCTTTCTACAAGCAAATCCATCGAGACATCCATACCAATTGTAAAACATAAACGTAACTTCGCGATCTAGAAAATAGCACTGCATTATTTGTTCAAAAGTAATTTCTTTGAAATCTATTTTCTCCATATGAGACACACAATTAATTGCATTGTTGTCTCCGGCTGCTTCTTGTGATGACAAACTACCATCTTCCAGAACAAATATATCACCTATTTCTTATTCAAGATATATAATAATACCCCAAAGTTGTATTTTTACACTATGGATATACATATATTAACTATAAATATGAATAATCCACCATTTAACTAACGCTACGTACCTCGGTCGGACTGCCATGGCTTTCACTTTTGTGGGATCCTTGAAAAATTGATAATATTTGATTTAGATCCATTAAAAAAACCTATTCAAAATATAAAAAAAGGCACAAACATAGTTAAACCGAATCAATAAACTTGATCTAAGGGATGGTTGAAAACCGATGTTGTAGTTATGAGAAATAAACATAAACTAATAACTTTCTGGACTAACCAAACCTAAACCATAAAATTGACATTTTTAGTACACGATAAACATTAAATTATCACACTTAATGATAACAAGACTATAACAAATGTGCAAGCATAAATCTTCCATCTTCAATAAAGCCTCGTTCAAAATCATGCTTACAAAAAGCTAAAGGATTCTTAAATGAAAATATAATTCTAAAAAGAAAAGGGAATTTCTTTTCCCACCTAGTACACTCTCTTACACCTTTTGCAAAAAAATCTAAAATACCCCCAAAATTCGCAAGTGTACTTGTGAACGCACCACCAATGTGATTTATAGATTTATTTTGCAAGTGTACTTGCAAATTCACCTATCAGCAGAATTCGCAAGTGCACTTGCAAAGTTTGCCCTGTGTTGTTTTTTTAAGAATCTAAGGTTAATTCGCAAGTGCACTTGCAAATTCTGCAGAAACAGATCCATTATTTGCACCATTAATTGTAGATTTTTAGATTCTGGGACATGGAAAAAATAAATCATTGTAAAACTAAATATAGATAATATGTTATGTATGTATTCAAACGTATAGAAATTAGCGACGACAATTTTTTGATACATTTTAGAATGTAATCGAATCATTTTTTGAATGTATTGTCGAACATATTGTAAAATCTATATGTTTCAATACATATATACCTATTATCTATATTTAATTTTATAATTATTTGTTTTCTCTATGTCCCAAAATCTAAAAATCTACAATTAATGGTGCAAATATTGGACTTGTTTTTGTTTCTGCAAAAGTCGCAAGTGCACTTGCAAATTAACCTTAGATTCTTAGAAAAAACAACACAGGGAAAACTTTGTAAGTGCACTTGCGAATTCTGCTAATAAGTGAATTCGCAAGTGCACTTGCAAAGTGTTGCACCCCAAAATTTTCCCTCTTTATTTTACTTTTTATGGATTATGTTTCATCATATGCATTTCATACATTATAATAGGATCTAGGTAGTCATGGATCTCAAGTTCTCCTACAAGTTATGGAAATTGGCTGTGTTATCAATCAGTCCAAGATGGATCTCATATCCTAAATTTTATTTGGTTTAAGCTATTAAGGAATCTCCGGCTTCGTGACGCCTCAAGTTGATTCTTTATTTTATCAGAATTTTGAAAGTGACAAGGGTTTGGCAGTGAATCACATTTTTTCTATCCATTGGCTCTTATGTCTGGGTCTTTGATTATTGAAGTATGTGACGCTTTGCTTGAAAGAATTCTTGAAGCATTATCTTGAGTATTGTCCCAGTACGCTTTCAGTCATCATTTGAAGATCATCAAGAGATTATGATGTTTATCTCATGTGTGCTCATCGTCTGAGGTTCATTGAATTTGTGTCAAGACTTCTGCTTCGAAGATATGTTGCCATTTCCATCGAGATTCTTTAAGGCTTATTGTTGTACCCCAAAATTCGCCCTCTTCATTTTGTTAATAAATAATTGGCTAACACTTAATCAATAGGTGCATTGCATACATATCATTCATGTATTAACCATGAGTTCGATATTTTCTAAATCGTATGAATCTGTACAATTCTGAAGAAGAGGTTTGGTTCTCGAAAGCTGGACATCTGAATTTCTGTTATTTCAAGCGTCATCTCAATACGCAATATATGTTTGTTCAGAAGCTTTTGATTGTCTCTCAAGGATCAAAGTTTTGGAGTTCTGATTGCCTATCAGGTGGATGTTGATTACATTTTCGAGCTACAGTGTGTTATGGTCGAATATTTGAGCCCAAATTGACTATATGGTTTTCTATGAGTGGTGAAGTATCTATATACGGCTTATCGATCCACGCGATTCATCAAAAAATCAAGAACAGTTGGATAAAAACATATTTGAATATGAGTATTGAAAGTCAACAAAAGTCAAAGTTTGACCGGGTGGAATTTCTGGTCAAAATTATGGTCAAAAGTCAAGATTCAAGAAAATGTGATCATTTGTTGAGAAAGATCGGAAGAATCGGGTGAAAACAAGGTTTCTTGCAATTTAAGTAACTTTAGACTTAGAAAAAATTTCTAAGTTTTAAGTACTTTATGTTTACGAAGCCATGTTGTCGACTCTCTATCTCACTCGTTTGTGGTCGAAATTTCACGAATGAGCAGTCATTGGAAAGAGCGCATTTCGTTCTCCGAATTTGTCCTTGTGAAGATTTCTCCAAAAATGCCCGGATTTCGAGTTATGGGGCTCCGAAGTTTAATGTTCATAACTTTTGAAGTTTACACTTAATGAAATTTTAAGTGTTTTTCAATGTGCTCAAGTGCTCGACTTCGGAGGTATTTTATACATATTTCGAGGCTTCGATTCGAGTTGAGTTCAAAATCAAGGTTGTTCATTTAGCGGCAATCTACAACTTTGCTGAAGAAATCGAATCCATTCGGGAATCGGATCAAAAATTACGGAGCTCGGAAGTTACGAGTTATCATTTCTTACAAATTCAACACTTGAAAATATTTTGAAGTGTTTGTTCCTATGCTCAAGCCGACAACTTCGGGTTCGATTTTCTCATAGCTATTGACTCCGTGTCAGAAAACGCTTAACTACAAAGTTGTTCACTTCGCGGCTATCTCGAACTTGGCAGAAGAGTTCGAAACCATCCGGGTCACGGATCGAGAGTTACAAGGCGGTAAAGTCAAGGAAAAGATTTGCAAAATGTTTGACAGCATTGTTGGCGTTTTACAAATTGAAACCTCTTAAGTTCGGAGCCAATTTAAAACATGTTACTGATTTCGAATCGAAAAACTGTCAACATAAAACTTGTTCACTTAAGTGTTTTCTTGATATTTGATTTTGGAAGTTCAACTTGAGGAGGATTGTATCTCAGGATTCAGTGTCCTGAAGTAAGCCTCATGACCACAGTCCTTTATATTCACTGTGTCATAATTGCAGTACTGGGGATGTTTATGTGGTGTGCAAGCTATGGTGCCATACGTTACGCATAACATGTCACTATCATTTTTCTTTTTATAAGCCACGCATAGGCTGGTATACAAGGGGAGAAAGGAGTTACAAAAAGAAGGAAGAGAAGAAGATAAAAAAAAACAAAAAATCTCTCACACTGCCGTAACGGAGGGAACGACTCTCACCTCTCTTTCTCTCATTATAACAGAAAAAGAACGAAAAAAACTAATCACCACGAACTTTCTTCTTGGCCAGACTTCCACCGATAACAACCCTCTTCCTCCTTTCACCATAACCACTTTTTTTTCTCGTTTGCAACTCCCTCATCACCACCGCCACAACCTTCATCTTTCTCAATTCACCATCACCATCCATTCATCACCTCCATAAACTCCAACAAAACAGTTTCTAACAAACCAAAAAATTCAAGAAACTTTCTCTCCCTCTGCATAATTATTCAACAGAAAATCTCACCAAGATCGCTCTTCATCCCACTCTCTTCATCGTCGCATCACCTTCATCAATCGTAAACTTCATCTCCATAACCGATTTCTCCATACCTTCTGTCATCTTCTGCAAAGTCTTGCTACAACCTTCTTCGACCAAGAATTCTCCTTGCAACTTCAACAAATTTCATTCAGTTACTCGCACAATCAACATCATCATCAATCTTCATGGGATCTTCATCGGCTTCGGTCATCATTATTATCGATCCGGCAATCCACGAACGAAAGTCTTGCTGCAGTTTTTGCGTGCAACACTGCTGAGCCAATCGCACCACGTATTCGTTCTTCATCAGGATTCTGCAGGTCGCAACGATAATCATCAACACGATGCAAAGATTGACAGTTAGAAGATATTTGTGTGGTGAGTTACAGAACATACGTACCTTGGAATATCATGGAGCCTCTGGATTTCTCGTCACCGCGATTATGATTGAAGATGCACCGGACGATTCTCCGGTAGGTAGGCAATACTCCTTTCTCCGTTGCTCTTTTTCCGTTAATAATGGCTCGAGTCGGCAACGATTGAGGAGGATTGATGAACACTTATCAGAAATAGAACGAAGGTGAGAATTAAGAGAGATGAGGGAAGTTAAGTCTGCTTCCGACGCCATTGTAGAAGGAAAGAGGTAAGCGGTAATGTCGCATTACGACGCTCTGACTTTCCCATTGCACGAGGAAATACGTAGACATCCTATCGCGGGGCTTGATCGAGCAAACTTTGTAAAAATTTCCTTCTTTTCCCCGTGTTTCTTTCTTTTTATTTCTTTTTCATGTATTCTCCCTCATAGATAGCAGAAGTGGATACCGTAGAGTACTACGGGCGTGTGGGGTGCTAATACATTTCCCTCACGTAACAGACTCCCTTACCCGATCTCTCGGTCGCAAGACCGTGATTTCTCCCCTTCAGGTTTACTCGATGTTTACCTTTCCCTTTCGGCGGGAGATAAAACGTTCGATAGTGACTTCATTGATATTCCTTATCGAATGGTTTTCGGCCAGTTATTTCACAAAGTAAATATAAAAATCACATTGGTAGTGCGATCGCAAGTGCACTTGCGAATTCTGATGATATTTTGGATTTTTCGCCATGGATCTAGAAAAAGACCACTAAGTAGGGATAGAAACTCCTAAAAAAATATTATATTCACGAACATCAAATATCTTTGTCCAAATTTTCAATTTCAATATTTCCTTTTCCGAATGTCTGAAGTTCTTTATCCTGAATTAACCGAGAAGTTTGGAGAACAATGTAGAAACAAATCATTTTCACATTAAAAACATAAATTAAATAATATGATTATTTGAGATGAGGGGCATATTAAAAAAGAGGTGTAAAAAGAGTAGCAATAAAAAAAACATATTAAAATAATAGTTTAAAAAAATTATTAGTAGCAAGTTATAACTTGGTCAACCCACCGTGAATAATCTATTATGAGGTCTTTATTTGACTACAATTTTACATGAGTGAATTTAAAGTCATGTATAGTAGCCTAACTTTCACATAAGGAAATTATTTTTTAGAATAAACAATAATGCAAGGGATTATAGAAAATCTTTGATGACGGTTACATGAGACTCCCAACTTGCAAGGCACACTGCACACATATGTAACATACAATAATATTTCTTCAATGTTGTGATGTCACCATCCAAGTCAACCAGCCGCCAACCGAGTCGAAACAGTAACGCGTCTTCAAACTCAGCAGCTTCTTTCCTTGAAATTTCCCCAGACGCCTCATTCATTTTACTCTTCCTTCTTCTATCTCTACCTATAAATACCAACACCATTTTTCCCTTAAGTTCAAATTCAAACACATACACACCCTTTAATTTCAAGCTTTTCCACCTCCCCAAAATCAACCTTTCTATCAATTTCTAGCTTCTTTTTTCCAGAAAATAATGAAGTCAGTGAATATTTTCATCTTCCCAATTCTAAGTATTTTGTTCATAGCAATTTTCTCTCATATGGGTCATGCTCAGAATTTGGAGCTTTCTCCAGCACCTGCTCCTACCAGTGATGGCACTACAATGGATCAAAATATTGCTTATTTTCTTATGTTGCTAGCGCTTGTGATTACTTACATGCTCCATTGATTTTGTTTTTCTATTCATTTTTGTCGAAGGAAATTCCTGATTTTTTTTGTGCTGTATATGTAATTATTATCGATGAAATTTGGTATTAATAAATATTCTTTCATACAGATTCTTTCAAGATGAAATTATCTATATTTTTTAATTTGTATTAAATTCAACGTATGAAATATAAGATTTGACATTGAAATCGATGTCCTTTAAATGTTAATTTAGTTCGAACAAATATTTGACATTGTAATTTTCATCGAAATAATTATAATCTTAGTTCAAACAATTGAAAATCATTTTCAAAAATATTTGAATGAGATATTAAAAGATCTTTTTCTATTTAATAAGAGGTTTTGGGTTTGAATTTAATCTTGAACATGTAATAATATTAAATTTTGTGAATTTCTTAACCCACTGTTCACAGTGATTTCTGGTGAAACAACCGCTAGTCTTCCAAACTATCGAATAAGCGTTATAACTGTTATGTTATTCAATCCCTCTGGTAACTTGCAGGATCGACTAGATTGATCCTATGGGGTATCGGCCGTTGGTATAAACTTAAGATAAAGATCCATATTTGAGACTTGTTTTTGGATGTTTTGTATGGGCTCAAGTACGTTTCGATTACTTAGTGATATGATCAAGTAAATAATGTATATTTGGTTCGAACAAACAAGAACATTCAAATTTGAAAAGGCAAGAAAGTATATAAATGCAGCAATATTCAATAAACTCTTAAAGTGTAAAAGATTTTCAAAGTAACTGCGCGAAACGTAAAAAGCAGGAATGTAAACAAATGTATAGAAAGCTTTCTGGGAAATAACAACGTTAATGTAAGAGTTTTGGAAAAGTAAAGAACTTCAGCGATGGTAAAAAAACATTTAAATGAAATGACTTTGAAAGTAAAGAAACTTAAAAGACATTGATGCAAGATAAAGTTAAACTGGAAGGATAAAGATACATTGTTGAATAATAAAGCTTTGGTGCAATCATCGTACATCATTCGTGCATTCGTTTCCTAGCCATGTGGTATTTTGAATGTGGTGAATTTTAGTACAATAGATATGACACACGAAATCCTAACATTAAGACTCCTATTTATACTAATTCGACCATAGCAGTCGACCCATAAGATCTTGCCACGTTTAGAACATGCGACGCCATGCTTCTCTTGCTTCCACGTTTTCGAACCGTTTCTTGAGCGTTTCAACTCCCTTTTATCCTCGCGTTTGAATTTCAAATGTATCACTCACCGATTTGAACCCATTTCCTCTGATACAATTCTATTGCCCGATCGAAGCTTGTTTTACACATATTACCATTATTTCCGTTCGACACTCCGGAATTCAATACATCCATTCGAAGGGCTAATTCTTTTCTTTCCGAACTATGACATTCACTATGTTCCCCTGAATACTTTAACATCATCTCATCTCGAGCTCCATGATCCTTCTTCGAACCACAAGATATCAAAATCTTCAGCTAACAAAATGCCCCTTTAAAATATGTATTTCGAATCCCTTTTTAAGAAATACTTATTTTAAATATATCCACAAGATTTTGATGTGACCCTGAGCAATTATGACCCTTTACAAGATTTCCATCATGTCAATCACGATGACCCCTGGGTTTCCGAACCGCTTTCACCACATAACCACGGTATGGTGCATTTATTAAGAGCAATGATCGCCCTTAATCATGCTTATTACCAATCGACTTCCACCTCACGTGTATCCAACCCACGTCTCCCACGTAACACGGCATTAGTTGATGAGTGTTTCCACTTCCTCACTATAAAACCAAACAAACTTTAGTCTTTTCACTTTTCCACACTCTGAATCTTCTTTTCCTCTCTTTCGTAAAGAACCTAATCTCTTTAATCAAAACCCAACAATGTCTTCATCAACATCCGGTAAAAAGATTTCTAAGAAGAAGAATAAGAACAGGAACAATTTTGGAAAGCAAGGTTGGCACTCACCAAGGTCAATCTGTACTTATACGGGGAATCTCCAAGAGCAAGAGCTCTTATACTCCTCTCGGTATTAATCCCTACTAACTTCGAAAGAGATTTTCCCTAATGGGTCCTCTTACGGTTTTGAGATCCTTAAGGATACACGAACCATATTTCCTTTGTTATGATTTCAAACCTTTATTCAATACAATGGAAACCCTAGGGTAGGCCGATAATGTCAATGATTACATTGCTCCAAAGGAAGTAGAAACTCTATGATTATCCCAAAAGATCCTTTCATTACGGACTATGTTAAAAACAACTTTAAACCATTTCGATCTGTCCACTGCGATGTAGCATATCAGGCTGGTTCGCCAAAATGGAAGTTAAGAAGTCACATCGGTGGGAGGAATTAGGTATCTATAATCTCTGAAATTATCAAACCGGGCTTCACATAGTCATCTCATTATTCGCATCCTGTATTTACGGGATAGCACCTATAATACCTTCCACCTCCCCGAAGGGATGATCACACCCACATTCTTCGACATAGCGCCATCCTGGACTAACACGGAAACATATGTTCACGATCTTGAGGAACATTCAAGTATTATTGATTTCGATATCAAACTAGCCCTTCTCCAAATTCATTAGTCATTACCATACGAAGGTGATAGTGTCTCCGATGTTGAACATATTGCCTTCCTTACTCTTTGGCTATCAAGATCGTTTTCTGCGGTCACTTGGTAGCTAGTAGGTTCATCCCTCTAGCAAGAGATTTGCACGAGCAGGAGGATTAACTTAAGTGAACTCCTGCTAGTTGACCTTACGAGCACGAGATCGTTTCGAGCTTGAAATCTCATACTTCCAAGAACATCTTGTTAGCTGGTCCCTACGGTTGCTCGGTTATGGCTAAATGCTATGTTCGAGTCTTCGCTCTCCGGATACTATTAATGAGCAAGATCCGAGATAGTTGATCGAAGCGTTGAGGGCACGAGGTGAGGAGGCCGACTCTAGTGATGACAAGGCCGATTTCGGGTTTCATTTTCAAAGTACATTATGCTTTTCTCAAACAACATGAATTTAACAAAATTATGGCGCCTTTTGCTTGAGAACTCATGGACCATCATGGTTCACTATGTCTCTTTCGGAGGCTTCTAAATGCAAGGAAATCCAAGATATCTGGAAGGCCTTTTTATTACCAAGACTAATCTCCTCAAGAATCACTCCGACCAAGAACGGATCCTCTTATTTGCCTATCAACCTAACCGTTTGAGACAATTTGGTGCGTGTCAATTAATACCTGAACCCTTGTTCCAAACTCAAAGCGCCATTACCTCTAGTCGAACTTTTAAAGCCAGAGATGCCAAGCTTCAACAAGAACAATATCAAGAGTTCGCCCAATTCAACTTAATCCCTTTCGAACCAGCTCCCTTATCTTCAAAGAGTTTTCTAGATTGGTGGATTAAATTCTATCAATCTTATATGTTTGACACTCTTACCATTCAAGCTAAACTGACTGCTGCGTTCGATGTGCAGGTACATAAAAAGAAAGGTATGTTGACCCACGCTCAAGAGATTAAAGCTTTTCAGACTTACTTCGAAACTACTTATGATCCCACGCTCCTGCAAACCACTGTATATCGAGCGGCTCAAACCTTGAGGGAAAAATTTAAAGAAAAAATTTCTAAGTTCCAACTTCCTTCAGGGTTGTCACCTGAAGATAGGTATAGGTTGGCACTCGAAATGCATCCACCTAGATTTCCAAAACTACCTACTTCAGAATTGGCTCTGGCTTGGTTTCCTCCATATCCTTGGTGGTTAATTTGCAGTGAAATGCTCAAATATAAATCCCACAAGAAACCAAAGCCATCTGAGACTGTGACATGGGCTCGATACTGGATTCATAATTTCCCAGGACATCTTCGCTATGACCTTTCCGCCATGTCGATTCTTTCGAATGAGGGCGCAGGTGCGAATGATTGGGAAATCCCAAATATTTGTTACTCTCTTTGTTTTAACTTTCGTTTTAATTGCTTGATTTCCACCCTCGGGATCAAGACTACGCGCCGAAGACCAAGGCGGGAAACAGTTCTCAACACTCCCACGAGACAAATGATGGTGTACCTGAAGTGACTCCAACAATCAATCCTGCAACTACAACAACGAACAACGCTGCACTCACTCCAACAACTACTCAAATCACACCACCCACAACAACTACTCCGATTCCGAAGGTAAACAGCTTACCCTGGTATTTCGAAATAGGTCTGATATATTTTTCTTTAACTTAAGTCTAAATTGCGTTTTGTACCATTTCAGACGAGTAAACTTCCTCCAACCACTCCAAAAAAGAGAAAAACTAGCACCATTGGGAGGACTCTTAAAGCTGGAGAAAGTTCTCCAACGGCTTTGAAGAAGAAACAGAAGAAAAACATACCAAAGGATACTGACGTCTCTGGACTTGACTCAAGAGATTTTGCTCCCTCACACCAATCCAAATTTCCACCTTCGACCTCCAACGTAATGTTGGAACATATAGACAGTAACATATCTACGGATAACCCACAGGTGAGTTTACTTCGAATTCTTAAAATGATTATTCGTACCTTAGTCACCAGTTTCTAATCTTTCTTTATCTATGTAGGATGATTCGACCCAGATCCCAACCACTTCGACTCCTCCTCCGCAAGCATCCGCTCCGATTCACTCTTCTCCTCATGGGATTCGAATAATCCGATGCAAAGCAGGCTCTTCTAACATGGCACTCCCAATGGAGCTTGATCGACACGATGATCAAGGCACTTCGCCTCCTCTCAAGGAGACCCATGCAACAATGCAAAGCGCTATGAAGTGCCTCAGAGGCTCTTCACCCAAAATCCCTCGGAATCCCTCGAGTGTGAACAAATACCTCAGAAGAGGAAAGAACCCGCCTCTCGAGAGTGAAGATTCTAGTGAGGAAGGTCGAGGATGAAGAAGGAGCTCAAGAAGGTTCGAGCGAAAGGGCGGTCGATCTTGGTGATCAAAATGATGACATTGAGGTGGTGGATTTGTCGATGATGAACAAGATGATGGGAGCGTCAATAATGGCGGTGATGGTCTTCGTACTAATGAGCAAATGGACTTGAAATGGATGTTACTCCATTACGTATGGAACTTCGGGTCTTCTCAAAACGTGAAGAAGAATTAGCCAATTTGAAAAGAAATGACCCTATTGGGTACATGAAGGCTAAGTTGGCTCAAGGGATATTCCACTTTCTACTTGGTCTTGGTTCGACCTCTAATGCAAGCCCTCGATGATAGGGTTGTACTTCTTCATAGAATTAGAAAAACAATCCTTGATGTGGATCTATTCGAAGTGCTTAAACAAGATAGTACCTTTGTTTCATCATGAAGGATTCTTGAACCAAGTTGACCTCACTACCGCTCTCGGAAGTTAGTACCATCTGTTCGAACTTACATCTTTGTTGGATAATGTTGGATGCCTCCTCCAAGATGAATCTGCGCAAATAAAGTCCAAGAGAAAGAGCTTCAATGGATGCTTATGAACATGCTTGAAGCTTTCGAAAGAAGAAGAGCAAGCCACATATTAAGAAAGCTAAAGGCGACTATGAGCTTGATCTCGATCCATCCTCCTCTGGGAGAAAGATTCAAGAACTTCAAGCTAAGATTAAAGAGGCCCCAGCAACAAATTGCCTATGAGTCCAACACCTTTGAGAATCGATTTGAAGAACTTCTTAACAAGGCCTTCTTTGAAGCAAGCGGTGAGCAACTCAAAGGTGAAGTTGCCATCCTCGAAGGTGCCGGCGCTTTACCCAACAAAGACTTGAGTCTTTCAAGAATATCTTCGACCGTGAGGAACAATCCCATTTCGAATCTTGTTTATTTTGTAACTCTTATATTTTGATTGACATGTTTATTCGTAACGCTTGAACAATGCCATTTTGGCAATTATGTTACCATTTTGGCACTTCATTATAATATTATGACTACACCGTTAGTATTCGAATCTCCTGCAGGCATGGTTTATACTTCTTTAAATATTTCCCATTTACCTTTAGGATTCGTTTATCATCGCGTTCTTCTATTTCATACGCATTGCTCAAACGTTTTGTTATTCGAAAAGGGCCTTCCCAATGAGGTGACCATTTACCCAATGCTTTATTCTTTTTGTCCATGGGCAATATGACTTTCCATACTAAGTCATTAACGTTGAATGTCTTACCTTTTACTCTTTTGTTATATGCCAGCCACTCTTTCCTTTTGCCTCGTTAGGATTTCCAATGCATGTAGTCGACTTCGTCTAACTCAACTAACTCATTCACCATCATTTCCCAATATAATGACGAGGGAGTTCATGTTGTCTTTGGATTGATGTAGATGAACTTCTATAGGCAGGCGCATCATGGCCAAATGTTAGTTGGAAAGGTGTAGTATTGGTAGCTTCTTTAGGAGATGTTCTACAGGCCCATAGTACTTGGTCTAAAGTTTTATGCCAATTCTTTGGCTTTTACCAATGTGTTTTTGATCAAACCAATTATTACTTTGTTGGTGCTTGACGACCATTTGCTTGAGCATAATATGGTGTTGATGTCGATAGTCTAAATCCCATCTCTGAGCGAACTCTTGCATCTTTCTACCGATGCATCTGGACCCTTGGTGCGTAGTTATGCTACGGCAATCCGAACCTATAGATTATTTGTTTCTGTATGAATTCAATAATAGCTTCTTGATCTGCAGCTACTAGTGGTATCGCTTCGATCCACTTAGTAAAATAATCTATTCCTACCAAGATGTACTTCTGACCTTTAGACGAGGCAGGATTGATTTCTCCTATTAAATCTAACGCCCATCCTCTAAAGGGCCATGGTTTAATGATCGAATGCGGCTCACTCGCAGGAGCATGTTGAATCCCTGCATGTTTCTGACATTCTTCACATCCTTTAGCGAAGTCTATACAATCTTTGAGCATGCTAGGCCAGTACATACCATATCGAAATAGCAACCACTTCATCTTGTGGCCTGCTTGATGTGCCCCACATGCCCCATTATGAACTTCTGATAATGCTAGATCGCCTCACTTTCTCCTAGGCATTTGAGCAATACACCTTCTTGGGTCTTCTTGAACAATTCATTTCCCATAAGGATATATGATAATGCTCTATATTTCGTTTTCTATCTACGTTTAAGGTTGGATCCTTTAGATAACTTACAATTGGGCCTTGATCTGCATCGATACGGTGTTTATGGCTAACACTTGAATCTATCTTTACCACTGCAACCTAACTTAATATTTTCTAAATCGATGGTGTTAGTCGGTAGCCATAACCCTACCTCTTATTTCGATCAACTCTTTAAAGTTTTTGTAGAGACTTTATAACTTTGCCAACTGTGCTAGGTCATTTGCTTCTTGATTCTCTATTCTTGGTATATGTTGGATATTCATGTATTTGAATTTTTTGATCAATCTGTTAGCTATGACGAAGTATGTCATCAAATTTTCCTTTATGCATTTATATTCCTTTGTTATTTGTTTGACCACTAACTCTGAGTCACCTTTAATTTCGACTTGATTGCCCCAATTCCAACAAAGCTTCAAGTCCAACAATAAGCGCTTCGTATTCAGCTTCATTGTGTGAGCAACGAGGGCCATCCAATTTATACTTGAATTTTGTTGGAATTCCTTCAGGAGAAATTATAAGAACCCCAACACCACTACCCTCTTTGTGAGTCGAACCATCAAAGTATAATTTCCAAGGTTGCGTCCCAACATAACCCATAATGGTCTTTTCGACCGGTGGTGATCCACAATGAAGTCGAATTACTTGGCCTTTCACACTCTCAAAGGCATGAAGGTTAAAGAATATTCTGTAGGGCTAAAGCCCATTTACCCACTCTACTATGCATAATTGGTTTTGTGACATGTGTTTGATAACATCGAAATGAGAGGAGACATAAACATCAACGGGCTTTATATAATATTTAAGTTTCATACAAGAGAAGTATAAACATAGGCATAACTTTTCTATGTTACTATATCTAGTTTCGCATCATTTAGCACCTACTTAAATAGTATATAGCTCTTTAGATGCCATTACTATCTTCTTGTGCTAACATACTACCTATAGTAAATTGAAGCGATATATACGGTCTCATGGGCTTTTCCACGAAGGTGGAGACAAGATAGGAGGTTGAGAGAGGTATCTTTTAATTTCATCGAAGGCCTCACGATGTACTTGACTCCACTCGAAGGCTTGGCCTTGTTTTAAGCAGTAGTGGAGAGAATGCTTGAGTCTTTCCACTTAGATTCGAGATGAATCTTCTAAGAAAATTTATCTTCCCAGTGATGCAACTCTCTTTTGATGTGGGTGCTTTAGTCTCCATGATGGCGTTTGTCTTATTTTGGTTGATTTCGATTCCTTTTATGAACCACAAAGCCGGAAGTCTCACTGCACAAAAATGCACATTTAAGGATTCATTTTCAAGCCATGTTTTCTCATTCTTTCGAATGATTGGCTCGGATAGTGCGGATGAGTTTTGAAGAGCAGACTTGATGACTATGTCATCAATATACACGCATAAAAGTCTCAATAAAATCATGAAAAATGGAATCCATTGCTCGTTGGTAAGTGGCTGACATTTTCAAGCCAAAGGCATCACTACCCACTCATAGGTGCCTAAGGCTCTGGACAACGAAATCTTGTCTTGGCAACATCCTCTTGACAATAAAAATCGGTTATAACGAATGCCCATCTAGCATGCTTAAGTATTGAACCTGCGAGTCTATTAACATTTACGCTACAGGCATAGAGTATTGGTCTTTGGGGTTGCCGTATTTAAATCCCTAAAGTCTATGCATATTCTCGGGGACCCATTTTTCTTAATAACGAGGCACTATATTAGCTAACCATTCGACATACCTTGTGGTTACGATGAACTTGCAGCAACAACCTTTCGACCTCGGCTTTAATCTTCGTGAGCCTGGCGCGAACCTCCTAGGAGTTTGCTTGATGGGCTTCTTGCCATCCTTAATTGGAAGTCATGCTCTACTAACTCTCTTTTCAAACCGGAATTTCGTCGTAGTCCCACGAAGCAATCTTTATTTTGCTTGAGGATTTCGATCACCTCTTGCTTGAGACTTGGACCCGATCGGAACTTATATAAGTTATTCTCTTTGTGTTGTCATCCCCAAATTTACCTCTTGAGTTGGTCTGTGCCAACATCTTAGCACCTATGTTTGTAGGATCCTTCTCGAAACCTAGGGTTACATATCATATATGGCATCTAGCCTTTGTTCTATTTCATTTCCTTCGGGGTGAGTCTTTCGAACCAGCCCTTTCATGTTATTTTCTTCAACTATTGTCTATTTCACCTCTGGCTGCTATCCATTTGTTCTCGACCATGTAGGCGAAATCCTTTCGAAGAAGGAGGACTCGATCATGAGCATGTTGTCGAACTCGGCCTTACGGCCGTCTTTTCAAGTACCTTGAGTCCTTCGTCTCCTTTAATTATTTTTATCCCAATACATGCCATCATGGCGAAGGGTCATATAATATTGTGCATCTCGACTTCGTTCATCTCCTCATTTGGAGCCTGAGGGCTATTCGTGCTAGATACTTGTCATAGTTTCTTTTGTTGACTAGGTTGTTGTAGTCATGAAGTAACTCGATCGCCTCAATGTTCTCCACTATCCCATCTTCTCTCCATAGCACTAACCTTTGGTGCATTGGCGAAGGCGCCTACTCCATGAATCCATTCTCTTCCTAACGGGTTGTAGTTGGCCTTGGCCGATTACCATGAACATGGTGGGCTGCAGCTCGAACCAACGGTTAACTCCACTTGCACCACTCCCAATGTTTGACCAACTTTCCCTTCATAATTTGATAGAACCATGTTATGCGGTTTGACCTTACTTTCTTGTATTCCCAGCTTTTTTAACATAAAATGAGGCATTAGATTAACCGTTGCGCCTCCATCTACGGGACCTTATTCACACCATGGGCATTAACCTTTGCTCGAATAAACAATGGCTTGATGATTCTTCATTCTGGCTCGGGTGTTCGAAGAATGCATTCGCTCTTGACGGCGCCATTATCCATGACATAATAGCAAGCGGCCTATGTTTCATCATATCAATGGTATCATCCTCTTCTGTTCTTGATTTGGTTTCTTGCCGAATTCGGAAGGTAGTACAGACACTACGTTGCGGTTTAAGTTGAGTGAGGATTCTCCTTCGATTCGAGTTATCTGTCGACATATCCTCATCTTCCTCGGCCAGGTATATTCTTTTGATCCATCGGTTTCGTGTCGAAAGAGTCTCCTACTAACTAGAGGTTTGTTTTGGGGCTGCTTGCTTGTCGTTGGTTTGTTAGTCTTTGGACATCTCTTTCTCTTGGTCGAAACTACCTCTTCCGACATTTCCTTCTCGACCTTTCGAACACGTTGTTGCCTTCGCCATTGGGATCTTGACATGGGATTCTTCCCTTTATAGTTTTCAACCTCAACTCTTCTTTTCTTTTGTTGTTGAGCTGTCTCACATACACCATGGCGTGGGCGCATTTCGCTCATTGCTTCTCGATTATCTTTCCCTTATTGGTTTTGATGCGACCATCTATCGGTTGGTACTTGACGAGGATTACGAATGTCACTCTTGAGCACCTTTGGGGTAAGGACTATCGGGCTTTCTTTGATTATGATTGCCGTGGAGGTCTTGACTCTTGACCCATCTCCTTGTGATTCCGGCATGGCGCGAAAGGAATGGTTTGAATGCCCTGCCATGTTTTGGTCATATCTTCTTTGAACACCTTGGGCAAATCAAACGCCGTTGCCCCTTATGGCGCGTACTAAAATTCAACACACTCTCTCGGTCGAGGATAGCATCTAAACAATTGATTGTCTTGGCGCGATTGGCCTTGATTCGAGCCTTTGGCTCCTTTGAACTCTCAATCCTCGTTGCGGATGATCTGCATCTGGGCAAAGCATCATCTCCGCGTTTCCTTTGTGGCATACCATGAGGTAATTTTTTAAACTGGTATCTGCCGCATATCCTTCCTCCATTTTGTATTTTTCCTTCTCAAGATATTTCTCCATTTCTTACATATCGAACAAGGTTTCTCCATGTCCACCATATTAACATCCACCTCTCCATCTTTTCTTCATCTCCCCAACTCGGTTCGATGTCTTTGAGTTGTATTTTCGAACTCTCTGTGGCAGAGTATTTCACCAGGTAGTCGAATTTGCCACTAGGCTCCCCCAGAGTGTCCCAAACTTCCTTCTTGGGCTTGTGTCCTTCTACCTCTCCATCTTTTGCATCCTCATCTCCCCAACTGATGGTTTGATGGCTTGATTGGGATTTTGCACTCTCGGCGAGAATATTTTACGGATAGTCGAATCTTCCGGTTCTCCCAAAGTATCCCGGATCTCTTTCTCGGGGAAAGTTGCTTTGTAATTTGGACCTTTTCTAATTGGCGCCTCGGACCTTGATGCTTTGTACTAATTTACATCACGACTCTCCGGCCCTCGTGCTGGATGTCCTTGAAACCAATGACTGCTGGCTTAGTGAAGCCTCGGTTGTTGGTGGATGTCTTGATGACTCCATTATTGACTCCGATTAGTTCCCAACTCTCATTCTCGGTGTTTTCATCTTTCAATGTATTGACCCTTGTCTGTTTCCACCATATTTATTTCTCCCATACTGCGGGCTCGGAGTAGTTGGTGTCTGCAATATCGGAGGATCCTCGTTTACCTTCATCTTTGGCTTATCGGCAAACTTTAGTCGCCTTCTTTGATTGCATTGAATTAAATCCACGAAAAGAAAACATGAGGTTTTGTGGCCTAAGAAACTATGATATTTACAAAATCCTCTTTTCTTTCTTTGATCTAAAGGAGGTATTTTAACATTCGATGGCAATCGGTTGACCATCTTTGACAAGCGGTCAAAAATCTCATCACACTTTGTCACGTCAAAGGTGTACACCTTCTTTAGAATTTGTCGTTTTTCATTTTCAACAATTTCTTTCCCTTTTGTGGGAACCAATAGTTTACAAGAGTAGGGTGGGGCTGTTTAACTGCTAGGTCCTTGACCTCCTCGAAATCGGGACGGTCTTGACTTCCTCGGTTTCGACATAGGAAATTCTTTCTTTCTTATTACTTTTGAAAGCCACGGCCTTCTCGGCCTTTAGTCTTTCGACTTGTCGAACCCTATCCGCCAAGAGCCATATCTCTCAAGTATTGCGTATCTAATTTCTTTCGAATCGAATAGTCAAGGCCACCGGCCATTTCGACTAATTCATGTTCGGGGACTCTTGTGAAACATCTGGATTTCAATAGTCGAACCTATTCAAGTATTCGTCTATGGGTTCGATAAACTTCCTCTTAACACTAGCTAGTTCCTTGGACTTATCTTGGATTGTCCCATGTAGAATTGTTCATGGAACAATCTTTCTAAAAGACCCAGTATCTATGGATCCGGTGGTAATGTGGTGAACCGGTAAAAGCATTTTTCGTGAGGAACTCGGAAATACTTAATCCTAAGGTTCTCATTATTGGTTATGTCTCTGCGGTGAGATACGGCTATGTGTTCATTGTTGATTCGTTAGTATCTCCAGTGAACTTTGTAAACTTAGGGATCTTGTGTCCCTTGGTAAGTCGGTATGCATCACATAATCTGCTATGGGAGAAGCATAATTTGGCCTCCTAATCACTATTAATACCGTTTTGGGCCATTATTCTCTCTATCATGGTGGTTAGGTTATTTTACGCCAAGATATTATCATTTAATTCTATGGACCACCGCATCAGCATCTTGGTTTCTACCTACCATAACTACTCCTCTAGGTTGTTCTTCTCGAAACTCCGGGGCCTCTTGCCTTTCGAGCCTGGCCCCTGGTTCGCCAACTCCCCTCTGTGGTTCCTCTCGAATCCTTTGGGCGTCATATCTTCGATCCTCGCCATGGTTCTACAACTCCCTAAGTGGTTCTTCTCGGATCACTGGGGCATTTCCTCTTTGTGCCCTTGCCCTCAGGTCAAATTCTTCTCTAACTGGCCTATAGGGTGGGTCAATGACTTGTTCGATGATAGGTGCATTCGCTCGAACCACAGCCTGGTTCTGTCTACGCCTCTCTGGCGGAGCAAAGAAATCTGCTATTCGACTCATATTATCTGCATTTTCTCTATTCGTCACTGTCACGTTCTGAACTATTGGGGCGAAGATTTCTTGCATAGTTTGTGCTAATACTCCTATCATGTTATGGTTACTATCATCCATCAATTGCCTAAAAGCCATTTGGTTTTCTGTGGTTAGGGTGGGTAAGGCGCTATAACCCCCCAGACCTTGGTTATTCGTAGGAAATTGATTAACCCCAGATCCAGATCCTAATTGGGGTGATGCATTTGGCGTCAGTTTGCAAGCACGCCATAAAGGATGTTGGCATCCCATAAGGAGGGTTTCTGGGTCTATTACCCTCGAAACTAGGTGGTCTAGTTTGTAGTGGGGTGGCGAAATGGGCTTGTGTCCCTGGTTGTGGGACGGATCCCCCAGGGTAACCAGTGGTTCCTGTATTGCCCAAGATCAAATTGTTTGTTGACATGCCACTTGTTCCATTCGTGGCTATATTACTAGTCGAAGATGCAATGTTGTGCATTCGAAGGGTCGTGGACGTTGCGATCGAAGCAGACGCATTAGTGCACATTCCATGTGGGGCATTTGTTCCCTTGTTGATTATTAGACATTCTATTATTTCGATTTCTTCTAGGTAAAGGTTGGTTACTCTTAGTTATTCTACCACTCCTAAGGTTCATATACCAATGACTTTGTTTACTCAGAAAGAATTTTTATAATAATTATGGTTATAATTTTCTTAATTTATAACAAATGTGTCCTTTGGGCGTGCCATTTTGTTCACGATGATTTACGGTGAAACAACCGCTAGTCTTCAAACTATCGAATAAGCGTTATAAGCTGTTATGTTATTCAATCCCTCGGTAACTTGCGGGATCGACTAGATTGATCCTATGGGGTATCGACCGTTGGTATAAACTTAAGATAAAGATCCATATTTGAGACTTGTTTTGGATGTTTTGTATGGGCTCAATGCGTTTCGATTACTTAGTGATATGATTAAGTAAATAATGTATATTTGGTTCGAACAAACAAGAACATTCAAATTTGAAAAGGCAAGAAAGTATATAAATGCAGCAATATTCAATAAACTCTTAAAGTGTAAAAGATTTTCAAAAGAACGTAAAAGGAATGTAAACAAATGTATAAAAGCTTTACGGAAATAACAACGTTAATGTAAGAGTTTTGGAAAAGTAAAGAACTTTGATGGTAAAAACATTTAAATGAAATGACTTTGAAAGTAAAGAAACTTAAAAGACATTGATGCAAGATAAAGTTAAACTGGAAGGATAAAGATACATTGTTGAATAATAAAGCTTTGGTGCAATCATACGTACATCATTCGTGCATTCGTTTCCCTAGCCATGTGGTATTTTGAATGTGACTGAATTTTAGTACAATAGATATGACACACGAAATCCTAACATTAAGACTCCTATTTATACTAATTCGACCATAGCGGTCGACCCATAAGATCTTGCCACGTTTAGAACATGCGACGCCATGTTTCTCTTGCTTCACGTTTTCGAACCGTTTCTTGACGTGCGTTTCAACTCCCTTTTATCCCGCTCGCGTTTTGAATTTCAAATGTATCACTCACTTCGATTTCGAACCCATTTCCTCTGATACAATTCTATTGCCCGATCGAAGCTTGTTTTACACATATTACCATTATTTCCGTTCGACACTCCGGAATTCAATACATCCATTCGAAGGGCTAATTCTTTTCTTTCCGAACTATGACATTCACTATGTTCCCCTGAATACTTTGACATCATCTCATCTCGAGCTCCATGATCCTTCTTCGAACCACAAGATATCAAAATCTTCAGCTAACACCCACCATATAAGTGGGGGTGCACCCCGTGAAAACCTCAAAATGTCCTTCACAAAATTGGAAATTAATTTCCGGTACGCACTATTTTCTGAAATTTTTGAGTGAAACGAGAAGTATATTTTTGGTTCCATACTGATTAATGTAATATTAAGAATTTATATTCAAAATTTGGTCTCACAAACACGCTTTATTCTATCAGTAAAATAAAATAATTTGATTTAACAAAATAAAATCAAACATTAAGATTTAATTTAGATAGATAAAAAATTTACCGTATGTTTTGGTCTAAAAATCAGGCATCAATAATTACAGTCTTAAAAAAAATATTGAGAAATTATTTAAGATTGTAATTATTTATCATGATTTTGTCTGATTTTTAAATCAAAAATACGGTTTTGATTTTATTTTGTTAAATCAAATTGTTTTATTTTACCAATAGAATCAATAGAATAAAGCGTGTATGTGAGACCAAATTTGGAATAATTTTTTAATATTTGATGAACAACTACAGTCTTAAAAATTACACATAGGTTGAAACCTGAAATATACTTCTGGTTCACGCCTGACCCTTTTCAACGTGATTTTTATGATATGGGGTGCTAACCGAAAATTTATTTCTGATTTCCAGGGACAAAAATGGAATTTCACAGGGGCGGGTAAGAAGGATATGGGGTGGGTTAAGAAATCCACTATATTTTTTTGAAGGAGAACTTTGCCATCCATTGTGGTCCTCCCCGACTTTGGATTTGCGTGTAGAGGATACTCGGTTTCTACCCGAAAAAACAATTGAAAATTACAAATGTCATAATTATTAATGAATTTCTCATTACCCAATTTATATTTTAAAAAAAATTGTTGGATTCTCATGAAATTCGACGTCGAATCCCTCTAATCTTCCATCATATCAATTATTTTTGTTAACCTATTTGGTCCCGGTGAATTTCATAATTGTCAATAATGATCGTTTCAAAGACAACCCAAACATCTATTTATGCCAATGTCTCTCTCCCAAGCATTGTCGTCGTGTTGATCCTCATCCCCACTCCTTAAGACTATTTGTTCTCTAGGACACGGGGCCTGGGCCAAGAATTCTAAACAATGTTTGAAATGCAATGTACTACTCCTTCCGTTTCAAAATGAGTGTCGTTTTAGAGGAAAAAAATTGTTTAAAAATGAATGTCATTCTCATTTTTCAATATAGCAATGATTGTTATTTTTCCAATTATGTCCTTTAATTATTTCACTTTACTTCCAATATATTTATAGGGTTAATTATAAATGAATTTGTTGTTGGTGATGTTGTTGTGATAATGTTGGTGATGTTGTTGTGATAATGTTGGTGATCGTGCCGTGATGATGATTTTGTTGCAATATGTTGTTGGTGACTTAATGTGAGTTTATGCTAACGTTGTGTTGTGACAAATATTGTTGGGAAGCTGTGAAAATAGTAATTATAATTGTTATTATAATTGTTGTTATTTACTATGTTGTTTTGTTGATTGTTATGTTGTAGTTGGTTGAAGTGGTGAATATTGTATGATTCTAGACCTAATATATTAGTTATCATACTTTTGCTTATATTTTTCGATATCTCACCCTTTCTATTTGTTCGCCATTTCCTTTATACTGGTAACGTGTAGGTATCCAAGAATGGAAGAATTAGTCACTGTTAGTTCAAGTCGGTGTCATCGCTCTGATACGTAGCACTCGGGGGGATGTTTTGTCTATGTCGTTTATATTATTGACTCTTGTTGTTATTAGTAATTGTTGAATCTTAAGTGATATTATGAAATAAATGTTGCTAAGTATTTTGGAAGTTGAACGTGATGCTTCAAGTTGTTTAAGTGAATAAAGATGATCAGTTGTTTTAAGTTATATGACTCATGAATTTCCGCTGCGTAATAAATAAAAGATTGTTTTGTGTTCAAAGATGATGTAAGTTATTATATGACCCTCTGATTACTAAAAGTGTTATGTATCTGTTATAATAAGTTTTATGTATTGTTTTAAAGTTGAAAATGTGGCATCCCATGTTTTGTTGAAAACTTTAATTACTCTGATTTTCGATATATTTTTCGGGTAGAATTTGGGGTGTTATAGGTGACATTGTCATCTTGTGAAGCTGAATATATAGCAGGATCCTATGCCACTTGTCAAGCAATTTGAATCAAATCAGTACTTGAAGAAATGACTGTCGAAGTGAAGAAACCGCTGGTGTTGCAAATCAACAACAAGTCAGCTATAAATCTGGCAAAGAATCCAGTTCTGCATGGAAGAAGCAAACATATCGAAACTAGGTTTCACTTCTTGAGGGAAAAGGTAAATCTAGGTGAATTTGAAATTAGGTATTGCTCAAGTGAAGCACAGTTGGCCGACATCTTCACCAAAGGATTGAAGATTGACAGATTCCTGAATTTGAGAAAGAAATTAGGAATAGTTCAGATCGACTATTTTTGAGGATGTTCGACAACTTGGATTATGGGGTGTATTGAAATATTAAATTAGATTTGTTAAAAATATTAGATTTGATTTGATTAGATTTAATATTTAAATATAATCTAAATTGTGTAGACTCAAGCCCAATTAGGATCGTATATAAATAGTCCTAGGTTGTATCATTATTTGTACAATTCAATAATACAAATAATGCAAATAATGATACAACCTAGGATTATTTATATACAACCCTAATTGGGTTTGAGTCTACCCAACTTAGATTATATTTAAATATTAAATTTAATCTAATCTAATATTTTTAACAAATCTCATTTAATATTTCAATATTTAAAAAGTAAAAAATCAAAATCAAAACACAATTTAGCTATTTCTGTTTTTTTACTTTTAGAAATTGAAAAATGGTAAAGAGTTTTTAAAAACCACATTTGTAAAATATTGTACTCAAACAAGTTTTAAATTTTTAAATTTTCAAAAACTAAAATAAAGTTTTTAAAAAGCCTTTCAAACAAACCTTTACTCTTGTCTTGGACACATGTAACATACAATGTTTCTTCAATGTTGTGATATCACCATCCAAGTCAACGAGTCACCAACCGAGTCGAAACATCTAACGCGTCTTCAAACTCAGCAGCTTGTTTCCTTGAAATTTCTCAGACGCCTCATTTTACTCTTCCTTTTTCTTTCTCTACCTATAAATACTAACACCATTTTTTCTCTAACTTCAAATTCAAACACATACCATTTAATTTCAAAATTTTCTCAACCCTTCCAAATCCTTGATTTATTCAGCTTTTTCATCAATAATTCTAATTTTTTCCCAAGAAAAATAATGAAGACAGTGAATATTTTCATCTTCCCGATTATCAGTATTTTGTTCATGGCAATTTTCTCTCATATGGGTCATGCTCAGAATTTGGATCTTTCTCCAGCACCTGCTCCTACCAGTGATGGTGAGTAAAAAATTCTCCATTTTTTTCTTTCATTCTTCTTAATGTTTATGAAATTAGAAAAAATTTCATTCATCTTTTTATTTATTTTATAATTTAATTATGTTTTATTTATGACAGGTTCTAATCTGGATCAAGGAATTGCTTATTTTCTTATGATGATGGCGTTGGTGATTACATACATGCTTCATTGATTTTTATTTCTCATACTTTTCTTAATTTTTGCTGACTGAAATTCCATAAATTTTTTGTATATGTAATTATTATTGGTGGAATTTATTATTAATAATATTCTTTGCCATATAGTATTCTTCTTTGTGCTTAAAGTTTTATGATGAATTAGCTTTACTACTTTGTATTCTTTCTAGCTAGACGCGTAAAATTGGGTCCATATAACGTGTAAAGCATAGCTAAAGCTTGTGTCACATTGTCGATATAAAACGTGTAAACCATAGCTAAAGCAACATCTAGAAGGCAAGTTATACTGCATAGGGGTAAACAAATCAAGCAATACAGTGTCTAGATTCAGTTCATAGATGAAGAAGCATTACCCAATTCAAATTTTCAATAAAAAAATTGAATTTGATGTGAGATTTTAATAAGAAGAAGCATTTCCCAACAATTCATTTTTTGTTTTTACTCGCTTCAAACCATTTCGAGATAGACATTAAACAAGTGGATCTGACACATAAATTGACTGTAATTAACCTTAACAATTGTGAATGAATATTTTAGAGTTTATGGACTTACATTAATACATTTGAGAATGGTAGAATAAGGATTGCGATTGTGAATCCGCAAACAAAAGTCATTAAAGTTCTAAGAAGTATGTATGGATTAATCATGCAATGAATGAGTTTTTTTCTCTCCATTCATCTTTCTCTAAATTCAAATCAAATCCTTCTATTATATTTTTTATTGAATATTTGTTATTGAAGACTAAATTAATGAGAATTTTATATTTGTTATGAAATATAAAGAAATAAGGAATAAAGAGAAAAAAGAAAGATAAAATGATTATATATTATTTCATTCGGTAAATCGTATACAATGAAATAAATCATATTTATAGGACATCATACAAATAATATAATAAATACATATTGATTTAAATAAGGAATAAAGTTATTTGAGACAAATTATCCAATTATTCATAACACTCCCCCTTAGATGTTTGTTTTGGATATATCTCGTTAAAACCTTATTAGAAAAATCTCAGTGGAAAAAAATCTAGTGAAGGGAAAATAGTACAATATCCTTTTTAAAACAAATTTATTTCTCCTCCTCAACTGAACAATTATTTCTTTGAGGATGAAGACCATTTGTACTAGTTGATTAAAAGTTCTACTTGGGAGTGACTTTGTGAAAAGGTCAGCAAGATTGTCACATGAACGAATTTGTTGAATGTTTATATCACCGTTCTTCTGAAGATCATGAGTGAAAAAGAACTTTGAGAGATATGTTTTGTTTGGTCTCCTTTAATGTAATCATCTTTCAATTGAATGATGCATGCACTTTATCTTTATGTATGGTCGTTGTATTTATTTTTCCTGAAGACAACCCACAAGTATTTTGTACGTGTTAGATTAAGGATCTCAACAAAACACATTCTCGACTTTCCTCATGTAGTGCTAAAAGTTTTGCATGATTAGATGAAGTCGTTGCTATTTTTTGTTTCACTGATCTCCATGAAATAGTTGTACCACCATATGTAAACAAATAAACTGTTTGTGATCTACCATTGTGAAGATCGACAAATGTCTGCATCTCGTTAATTCGAGTTTGGGTACTTTGGTATATAACAGACTCATGTCAACTGTACCTCTAAGATAACGAAGTATATGTTTTACTTCGTTCCAATATCTTCGTGTAGGTGGGATTGTATCTTGATAATAGATTGACCGTAAATGGTATATTAGGACGTGTATAATTAACAACGTACATCAATGCTCCAATCGCACTAAGATATGGTACTTCAGGATCAAATTTTTTTGCATCCTTTTCACGAGGCCTGAAAGGATCTTTCTCTACATATAATAATCTAACAACCATTGGAGTAGACAACGGGTGACATTTGTCTATATAGAAGCGTTTTAACACCTTTTATATATAACCTTCTTGATGTATAAGAGGGACAGAGTTATTTGTGTGAAAGAGTGGGCTCATGCCCCCACCATATTTGCCACAATTTTGATAATAGTTATATTAATAAGACATTTAAATATTAAACATGCTAAATATTAGGAATAAATTTCTCTAATGACCCCCACTTAATTAATAATGCTTCAATTTCTAATCGATATAATCATCACCACATCTCTTAATTTTCTTTTTCTTTTTTCTTAAAAAATAATTATTTCCATATATTAAATAAAATAAATACTTTAATAAAATATAAATAAAAGCTAACTCTTCTTTTTTATTCCTATTAATTTTCTTTAACTCTTTCCAAACACAAACAAACTACTTTAGTATTCATTTGTCTTTGCAAAGTGTTTCTCTATTACTACGTTATTTTTTATTGACTTTAGTATTCATTTGTCTTTGCAAAGTGTTTCTCTATTACTACGTTATTTTTTATTGTTGATCTTTGAAAAGTTTTTTTTTTAATTTTATGAGTTTATAATTTACTTTTATTATTATAATAAGAGAGAAAATATATTATAGCTTATTGAGTTTGAGATTGTGTTAATGGTAGAAAATTTAAAGTTTATACTCGTTGGTATATTTGCTTTTAAAGTTATCTCTGATACTACCGGTGGCAACTGCAACAGCTGAAAGAGTTTTCTCTGCTATGAGTATTATCAAAAATCGGATACGAAATCGCATGGGTGATGAATGGTTAAATGATTGCTCAGTTACGATGTAAATTAATATTTTTGATAATAAAATATTATATATATATATATATATATATATATATATATATATATATGACCCCACTACTAAAAATTCCTGGCTCTGTCCCTGTGTATAAATATTCCTTTGTCCAAATGCTCAATTTATAAACCTAGACATAATTTTGTCTTTCCTAGGTCCTTCATCTCGAACTCTTTCTTTAAACAATTCATAGCTTTTGGAAGCTCTTCAGGAGTTCCAATAATATTTATGTCATCAACATAGAAAGCTATTATTGCAAATTCTTTTCCTGATCTTTTTATAAAAATACAAGGATAAATGTAGTTATTTGTATACCCCTCTCTAAGCAAATATTCACTAAGACGATTATACCACATGCGTCTAGATTGTTTCAGCCCGTAGAGAGATTTGTTCAATTTTACGAAGTAGTTTCAAGATTTAGAATTATGTGCATTTGGTACATTGAACCCTTCAGGGAGTTTCATGTAAATTTCACTATCAATTGAACTATACGGATCAGTTGTTACAACATCCATCATGTGCAAATTAAGTCCTTCATGTGCTACAAGACTTATTAAATATCGAAAAGTGCTTGTATCCATTATAGGTGAGTATATCTCATCAAAATCAATTCCAGGCCTTTGCTAAAATCCTTGAGCGATAAGTTGAGCTTTGTATCTCACAATTTCATTATTTCATTTCGCTTTCGCACGAAAACCCATTAGTAACCGACTGGCTTCACACCTTGAGGTGTTCGGACTGCAGGTCCAAAAACTTGTCTTTTGTAGAGTGAGTTTAATTATGCTTTAATTGCATTTTTCCATTTTGGCGAATCCTCACTTTGTCTATAATTTTTAATAGACGTTGTTCATAATCATGTTTGTCATTTATCACATTTAGCGCTATATTGTACAAAAAAATATCATCAATGTCGAATTTGTGTCGGTTCTATTCTGTTCCATTTTGGACATAATTTATCGAGATCTCATTATTTTCATGAGTTTCAGGTACCTGATCAATCTCTTCTTGAGATGAAATGTTTATTATGTATGGAGATTCTTTTAGATTTTCTATATCCTCATTTGGGTCATCTTCTTGGTAGAGAACTTTTAACATTGAAACCGACTTTCCTACCACGCTTCAGGCGCGGCTACAACTCATTTGTATTATTTGATTATCCAATAGAAAAATCCACTTTGAGTGGAGTATTAGCAGCTGATAATTTATTTCATAAACTTTGTAAATGAATTGTGTTTTGAACTTTGAGGATCAAAATAATATAATAATTTTATTTCAAATTGTTCATTTGAACTTCTGGTTCACACTTTGAACTGCTTATTCTCTCCCCCCTAATATTAGGAAAATTAATTTATCAATTGATAATCACCCTACTAGGCTTCAAACACATATCCAATTATCGGACCAAGATAAACCTCAAATAGGATATTTATATGAAATGAATTTTATCAACATTCAATCAAAACTCATCTTAGTGTACTATACTGGAGCAATTGAATAATCACAGCACATCCAAAAGTTTACTTCGATGAGGCTTATTAGCCTAAAATCATATGTAATTTAATAGGAGAGTTAACATATACTAACTTGTTGGCTTAATACGAATAAATATCTCAATATCATACTTTGTGTGTTTCGAATATCTTATTTAGAATAAATGATCTCGCAAGTATCAACCACATAATTAACTTGTCTAAAGAATGGATCTTCAAGCCATTTTTATGAACATATGCTACATGATGTTCAATATCAATTTTAATAATATACGTGATACTTATCAAGAAATTTCTGAAAAATCCAGATAATAAGATCTGACTCTAATTAGTTGAGAAAACAAGTTCACAAACTTCTGGTTGTGACTTGTGAGTAGACATATGCATGATCTTTTAGTCGATGTAACAATTAATGTCCTAAAAACTCAATTTCTCAAATTTTTTATTTAGGAGCACACAAATTTTGTTTGATTGGAGAAACTTCTGGTTCTTCAGAACTAGTTCTCGCATTATAATACACTTGAGATGACCCAATCAATTTTGCCAACAACAAACTTGTGATTTTTAAACTTTTGATTTCCAGTGATATGTGCTTCAATTGTACTAATATAAATGTAGTACAAGACCGAGGAAAAAGCCGATAGCTTTTCCATTACACATTTTCTGTCCAAATTATGTTTTATAATACAAAGATATCCAATACTTATATCATCTCCTCTTTCAAAATGATATTCATTTAGGAGAATATATTTGAAACTTAATAAATTTCTTTTTCTAATCAATATTTATAAATAATAGATAAAAAATAAAAAAATATTACCTTCTAAAAGTTGGAGCTTCGTGCTGATAACATGTTATGAAATACAGAGAAATAAGGAATAAAGGAAAGAGAGAAAGATAGAATGATTCTATATTATTTCATTCGGTGTAAACGTATACAATGAAATATGTCCTATTTATAGAACATCATACAAACAATATAATAAATACATATTGATTTAAATAAGGAATAAAGTTATTGGGGGACAAATCATTCAATTATTCATAACAAAATTAAAATTATTTTTCTTAATTATTGCTATAATTTTGTTTATTTGTTGGGGTCTTATGCTCTTAAATTTTATGTTTTTTTTATACTGAAACGATCTTTATCAAGATATCGATTTTGACAACCATGATGCCCACAAAATTGACAACACATCTTCTGACTTTGACTCATTAGAGAAATGACTGGGTGAATCATCCTATTATGTTAAGAGTGAAATAAATCCAAATAATACTTCAATTATTCATTGAAGGAATTTCGTTCAACTCACTTAACGTGTGGCTTGACATGTTCACCCATGAGATACATCATGGAGGAAATGGGTCGGAAAAGAATGTGATATATTTTCTTACTATCCAAGTATCTCTCACATTATCTAAGAGGGGCAAACATTTTCAGCTTTGACCAAAGATATTTCGGTCTCGTAAAACATGAAGCTTGTAAGAGCAAAGTGATTAAGAGAGGATATCTTATTCCACAGTTTCTCAAGCACGAAGCATGTAAAATCGTTGTTTAGTGAATTCATTTTGACATGATTAGGTTGATTAATTTTTTTTTTTTTTTGAGTTAGGGAGGTTTAGGAGTTATGATGGTAGTTCCAGTAGCTCTGACTACAACGAGAGCAATTTTTTTTATAAGCAAACGAGAGAAATATTAATGACCTTGTTTTGTCATCTTCTTTCTTAGGACGTGTGGAATCGTTAATGGAGACTATAAATACTGCTCACTTCAGTGGTGGAGTTGAGACCATTAGTTATGTCTTCAATAGCGTGATCAATGTAACTTCATTTTGTAAAAGTCTATTTATAGCCACCACTAGAGACGAAGATGACATCGTATTAGAGCGACATGTTAGGGATTTAAGAGAGATTTTTCAAAAAATTTAATCATTTTAACGGAACATTCCCAATGAACAAATTTTGATCGAATCATTTATCACAATCAAATATCAAAGTTGTGTATTTCAAAATACCTCTTGAAGAATATCATCGTCTCTACGAAGTTCAAATGATTATAAAGTGAAACATAATGTGTTATGTGATCATTTGTATACATAATTCTATCACTAAGCCAGCGTGTTATTATAATTTTGTAACTCTTTGCAACATTAGATTAAAAATGGATAGAGCACACAAACAATAAAATACTAAGTTTGACCAAATATGTCTCAAGTCTCTTTTGTTGTTGTTGAATATTCTCTTTCAAAATGTCAAACGTGTGGATTTCTCTAACAAGCACAGACAAGACAACACATAATTTCTTATCAATGCAACAAAATCAAAATTAGAAAGATTGAATATCAAATTTCTAAGTTAGTTTCATAGTCATATGTTGTAACAAAACATATATTTATTGAAAACTCAAATATATATGAAGAATTTTCTTCACTATTCTTCTTTGGATACAAAATACAAAACTTAAACGTGTATTGATCATTATTAGCCTAAAACTTAAATTATTTATAATTATTCCCAAAAAAAAGCATTCAAGTAGATGATCCTAATAATGCATATCTATAGTGTCTACATGTAATCAATCATAATGAAGGTTTCAAAGCCATGGAGAATTGTAAATAGGAGTTGCAACAGATTTAACTTGAAGATATTTGTGAAGTGCCTCCAATCCATAATCTCTTCCAAATCCACTCATCTTATACCCTCCAAAAGGGCAGTCATTATCGAAGGCAAAGTAGCAATTGATCCAAATGATGCCGGCACGAATTGACCTTGTGACAGTATTGGCAATGTCCAAGTTTTGAGTCACAATCCCTGCTGCTAGGCCATATTTAGTATTGTTGGCCTTCTTAATTGCTTCATCAATGGTCCTACAATATTTAATTCAACATTTTGGTGCAAAAATTCACAAACATCTTTCAAAACTAATATTTGGGACTCTGAATAAGTATATGAATACAATTTGGGTCGCGACATCATTACTTTAGAAAAATGACATATCTGACTGTGCTCTTAATCTTATTATGATTTCGGAAAATGAAATATTTGAATGTTCTCACATGTGTAAATGTTGTGTCGGTATTTAACATTGACATATATTATACACTAAACACATCTTCAATCTGAAGTATCAGTGTTACATAGAATTTAGATATCACTGCAACTTTTACTCTGAGTCTTATTTGACAGCAATTCTTTGTATTATTTAAAATTTAGCACTGCCATTTAAAATTTTGAAGAAGACGGTGAAACGGGAATATAAGTTGTACTTACTTGAACTTAGAAAGTGTCATAACAGGTCCAAATATTTCATCTTGTGCTATTAGCATATCATCCTAAAGAAGTTTTTTCAAAAAGAACAGATAAAAATATTTCATACAATATTTCAGTTTAAGATGAAGATTTAGATTATTTCATTTTTCTTGGTAGAGTTGAAATATACCTTTACATTAGTAAAAATAGTAGGCTCAATGTAGTATCCTTTGTTTCCCACTCTCCTACCCCCATGTAATAGTGTGGCTCCTTCATTCTTTCCATGCTCAATATAAGAAAGAATTTTATCAAATTGCACTTTACTAGTCTGCAAAATAAAAGTGCAAATGAGACCATGAGAGTTATATTAGCGAGAGTTTCTATTTTATGTTAAAATTTTATGCGGTTTCATAGAACAATCAATCTCAATCATTAGTTTGAGATTGACTAGTTTAAATTACACGATCACTAAATTCATTTTAAACGATCTTGATTTATGATTTGAGATAAGATGGTCGAGACCAGTAACTATGTGAATCTACTTTCAATTCTTGTGAAAATTTAACTTATCCTTACTTGGGGTCCTTGTTGAACTTGAGGATCAAAAGGGTCACCAACTACCCAATTTTTCACCTTTTCCACCACTTTCGTCTCAAATTCATCATAAACTCCTTCTTGAACAAAAACTCTTGAAAATGCAACACACACTTCACCCTGAAAATTACAAAGTTACTTGACTTACAAGTCATGTTGTTTTTATGTCGCAAGACTTTCCTTGAAGGGAATTACATACCTTATTGTGAAGGATTCCAAATAGAGCAAGATCAACAGCTTTATCAACATCAGCATCATCAAAAACTACGATAGGTGACTTGCCTCCTAACTCAAGCGATACCGGCTTCAAATTGCTCAACGCAGCCGCCTGCATTATTCGACGACCTGTTTCGGTTGAACCAGTAAAACTGACCTGTAAAACAAACAATACATAGTAGATGCATCTTTAACTTAACCAATTATAAAAATTGTTTTTGTCACCAAGTTACCGCGTCAATATCCATATGTGAGCTTATTGCAGCTCCTGCAGTTGCGCCAAATCCAGGCACTACGTTAAGTACTCCATCCGGAATTCCAGCCTTCAAAATATTAATCACATTAAGCTCAATTTTAATCGCGATAAGATTGAAAACAAAACCTTACCTGTTTAGCAAGATGAGCATAGAACAAAGCAGAGAGAGGTGTTTGTTCAGCAGGTTTAAGAACCATAGTACAACCAGCAGCCAAAGAAGGAGCAACCTTAGTAAAGAACATAGTTGTTGGAAAATTCCAAGGTATAATATGTCCAACAACACCAATAGGTTCCATCAAAGTATACAGATGAAGATTCCTAGAAGTCTTAAACACTTCTCCATGAATCTTATCAGCAGCACCAGCGTAATATCGCAATATATTAGCGGCTTCAGGTACATCAACAGCCTTACACCAACTATACAACTTCCCTCCATCAATTGTATCCAATGCTGCAACTTCTTCTATGTTTTGTTCAATCAGCGTCGCCCATTTCACCATAATCTTTGCTCTTTCCTGTCAAACATTTCGTAACCATGACAAATTAATATATATTGGTCCGTATAACGATTGATTTGATTGAATGCGTGTGTAAATATTATACGATAATTTGAAAACTTACAGCACCAGGCATGCGTGGCCATGGACCATTATCGAACGCTTGGCGTGCAGCTTTGACAGCAATATTAACATCTTCTTTGGCAGCTTCAGCAATTTCTGTTATTACTTGTTCTGTTCTTGGATCAACAGTTTCAAAAGTTTTTCCTTTTTTGTCAACAAAAATCCAAAATTCATATAAGTTTAACTAGCCAATTCCAATTTTGTCACAAAAAATATCAGTTTAAATTCTTATTTTATTTATGAAACAATGCAAAAAATACACACCATAGTGACCACATAAAAGTATGTAACATAATATAGTAATAGGGCAATAAAATTGTAAAATATTATTACAAAAAATTTGAGGTAAATATTTAGGAAACTAATTGATTGAAACCTGAAACTGAGTCTACAAATTCTCCATTGATGAAAAGTTTTTTAAACTTTATAGTTGGACTATTTTTCATCTCAAACTCTCTACCTACTTTTAACTATGTAATATGAAATATAAGTTTAAAGAGAGAGTGAATGGAAAAATGAGTGTGGTACATAAGTTATTTATAAGAAAAATATGAGTTTGCATTATGTGAGATATTCTTTTAGCATTACCTACCCTTTTGAATGGCACAGCAGAGTCAGAATTTGTGGGCAGTACAAAGAATATGATGGTGCAAAAGAGAAAATGAGTGAAGAAATTGTGTTGCACCTTCATGGTGAGTCTACAATTTACATTTTTTCTGTTTTAAAAAATGACTACAATAAAAATGAAACAACTTCATTGTTATATTTATTCAAGGTGATGCATTATTATAAAGCTCTAAGTGTCTAACACACCACTTCCTTAATTGTTCAAGTCTAAGAGTACATTTTTGTCAAATAAAGTAAACTTTTATGAGGGGGTAGATATTTAAGAATAAGCTAATTTTCAGTGAATAATATTGTATTCTAATTCAGTTTTACAAATTAGAAGATAGTTATAAGATGGTTAGTAAGTTATAACTAGTTTTACAGGAGGTTAATACAAGTTTTCGCATGGGATTATTAATTAGTAGTTTTACATGTGGTGATTAATAGTTGCATATGTGGTTATTACTATGTACTAAGTGTTTATTAACTAGAAGATAGTTAATAATATGGTCCTACAGTATGAAGCGGCGAAAGGCGTCGATGTGTCGGACACGTGTCAAACACGGGTACTCGTACGACACATATTTGATATGTTTTTGAAGTGTCCAATAGAAAAAAAATTAAATTAGAACGGACACGAGTACGACACTTTATTTTAAATATAGGATACGCTTCAACAAAAAAATTTAAAAATTTTTTTACACAAAAAAAAAAATCTAACTCAAAAATAGGATTCTTTAAGTTTTGTATTTTTATTCTACTCTATAAAATCAACGCAATTAACTATAAAACTAGGATTCCTTATTTTTATCTTTGTCGACACTATTTCGTTTCAATCTCATTTCTTCGGGTTTTTTATGTTCTCTTTATTTCTTCTATTACAACTATGTCATTCGATTACATTATAAAAATTACATCTTTCTCGAAGTTGCTAATTTGTCTTTAGATGAGCTGGGCATAGAGACTGCTTTTCTCAGTATAGAGTGACTATGATATAATTTATTTTATTTTGTTTTGGTGGATTTACATCTTATTTTTATTGATTGAAAGTAATAAATTTAAAATTTTTGTGGATTTATGTCTTATTTTTATTGATTGAAAGCACTATGATTAAATAAACAAAAATTGTTACTTGTCATTTTAAAGTGTTTATAAATTATGCTCATAAATTTCATTATTATATAAATATATAAAATATATATACCCGTTTCTGTGTCTTGTAATTTTTAATATTAGCGGAGTCTCTGTATCTGTGTCAGTGTCGTGTCTCGTGTCCGTGTCCGAGTTCGGACTTGATAGGTCCTACAATATAACACACTGATCCGCTGTCGCGCGCGGGTCAAAAACGAGTTAAATTGCAAAACTGTAGTAACGACGGTAACGGTAACTCGTGTATCGTCTCTCAAGGACTCTTGGGTTTTACTAACTAAAAACGGAATTGGGGGGGTTTGGTTTGGTCGGAAAAAATTGCTTATCAAAAGTGATTATGAAAATAAGCTGTTTTGAAAAAGTGATTATGAAAATAAGTCAATCTACCGATTCAGTTCCTACCAATCATCGATTATTAAAATCTCACTATCCTAAGCGGATTCCTTTCCCGTTCGATTACAATATAATCAACAAGCGCAACAATATTATACGAATTATATTTTCCGTTTGCCGAATTAAGCATTCGGTTAAGCGATAAACGGTTTAACGATTAAGCATACGATAAACACGCAGATATATTGAAAAACATAAATCAATCGAACCAAACAATATATATTATGAATATCAAATTAAGCAAAAGATAAACAAAATATATAATTGAAGGAAAATGAATTTTTATTGCAAAACTTATAATAATCTCATAGTTTCGAACCTGAATTCGGTAGATCAACCAAAAGTGATTAGTTCTCCATGGCCATCCGTACAAACTTCAATCAAAATCGTGAATGGAATGATACATGCTACAGTCCGCGGCTGCTACCCTAAGGGAAAAGAGTACAACCCGTTTTACAATCCAACTGGGTCAAACATACGACCCAGGCCCAAAACTAATTGACCCGAAACTTAACTAAAACTAGTGCTGCAAGTTCAACTAATTTTATGGCCCTTCTACAGTCCGATTCTGACTTCGACTCCAACATAAGAATTGTAGCTATTTCTCTTAGCTTTCCGTCGATTATTAGAACGCCTCAATCGGACTTCTGGAACTCCAGTTATGATCGTTTCCGTGCAGACTGCTAAAGCTGAAAATTAAATACGAAAATCAAATAACAATAAAAATAAATTAAAATATAAAAACATTATAAAATACAAAAATAAGACAAGCAAACCATGGAAATGTATAAGTACAACCGTAGAGTAATGTGCATCAAAATGCACTGATCACACACATTTGTAAAAACAAACAAGAAGGTCAATTAAAAAAAACCTCACTCCTCACTCTAATCTCATTCTAACCCAGTTTAATTTCTTCTAAATGCTCATCACCTTGTGTTACAACTTATCTCAACAAATTGGTATCACGAGTACCTTTTCAATCGATAGCTTTCATCACTGGCAAATGATGTACAACCTCAAATTTATCCACATCAAATATATATTGTTCAATCGAGAACATTTTGATAAATAGTGTATACAAATGAAGATTATATTCATATTTTAAAATATTGTTGAAATTATGAATGACGGACTTTCAATATTTTAAATCAATGCAATAGAAGTGTAGAAGACTGTTTATTGCGAATTGAGCAAGAAAGTTGAGAAATATCTATTCATGAATCCATCAATGTGTAGATCCAAACATCTTTAAGAATATCATGGAGAAAGAAATAACTAAGGGTGTGTGAGATACACTTAAAAAGTTGTATGGAGGTGATGAAAAATTAAAGAAGTTTGTTGTGAATCTTGTTGTTAATTGTAACAAAATTCAATATCAATTTTGTGAGGCAAAAAATAATAACAACCAAAATAAATGGTCTTCAGCAATAATAATTCGTACATAAATAATATAACAGAATAAGACGAGAGAAAAAAATGAAGGTCTGTTTACCCTTCATTGTTTAACTTGAAGAAAGAATGATTTTATGCACTTATAATATATCAAATGAGCAAAAATACAACAATTACATTTCTCCAAAAAAAAAATACAACACAATTTTGTGAGATATATTACAAGGGAAGAAAAATGTTTTGTTCTAGTTAGAAGAACATTGAAGATTTTGCATGTCTTGCAATCTATCCTGAATAATGATATAAGTTGGGATGACTTCATATTAGCACGAATTAGGATAAAATCTAACAATTGCTTTTATAGTAAAATATAATTATTATACCCCTTAGTTTAATTATAAAATCGAGGTAATGTTACTATTATTATTATTTTTTAACTATCACATCGGTTAAGGTTATAAAATAGACATGATAATAATAATAATTTTTTATATTACCACCTCGGTTAAGGTGAAAAATTGATGTGATAGTTATTACTACCTTTGGTCATTTATATAATAGACAATTCATTTTTTAGGTTCTTAGAATAATCAATGTATTTAATCAGTTTACAGACTAGATACATTGATTATTCAATGAACCTAAAAAATGAATTGTCTCTTATAGATAGGAACAAAGGTAGTTTTATTTTTTTAATATTATATTATCCACATATAATATTAAAATAAATTGTTTAATCCACTTGTAATCCATCATGTAGGTGTTAATGCTGAATGTCAGAATTTTACATCCAAAATTGATTGTTGATGTTATCATTATAACACTACTACAAAAAACACATGTTATGTCAGACGAGAAATGCGTCAATTCTAAATTCCAGATTCGAGGTAAGTAAGGTCGTCATAAAAGGTTATCTCTTATCACATCGGGTATTAAAATACCGAGGGATTACGTTGACCCACGTGAGTTCGATTCTCATCCTTGGCATTTTTATTATTTTCATAACTAGATAGCGCCCCCCTTAATAACACTCACTTTTCTGATTAACTGAGGTAATATATCAAAATTATTACTTGAGTTACTTTTGGAAATCGAGGGGTTATATATATATATATATATTGGATTTCTTAACTCACCCCATGGGGTGAAATTAAACCCTATGCACTTCCGGTACGCACCATATTTTGAAATATTTGGGTGAAAACCGGAAATATATTTCCGATTCCAAACTAAATAATATAATATTCAGAATTTGTTCCAAATTTGGTCTCACATACACGCTTTATTTAAAAATTACATATAGTTTAAAACCGGAAGTATACTTCTGGTTTACACTCAACCCTATTCAACGTGATTTTCATGATATAGGGTGCGAACAGAAAGTATATTTCTGGTTTCTAGAGAAATTTTAGAAAATTCGCGTGGTGCACAAGAAGATTATGGGGGTGGAATAATAAACTCAATATATATATATATATATATATATATATATATGATATCGTCAGACCTGAATTAGAAAATACAGAACCACGTAAAACAGAATACAAAATCAATGAAATACACGAAATGGCACACACTTTATAATTTTACATCAAAATTAAAACAAATGATTACAAAACAAAAGCAATAAACCATTTACTTACTAGTTTTTCCATATGTCATCTTCATGATCACGACGAATAACATGCACATCATCTAAGTCATTTTCTATAAATGATTTACTTGTGTTGCTAAATGTAACACGGTGGGAGAATTGACTTGTTTGTTTTGTGTTTTATCGCAAATGTTGCGGATAGCAAGAGTCGCCACCAACTTTTCTTTTATCCAATAAAGGAAGGTGAAAAGAACAGGAAAATACATTCATTAGATTCTGAGTTCAGGAGGTAATTATGAAAAGGGAAGGTATTAACACCATTTCCATCCCGTAGTTATCTACGGGATCTTAGTTGCTTAGTTCACTTTTGAAAAATTGTTTTTTGTGTTTGTGATGGAAAAGTATTTTGAAAAAGTATTTCGCTTTGACTTCATAATGATTCTCGTTGAAATGTATACGAAGTGTTCGGAAATATTTGTTTGGAAAATGTTTAACTTTGTAATGATTCTCGCTGGAATGTATACAAAGTGTTTGTTTTAAAGATATTTTTTGAAAATAAGTGTGAGGTGTGAAGAGTATTTTGATTGGAGCAAGCAATAGAGTCTTATTTACCTACTCATAATGGTCGTTTCTTGTTATTTTTCCTCCTCCTTTAGAATAAGGTTATCCATACCATTAGTTGGTAGGTAAATTTATCCGTTGGATGTGAAGGGACAATCGTAGGGTCATTGTATGGTCATTGAAAGCAACATGTAAGGATACCTTAGCAATTTCGTAGGGACGATCATCACTTATTCGTAGGCAACAATCGAGGGACGAGATCATATATCCCTAGGCAACATCGAGGGTCATCGAGGGACTATGATCTTTGTGATGATTTAACTGAGGGACTTTGCTAATGGTACCCCTACGTTCGAGGGACATGACCATTGTATTCGAAAGGCAACAAGAGATGATACCCTAAGGGGGTGCAAGTGTAAAAAGTGTGTTTGATTCAGATATTTTAATCTTGGAAATTAGGGTGTTCTAAGATTGATTTTAGATTTTGTCATGCAAACCCTAGTTACTAGCAGTTAAATATGTACAGGAAAATAAAATGCAGAATGTAAAGTGCAGAAAGTAAAATCCTATGCTATTACATGGCTTTGGGGCAGTTACATAATAGGAGGTGCGGAAAGTAAAAGCAAAAAGTTTAAATCTACGTTATTATAGAATAAACTTTGCGACCTATACATCATTTTCTAGAATTGTAAATGTGAAGTAGAGCAAATAACTTGAAAGAAAAATGTATTTGGATGAGAAAGAGTGTCTAAACCCTAATTGTAAAGAAAAAACATTTTTGGTATTTTTTTGAAATCGATTTAGTTAATAAAACCTAATTTCTAAGTTAATTATTAATTAATTATAAAAAATAATTTAAATTATGAGAAAAATCAATTATTTTTATGTCAAAAATTAATTAAATGTTTAATTAACCTAATTCTGAAATTAAATTTTTTTTTTTATTTTTGAAAATGGTTTAATTAATTTTTGAAAGAAAATTAAATTAAATTGAAAAATAAAAGAAATTGAGAAAAGGTTAGAAAAATAGAAAAAGTATGCAAGTTGGAAAAAATGGTCCCTGGGAGGGTCGAACCCATGACCATTGAGTTACCAAAGTCAAGTCTTTCCATCTGAGCTACGCGCGTTTGTTGTCTATGGAATACATCCATTGGATCTTAAGTGTAAACGTGTGTTATTTTGAATTTTCAAAACAAGTCAGCCGTGGACCCCAGTTGTATCGTGTAAGCCAATCAGAGTGGGAGAAAACGCTACACCTGCAGTTAAATGGTCCTCGCCTGAGACGTCACCGGAGCTAGGGCTCTGGTCGTTTTCTCCAACCGTCCCACTTTGCAAAACCTGCGAAATCAAAAAGAAAAATAAGAACAAAGTGCCCAGATCCAATAATTAGACCCTTGCGAACACGATGGTGGGATCAATTTAGTCTGAATCGGCCTGGAAATTAGGATACGAAGCTTCTCCGTCCAAAGCCCTAACCATGAAAATTCGTGTTTTGGTCGTTAGGAGCTTCAAGCGATCGTTCAAACCTGTTCTGTGATGCCTCAGGAACACATTAGTAGGGTTAGTTCAAGTTAAAACATGATAGAAACAAAAATATGAAATTCATGAATGTATGGCAATTGGAGTTCATGGTGCAAGCGACTCAGGGCCTTTTGGCCATGGCTATGGATGTATGCTTACCCTACAATACCTCAGGAACAAGAATTGACACCTGGAATTGTCTGTGGATGGATGGAAATTGGGATTCGAGTTTGCAAGTTTCCTTGGAAATTTTGAGGTAAAACCCTATTCTCTTGGCTGCCTGAATCCGTCCCTTTGGCCTCTGATCTTATAATATATATATATATTGAAGAGTGTATTAGGTCAAGCATTGAGTGGAAATATATTGCCTAGAATGCAAAAATATTTCATTGAAAATTTTATCAAATCTTTCCAAAAATGGCTCAATCTTGCCTTAACTCCTCTTGCACGAATTTGGTAGCTTATGATGGGCTATCTTGGACCTCAAGTCATGCAAATACCAAGCCCAAATCATTTTATCTTTTACTTTTATATTTTATTTAATTAAATTTAAATTTTAGCCAATTAATTCAAAAATAAATTAAATAAATAAGGAGAAGGTGTGGCCATGAGTGTAGGGGTCATGGATAATCTCAAGAATAAGTTTGGATCGTGAAAACTTAGGCCTATTTAGAAAAAAAACTTGAATTTGCTAAGTATTTCTCTTCATGCACTTCTTCAAAAATGTCAAACTTGCACAGCTTGTATCTTGCTCAATTTTCAACATTTTAGAGTGTTCTTGGACTTTTTAGAAAGGTCAAGATGTCCTCTAAACACTCCTTTTGGTTTAATCTTCATTGAAGTTTCCATGTTCATGTACACTTCTTTGCAAAAAGATAACTTTTTGTTGACTTTTAGAAGGACCTATAATATCTTGATCCATAACTCTCAGATGAAACATTTTTAGTCAAAGCTTGTGAAACATGAATTTGAAGAGAATTGAATTCTATTCAAAATGAGATTGGGTGGAAAAAATTCTGATAAAGTATGTGAAAGTTATGCCTGGTCAAAATTTTATTGACTTTTTGTCCAAAAACCCTAATTTGGAAACTTTGACTTTTGATCAAACCTTGAGTTTTCTTGATAGATCATGATCAACCCTTGATCAAATGATGAATGTGACTTTAAAATATTGATGTTGACCAAAAATAATGAAGTTTGACTGTATGTTGTCCATAATTGACTTTTTGTCCAATACAACTGATTTTCAACCATATGAGTAATTGACTGAGCAAACTTGAGTTGTGAGGCTTGAAACTTGACATGGTGATACCTTGAGACATATTAGGAGGTATGATGACCACTTGAGGTATTAGAACTTGATTTTGTCTTATGAGCAAAACCCTAGTTGTGGATTGATTGCTTAGGAGAGAGTTTGTCTGGTCAACCCTTGAGTATGGAGATGCATCTTGACCTCAAAAGTAAGAGGGCAAATTTTGAGGTATAACACTAAACAAGGAGCCTCGTAGTTAAAAGCTTGATTTTCACCAGTAATATCAAGAAGATGTTTTCCTTGTAGAACAATTGACCTAAAAGGGGTGTAATTACACCCGATTTTTATTTAAAAATGTGTAAATTAGCATATATTTACCCCCGATTATTATTAAAATATGGGGTAACTATGAATGTATTTACATCCAATTTTTTATTTAAATGGGGTGTAAATAAGAACACATGTACACCCGAATTTTATTAAAAAAGGATGTAATCTAGAACGTATTTACACCCATTTTTTAAACGGTGTAAATGTGTTAGACATTTCTCACCCAATGAATATACACCCGATTTTTATTAAATTTAATGGGTGTAAATTTAATAAAAAATGGGTGTAAATTAACCTTTTTGTACTAGTGATTCAATTTTTTTACCAACTTAATTTGTAGTTTAACAAATAATTTGTTCTGGGTATAATGGACCCTTTATTCTATAACAATTGCAGGAACCCAACTTTTGGAATGACTTAAGAATGAACTATATACATAAATTGAAATTTGAATAGGCTATTATTATACAATAGAAGAACAGATTCGACGATGTTTCGACGGAGAAATTAGGATCTGAAAAAAATTCCAGATTCAACTTAAGCATAGATTGAAAAATGATGAAAATGGCTAGTTATAAGATGAAAGGTGAAAATGGTAAAAACGAAGATGGAGTCATTGATTGTTGTTTGGTTTTGTTCTTTGTTGCAGGTACATATGAAAAATGGAAACTTTAATTGGATCCAAAAATTGTTAAGTTCATTGCATTCATGTGTTTTCCAGAAAACCAGTTTTAGCAACAAATTTTTTGGTCACTAAATGTCAATATCACATGTCATACTTGATATGTTTTAAAAAATTATGGGATCAAAATGGTCTTTTTTAAAGTTAAGGGACCAAAATGGACCCCGAATACAATATAAGGGACAAAAAATGATATTTAGTTAAGATTAAATGATAATACATTTGAAGACGGATACTGTATACCTGACAAAGACACTTTAATTATCAAAATATAAGGTAAAAATTGGTTTTCTAAGTTTGATTTAAAATCATGCTTTTGGTAAGTAAAAATGCACAAAGATAGCATTGAATGGACAACTTTTTCTTGTCAATTGGGATATTTTGAATGTCTAGTAATGGCATTTGGACTTAAAAATGCTCCACAAATCTTCCAAAGAATGATGGATGACATTTTTAAAGAATGTTACAATTTTACATATGTTTACATTTATGATGTTTTTATTTTTTCTAAATCAGAAAAGAACATCTAGAACATCTATATATAATTTTTTCCTTATTCAAAAAACATGGTCTAATAATCTCAAAAAAATTGAAATTGGAAAAAAAATTATATCTCTTTTTTAGGGGCGGAAATAGGAAATGGAACTATTAAATTACATCTTCATATTTTTAGAAAAAATTTAGAATTTCCAGATAAATTGAGAATAAAAACATCCTCCCAAGACTTCTGTAGAAGAAATGGGAATAAAAATATTTGTTTTATTACACGAAGCCTTGGCCCAAATTTGTAACAACCAAATTATCCATAATGGAATCTGCATTGAATGGGATTTTGTTCACAATAACTATAAACCATGTCAAAACATGTTTGAATACTGCCTTGAAAATCAAGAGGGTGAATACTATTGTCAATTAGATTCTGTCATTAGGAAGGCAAAGATCTCTTTACCAACTTTTAAACCCTTCAAATTTAGAGATTACCCTTTAACATTAACCACTTTGCTTAAACATGGATTTGTAAGTATAATAAATGTCCCACCATTATATGACTTCACTCCATATTTACCAGCATTCTTGGCTAATACATTGGAAACCATAATTCTACAATTTCCACAAAATGTAAAACTGGAAATAACATCATTATATCCATATTTTCACAATAATTGTCCAAGTTATCATTTAATTTAGTTATATTTCAAGAATATGGATATTGAATTTAAAGAATTCCAAGTGCAAAATTTGAGTCCAAAGACCTTACACTTAGAAGATCTCCCACAACAAGTAGAAATTTCCAGAGCCAAAAATAATTTCTAAAAATTTTGGTTGGTCCAAATACAGAAATGGATGGAAAAAAACTCCTAAAAGAAGGCAAAACAGGGAAAATTTATCGTAACTTAGATATTATAAAAAAAAAATTTCCCTTTTGAAGTCAAACATTCAAGGTCAAAATTTGTAGAGGCGTGCAGGAGAAGAACCATGTCTTGGGGAAAGAGATCAGGATCTTCAAAATCTTCACAAGATAATCCATTAATTGTGTAAATTCGAAAAAGATTTGTCACTAATGACATAAAATTAAAGAAATTATTACCGACAAAAAGTTACATTTATTAAGGGAATAGTTACTTGACCCTTCTAAGATATGTAAGGGTAATCATGACTCACAAAGCTATGAAAGGGGGCATGTCCCTTTCAACTTTTTGTCCTAAACTTTATTGTCAGGCAAAGTTATGTAAAGTTTTTTGTTTATAGTGTTCTAGATAAGGATAACAAATAGTGCTTTATCCTTTTGTAATGTAAAGACAATAATGTAATGTGTCTAGAGACTTCCCCTTCACCTATAAAAGGAAGTTCTCATCATGTTTATAAATATACGCAATCTTTTATGCAATCACTAAAATGCTTTTCAATACACCTTACTCTAAATTTCCACTTTCATATTAAATTCTTTATTTCAACTTCCTTATTGCTTCTAAGAGGTGTGATTTTTGTAGTAGCTTAATCTTAATAATCTATGTTTATATTTATGATTATTGTTAATTTATGTTTAACCCTAAATCAAAATACGTAATCCTGCTTGAACTGAATGTGATCATTATTCTAAGAAAGAATTCGTTAAGAAAGTAAGTACCAAAAGGGGGAAAATAATATCATTAGGAGGAGATTCTTAGATCTTAGGTCATAAACACAGAGAAGTCTCTAGAAGAGCTTTGTGGTAGTAAGTGAAGGATGAAAAGGTGAGGTACTAGCTTAAACATGAACTACTCAATAATCATAAAAATAAGCTAAAATTATTAAGATAAAGCAACTAAGAAATCATAATACTCGAAGAAACTAGCAATAGGAAGGAGGAATAAGATTTAAAATCAATCTTTTCACAAAACATATTTTTGAATTATATTAATATGGAACCAAACAAAGAAAATTCAAATTTTACAACTCGGAAGTATTTTTCAAATTATTTTGGAATTGATTATTCAGAACCTAATTCAAACAAAAAAATTATAAAAATTATTTTTTATCCAAGATTTTGATACAAAGATAACTTATTTACTTCAAAGATTTCCTTATCCGGATTTAATCAAGATTATATTACAAAAATTAAAATTATCTCATTTTCAAAAAAAAAATTTTTGAAAGATTTACAGACAACACTAGAAAAAGATATGGAATAATATAATTTAAGGTGTCTAATTCATGAATTAAACACTTTTACCTCTAATTCTTATTACTTAGATAGTTTTGAAAGACAACTTTATAGAAATCATTTTCAAGTTCATTATATAATGAGAAATAACCAAAAAATTGACCATAGATGTATTATTAATTTTAGAAACTTTGGAAATACATAAAGTTATTCAGACAATGATATAAATTTCGATGATGGTGGTTATGAAACTAATTAAAAATATTTTTCATTAAAATAAATACTTCTTTGCAAATAACTTTAACATCATGGATTACTTAAAGAAAGAACAAATTTAAAAGAATTGTTGCATCCCAAATTTTAAGCTGATATTTTTTCACTCGCATTTTGTTTATATCATCATGAATTTAATTTCCATTTGCATCATTAGTTGCGTTTAGGTTGACCGAAAGTCAATCTAAACCAAAATTCGCATCATTTTATAGTTGTAAAATACCCGATTTTTCACTTCATTCATTTTTATCTCTCTGCATGTTTATTACATCGTGTTAAGTTATTTATATAACGATGATATTGATATTTCGGTTTTGTAAACGGACCGTTAAAAGTGATTCGACACTGTGCGAAAATTAGCGGAGAAAATATTTCAATAATTTATCGATAAAAATGTATGTGTCGCGTAGATCATAAAAATGTACCCTCTCTAATTTTTCGATACATTTTTTAGTCTCGTTTTTAACTGTACGTGTCTTAAAATCAGGTATTCTTTATTATCATTTTATTTCGAATTTAAACATTTTGATAATTTTTCTTTAATCTTTGAGAGTTGTAGTTTATTTTAATATGCTCATTTATTTTTTTCGGATAATTTATTGTCCGAACTTTATCATTTTTTGACAATTGTAAGTGTCTAATTTTTATCCCAAAAAATCAAAACAAAAATTTTGTTGAATAGATTATTTTTTTTATTTTTTGGGCTTTGTAACTCATTTTGTCAAAAGAGAATTTTTGGCATTTGAAAAAAACTATAAAAACCTAATTTTTTAGTATATATAGATGTATGTTACTAACCTACAGGGAAGGGGGCAAATCGTGAAAAAGGAAAGAAAAAAAAGATAACACGGAGGCCAAAGATAAAAAAACACGAAAACGCAGAAATAAGAAATTTCCTGTAATCGCCTCTGCCAACACCGCTTCCACCCTCACCACTCTCCCTGTACATCTCTGTCGGGACCTCAAAACCCCTCTCTACTATCTCTCAATCTTCAATCAGTTCATCATCATAAAACCACTCTGTTTCACCTCATCACCTCCGCCTCACCAGCCTCTCTAGTAACTCCCTGTCGTAAACCACCACCATCCACCCTTCATCTTTCTTCGTTCCGCCACTCCTCACCGCCATCTCTCCTCCTCCATCGTTGTTCCAAACAACCACCTTCCATCAACTGTTCTCCATTTCCATCGCCGTAACAACCTCCGCCTCATATCTCCACTGAACTACCCTCCATAACTCGCTTCACTATTCACTCTGTAAACTCTTACCTTCATCTCTGTCACACTGTTTCAATCAAATCTCCTTGTGCTAGTTTCAAAGTGGTGTCCGGATTTGCCTAGGCAGACAGGACTCTGAAGTGTTTGCATATTTGGAAGATGCAATTGTGGTCGAGGTTTCAGGTTTACGTTTTGCCGGAGCTTGAGATGGATCCGCCTGATGTTATGTTGGGTTCCGATGAGTAAGTACATGGTGGAGATTCATAAGGCCATTGTTAAGGTTATGTGTGCGTGTTTGAAGGAAAAGAGGAAAATGAATTAAGAACAAAATGAATCCAGATCTCTCTCCACTCTTATTCTTCCATCCTATGCCTTGGCTGATTATACTCACCTCTGCGTTCATCTATGTTTCCGACTTCGACACTTTCGGTAAACATTCTCATCACTCCCAATTCATATATTGACTAAAAAAAATGTTTCTAGTATTACTATTATTTGTTTAAGCTGTGAAATTTTTTATAAAAGTGATATAAATTTGTGATTTGGAAAATACTGTTTGTGTAGAAAGTTATGCTGAAAAATCATATGATAAATCCTGTTAGTGTGACATTCTGATGTGAGTTCTTACGTAATGTTGTCCGTGTGTAGAAATGTCATGATGTCTTTTTCTTTCAATATGAGATTGTACGTTAACATTTTATTCTTGCTTGTGTCCGATTGAAATTGTGATGATCGATTTCTAGTTAGTTTCGATGAAGGTTTAACGATAATACCGCGTTTATTCGCGTGTAAATCTAACCGAGAAACTCTTGGGACACCGTGTTTTGTGTTATTAATTTTTTAATTTTGATTAAAGTTTGTGATGATCGATTTCTAGTTAGTTTCGATGAAGGTTTAATGATGATGCCGTATTTATTCGCATGTTCATCTAACCGAGGAACTTTGAGGGCAATGTATCGTTTATTTTGAGCAAATTCGAGTAAGAAAGTCATTTTATTTCAAGTATAGTTGAGTGAATAGTGGCTGCCCGGTTTTGGTTCATGCGGTTTAGATGTGTTTAGAACTCAATTCTCCATATTTCGATTGAGTAATAGCATGAATTATTTGGTTAGTTCGTTTGTGAATTGAATACAAATTTGATTTCTTAGTTCTTAATCGTAACATTTATTTGTTCACATGCATCATACAAGTTTGATTTTGGTTTCATACCTTGTTTACTAACCATGTTCACTTTGTCGCCATTCCACTTCATTTCTTTTATCCCACTTATGCTACTAACATATTTGCTACTTGTGAAAATATCTTAAGAATCGTTTAAAAACATTCACTTTCGATAACACATCTACACTCTCTCATTGGTATTTGATTTCAATTTACCATTTCTATTTATTAGTAAGTAATGTATTTATAAATATATATAATACTTAGTATTTGTTATTATTATATTTAGAAATGTAAATATATAGTTGCATATATTACATTTATCTTATACTTTACTGATTTGTAAATAAAATTATATCGTAATGATTCCTCTTTGTGTTGCAATTTCGAATTCGGAGTTCGATTCGACTTTCGAATATGTATGAGCACAAGTATATTAGTTGCCCTTTTTTAGAATTGATTTCTACATAAATCTATTCTAAAGTTAATTAATCTAATAAAATACAATACTCGATATTTAAGTTTCTCCGCATTCGGTTTTTGTTTGTATTCTGTTAAGACATAATTAACTTATTTTGGCGTTTTAATTTATTTTTTATCCTCATTCCGAAAAATGTATCTCAATCCCCTTGTTGCGTTGTAAATAATTTACCGCTTTCTATTTTATTTTATCGTTTAAATCCCCATTTGTAATTGATTTATTGCTCTCCCCAAAAAAAATTGTAATAATTATTTAGCCCGCATTTACTTTATTATTTAATTTAATCGTCACTTACACAAACTAAAAAAAATCGTTTTTCAAATTAATAATTATGAATCATTTTAAACCCGTAAGTCGACAAAGCTACGAAGTGTCGCGATGACCACACATGCACACATATACGCTTGATTCTGGGCCTTCTTACAGTGAGCCTATTTCGATTAATTGTTCTAATTAGTCGTTATAGTATACTAGCCCACTTTGGTAGTACACATGTAATTTAATCTCTTTATGCTTGTGTTGGCCACCTTGTATGGGCTTTGTCGATTTTATTTGCTATATTATTGTTATTCGCAATTACTCGTTTCTCCTTCGTCTCTCGCGCCTTGGTCCACAAACCAAGCTTCTCATTTCTATTAGGGTTTCATGGTAGAGAGTAGGTTTGGTTATTCTCTCGAGATCGATCAAGTTTCAGGAATTGATTAATCATAACCTAATTCATTCTTTCTCCATTCACCAAGCATTTAAAACACTTTCAATAAAACTCGATTCAACGTCGAGTCTTCTTCTCAAATCTCGATCCAACGTCGAGTGAATTTTTCAAAACCTTTTCATAATAAATTCCGAGTATTTAAATTGTTGGTTGCTAGACCAATTGTTTAAATACTGGTGCAAAATGGACTCTGAGTCTTTAAATCGTTGGATGTTAGCCCTATTGTTTAAGACTCTTAATAATGTGAACCTTGTTTCATTTCACCTTTTTCATAAGAAAATCTTTTGGGATGAATAGACAACTCGTTGAGCATTGAGCTCCTCTGATTTCTAGTATTTGAATCGTAGGATGTTAGTCCTATTGTTCGGCACTATTCACCCACATATAAAATCAACCTTAACTCATTTAAATATTTTGTGCGTTCGAGCACCTTTTACATTTAAAACATTTTCAAGATTAGACATGATTCATTTATAATTGAGATGTTTTTTCCTCTATCTACACGGTTTTCGACTTCTCCAATTGAGTACTATAAGCGTTCTCAAACCCTCCCTCATGTTGGTGTGTAGTCTTTTATTCTTTGTCACACCTTATGGGCCTTTAGATGAGTGTTCTCCTTTAAAAATGTTGACTTGTCTTTTCATTTAAAATCAATCAACAAACAATCATTTTCTAGCCGAACTACGGCGCTCTGACCTTCCCATTGCACGAGGGAGTACGTAGGTACTAAGTCTTACGACTAAAGGTGAGCAAAAATAATAAAAACATTTTTTTCTCCCTTTCTTTCTCCTTTTCCACCTTAGAAGATCGTAAATTTCCACATTAACACACGAGCACACTTTCAACTAAATGGGTACCATCGAGTACGATGGATGTGAGGGGTGATAATACATTCCCCTTGCATAACCGACTCCCAAACCTGCATCTCTTAGTCTCGTAGACCGTCTTATTCTTTATTCGTGGGGTTTATTCGATATTTCCCCTTTCCTTCTTGTAATAAATAAAACTCGGTGGCGACTTTATTGTTTCGGTATAATCGAATTATCAGTAAATTAATTTTTCGATAGACATCAACAAAAATATATATGAATTATTTCAGATTTAAAAAAAATAGAATCAGTTAATTTACATATTAAAAATAGTAATAGGACTACATATCTTCTTTTTTTAATTTAAAAAAAATTAATTCTTCAATAAATTTTTACATTTTTTATCATGATTATTATCATAAAAGATGGCATATCTACTTTATTTTATATATATTATTGTTCAAGACACTGCGAGATAAATCATTTAATATTTAAATTAATTTTTTTTCTTCTAATTTTAAGGATTTAGAAAATATAAGTTGTAATTCTTGAAATTCAAAGTATGTCCTTTGGATGAGTTATCCCCTCAGCTATATACTTAAATTGAGAGAATAAATAGATGATATTTTTTTATAAAATAAAAATAATAAATATGGTGCATCATAAAATTTTATCTTAGTATTTTGTTGAATAAGATAAAGTGTTGTTATAAAAGATATTATTTATAGTAATATCTATTTTTATCTAATATAGTCTTTATCACACTAATTTTTATTTTTATTTTCTTGTACAGCAAAACTTTAATCCTAATTCGATTTAAATTACTAATATAATGTTGTGTAAGAAATTGTGATCCTCCTAAAATCTCTTTTGATAATATGTAGATCCTTTTTTTCATTAAAGAAAGAACAAATTTAAAAGAATATATAAATATTATTTCAGATTTAAAAAAAGATAGACTCAGTTAATTTACATATCAAAACTAGTAATAGGATTATATATAATTTTTTTTTAAATTCAAAGAATTAATTCTTATATATATATATATATATATATATATATATATATATATATATATATATATATATATATATATATATATATATATATATATATATATATATATATATATATATATATATATAAATATAAATTTTGTCCTATAAATATCTCAAATTTCGTTTTTAGTCCCTCTAAAATTTTCTTTAAAGAATGGTCCTCCTAAAAGTTTAAATTTTAACTTTTTGTCCCTCCTGCAATTTAGCGATGATTTTTATAATTTAGCGACGATTTTTACGACAGTTTTAACGACGGTTTTAGCGACGCTTTTTTATTTAACGACGAAATTAGAGATCAATTTAGCTACGATTTTGCCACGATGAACCAAAAGTTAAGATTTAAATTTTTAGGAGGACCATTCTTTAAAGAAAATTTTTAGAGGGACTAAAAACAAAATTTGAGATATTTATAGGGACCAAAAACTTATTTAACCCTAAAACTTAAATTTAAATTTAAATTATTAAATTGTGAATTTATTTATGATTTGATATTTTTTTTAAAGTTAAATTCTAGTTATATTTTTGTAAAGATTGAGTCTTCCGGTTCAATAAGTTTTATATCTATATAGTTTTGTTACAAATACCGATCTCTTCAACCAAATTATTCAGTTTAATTCAGTTTAGTCATACGATTTGACCAGTGATCCAGTGATTCTATCAATAAATCACTGTACTAATACCTTTATTAATTTAATTTCCGATCTAATTTTTAAAACAGAGCTAAATTCTTGATCTATCTACACTAAAGTGTAAATAAATCAGACATTTTCAATAAAGTGATACGTTTTATCACCCCTACTTTTATCGGTTTTTTCGGAGGGAATATACTAGAGGTACCCAAGTGTGTACTAGCTACTAGTAGATTCATTAATGAAAAAGGGATACCCACAGATTATTTAAAGAGATTTTGGCATCTAGTTTTTAATAGGAGGACCACAATTTCTTACACAACATTATATTAGTAATTTAAATCGAATTAGGATTAAAGTTTTGGTGTACAAGAAAATAAAAATAAAAATTAGTGTGAGAAAGACTATATTAGATAAAAATAGATATTACTATAAATAATATCTTTTATAACAACACTTTATCTTATTCAACAAAATACTAAGAAATTTTTTTATGATGCACCATATTTATTTATTTATTTTTTAATAAAATATCATCTATTTATTCTTATAATTTAAGTATATAGCTGAGGGGATAACTCATTCAAAGGACGCACTTTCAATTTCAAGAATTACAACTTATACGTTTTTTGTTCTTATAAATATTTTAAATTTTATTTTTAGTCTCTCTAAAATTTTTCTTTAAAGAAGGATCCTCCTAAAAATTTTAATTTTAATTTTTGGTCCCTCCTGCAATTTACTGACAATTTTTACGACGGTTTTAGCGACGGTTTTTTATTTAAATATAATATTTTAATAAAATAATCAAAATGAATAAAAAATAAACCGTACATTTTTTAAAAAATTTAAAAAATATTGAGTAAAAAAAGTAAAAAATTAAAAAAATTAAAAAAGTAAAAATATATCGTTGAACCACCGATTTTTCCAGTTTTTTCGGTTTCCATCGATTTTTGTCGGTTCAACGACATCTTCAATCCAACAATTAAATCAGACCGATTATCTGATCAGTTCTCGGTTCGATCATTTCAATTTTTAAAACACTAGAATTTAGACTCTCGCTCTCTAAAATATCCGTTCAACTCCATTTTACTTTTTTTTCTTTTCTTTTTTTTAGTTTTGCAAATATGAATATTAATATAAAATTTTATATTTTTAAATTTAAAAATATAGTATCCATCAGATTTTCCCATCTCACAGATATTTTTTATAGAATAGATATAAATTTTATACCTTAATCCTCAAATATAACCGCTCTATCCCATCCTATTTTTTATGAACTATAGTGGAACGGACCTAAATGATACGCTGCGAGAATGCTCTTTGCCTCCCCTAAATAAAAGTATAACACTAATATTTTGGTGAAGACATCATTGTCGAGTCACATGGGGAGATTGAGGTCCATAAATATGTTGTAGATTTTAACAACCTCAAATATATTGTTTAGAAAGATTATCAAATATATTCTCGAGACGCATTCATAAATAATAAAAAAAATTAAATTTATTGAATTATTGTTATATATGATGTAAAATAATGACTAAATATATCAATATTTAATAAATCTAAAATTTTGTTACTTGCAAACGTGTCATGTGAGTTGTGAAAGAAGGAGTGAAGACCACGCTTTCTTTGCAGTTATAGCAGCATGGATTCTTGCAGTCGAACCATTATTAACATTTGATTAAGATCGAACCGTTCAAATGCAATTTTTTATATTTTAAATTATAACTTAAAAATTAAACTTTGTATTTTGTGGACCATCAAATTTTAATCCAGCAGATATCAATAGATTGAATGTGTGACTAAGTGTTTTTTTTTTTATTCAGGGAATCAATTTCTAGGATTTTTTGCAGAAACACCCAACACACACGACAAATAAACGCATCAATCAAGTAATAAAGTGGGACGTATATATCAGTCATTATTAGAGTTGTTTTTAATAGCATCCATCTACTATAAATCAATTTGGATGAAACATTTAGAGTCTTATAAAGAATAAGATAAATGTTTAATTTTTATTTGTCTTTGAAATATAATAATTGTGATATATTATTTTCCCTCTCTTTTCAATTATGAAATTTTAGTTTCAACTCCTTCCATTTCTTTTATAATTGTCATTCTTTTTACTTTTTACTCATATAAACAAAAATAATTGTATCTATTAAACAATAATTTTCATTTTAGATATACTACTCTTAACTGTTGATTATTTTAATTTATTTTTTCTTTTATATTAGAGGTAATTTTGAAAAATAAATAATTACTACTTTGAACTTTCATACAATTAAAAAGAAATAATTTTTTTAAAAGTCACAATTAAAAAGGAGGAGTAATATTTTTCTTTCTTAAATTCACAAGGGATAACTTCCATAATGAGTTTAATACCCTTTTTATAATAGGTTTTTAAAATATATTAAAAACTAATAATTTTTGTGATTGTCAAGATCATCAACATGTTCCACACGTAAAAGAGGGATCAAAATTCATTCACAATTTATTATTTTTATGAAAAATGTGTTGGGTTTGGGCCCCTTCCTAAGTAGAGAAAGTTTGTATTTCAATTTTTGTCTCTAAAATCTCTTATCATCTCATCATCATAATGCATCAAGACCACAAATAAGGGTTGGTTATTCTGGTTATCCTATTCTTAAGTTTGTTCTCAAGGGATCGCTAAGCACCTTATTTGTGTATCTCACATATTTGTGGTTTACATTTTTCTAATCTCTAATTAAAATATAAAAATGTTTGCTTTTGTTTTGCATATTTTACACTTTGTAGGTATTAAACCAAAGCATCTGACAAGCGGAGGATTCCGGTATTTTTTTCCTAAACTCTTTCGCACTAAATTTAAAAAAAATTTGAAGTACAAATAAATTTGCACAAGCTGTAAATCGATTTGCACATGCGAAAATCTGAAAAAATAAGGCAATTTTCAAGTTTGTATCTTTGGCTCTAATTTTATTTTTATTTTTGAATTTATTCTTTTGATCACCAAAATAATCCCTACATTATCATAATTAAACTCAATCATACACCCTTATTTGATGACATAAACACCACATTATTTAAATTTGGCTCCAAAAATTAATTTTCAAGCCTAATTCCATTCCCAAACCAAATTTCAAACCACCACTATTTCCTAGCCTTAATCTTATAAATAGAGGCTTCATTTCATTCAAAATTCAAGCTTTTGATAGTCAAATTCACCTTGCTAAAAATCCTCTCTACTCTCCTCATTCTCCAAATTCACTCAAAGCTCTTCTTCTAAAAAGTTAGTAAATTCTTCATTGGAATTTTCTAATCTTTAAGCTAAACCTCCATCCAAACACTTTTTTCCATCAATTCTCTAGATCAAAGTTTGTGTTGATTGATTCTTAGGGCAAAATTGAAGCAATTTTAGTGAAGTGGTATTGTTGTCAATTTTCAAGATCTACAAGTGGTAAATGAGATCTTCATCTTCTACAATATGATCCCTTGATAATTCTTGTGATTTGATTCATTGAGCAATGTTTTTTAGTTTAATGGTATTAATTTCTCAAAATTTGATGGAATTTCCGTGCTCAATTGAATCCAAGATCATAAGGTGTTTGGTAAAAGGTTTGAAAAAGAATTTTCCCTTTTGAAATTTTGTTTTTCAGTTTTTAACAGTGAGCAATCGATTGCACCTGTCAGTGCAATCGATTGTACAACTTATTTACTGCACAAATTAAAAAAAAAAACACAGTGCAAATCGATTTGCACCTGTAGTGCAATCGATTTTCACTGAAGTCAGAATGGTTTTTTGCTTGTTTTTCTTGACTGTTTTGGTGATTTCTCTTTTTCTACTCAATTCTTTTGATGGTTATCTTGGATTGCAATTTTAAATGTAAATTTTTTCTTTAAATTCAATGGACTTTGGGTGTTGATGAAGTTAGATAAATTCTCATTAATTCAAATCTATCTTAGAGTGAATTATTTAATTCATTCTTGGTGCTTTGAGTTAGTGATATATTTAGTGTTTTAATCCACCAAGATGAGGGGTTGAACTTAATGATGAAAGAATTTTGAGATGTGATCTAAGGTGATTTATCATTCCCCTCCGTCTTCATCTTATCTCATTCTTGTTTTGACTTGTACTACATGTCATTTGATGAATGATCTACATATCATTTATCTAACATGTACGGTACATAGATTACTATTGGTCGGTCTAGTTGTAGGGTGACTTCTATATAGGGGTGGCAAAACGGGCTCGGCCCGTGGGGAAAGCCGGTTTTATCGTTATTTTTTGCGGGCTAAGCTTGAATTTTGAACCCGAATATCTAAGTATGTCTACCCCACCTTGCACCGCAAAAAGATAGGGCGGGCATGGCGCGGTCACGGGAAGCCTACGGGCATTAACTTACAAAAAACTTAAATAAATTGTATGGCTCATATCAAAACAAATAGATCATTGTCAAATACAAAACAAACAAATTAATAAATTATCTCTCAAACTCCATCTTCCAACACTAGAGGAGAATTATGTTCTCAGGCGTTTACTTAATATTTGTTCATTGTAAGTAATTTACTCTAATTTTTAATTTGTTTTAACATGCTAATGCTTTGAACTACTATCAAACATATTGAAAAGTTGTTAAGCTTGTTGTTATAACAAGTGTTAAATTTGTTTAAGTACTATTAAATGTTAATATGATATTCTGTTGTTGTTAAATGTTTACCTATTGCTGTTAAATGTTGTCCTGTTGTTGTTAAAACCTAACCTACAGTTTTCTGCCGCTGTTAAATTATATTATGCTGCTGTTAAATATTGTTATGCAACTGTTTATTGCTGTGAAATTGGCTGTTAAATGTAGCTGCTAAATTCTTATGTTGTTAAATGGTTTTATGTGAAATTATGATGTTGTTAATGATCTATGTTTTTAATTTATAGCATGAGTGAAAAAAAAATATTTTTAAAGAGAGAAGTGGACATGTTCGTATGCCCGCGTATCCGTCATTAAACGGGATGGGCCTAGTAAATGAACATGCATATATAACTTCGACCGCCCCGCCCTGCCTCATTTTTTGCGAGCTTTTGCGGGGAGGGCATGCCCGTTTTCCACCCCTACTTCTATATAAGTTACTTGGCGATGGCTTAACGTAGTGCTACATTTTGTCCCTTAAATCAGAAAAATGGTTCTTCGTGGCCCAAGACTTTATGCTTGAAATTGTATAAGTATGATTATGTGTTGATCTATGACCGGTAAAGTTGTCAATTCATCGTGTAGAGATTTTGTTTCTATCAATCTTCTGATGAGTTCTCATAACCTTTGACCTAGGTTCAAGGCTCAAATCATCGCGAACCATATGATTATCTTTTCTTTCTTTATGTGCTTCATTCTTCGTGGCCCAAGCCTTAGACTTGTAAGCCCAAGGATGATTAAATTTTGAGCTATAGCCAATAAAATTATCGATTTATCGTGTAGAGGTTTTGATTCTATCAATCTTCTGATGAGTTCTCACTAATTTTGACTTAGGCTCAACATTCAAATCATTATGGATCCTTCATATAAAACTAACTAATCACTAATTGCTAACATTTAACTTTTAACTTTACTTTTTATGTTTTTTATCGCTTTACTTTAATTTTAGCATTCATTATCATATTGATGTTTATGTCATTTTCTCTTTGTCCTCTTGGACTTTTTATTTTGTTTGTGCTTAAGACATTAATAAAGGACTAAAACCATAAATTTGTTTACTTGGACTTGGCTAATATTCCTATACTTGGAGATTGGATCTTGGACTTAGGATTAGGACCTTGATCTTGGCTCAGAGATTCTGTGACTCTGTTGTTATTTTGTGTGAAATTTTTGGGGTTTATTCCAAGGAATTGGGTTGTTATTTTCTCTGTGTGCAGGTTGTTCTGTTTATGATCGTTTATGACTGTGAATTCCTCTAAATACAGTCGTTACTCTGTCCAATTTTTGTGAAGAATTAATTCCATCTGAGGCATAAGTTTATCTGAGGCTTGGTATTTTTTTCCGGTTACTATGTTGGCTTAACTTTTAATCTAAAGGATGGGAACAATGTATTGGCTTCTTGATGTCAAGTACTAATTTCTTATTTGGTCAGATCATTCTTTTACCTTCACTTTTTAATTTTCGCACTTAGGATAATCCCTTTATCTCCTCCTATCTTCTTTAATTTCAAAATATTCTCTCTCCTTTTCAAAACTCTTCTTGTTGTCAAACTTGAACCGCTTTCACAATAAACTTGGACTTAGGTCCATCCATTTTCAAAAATATTTTTCTTAATAAACCATTAACCAATCTAATAATACTTTGAGATCTTTTCTAAGACAAAAATCCATTAACCTCACTTAAACTTTTTTAGCCATTTTGGCTTTTCTACTTTAAATCACTTTCTCAAATGATTAAACTCTTGTCAATTCTTGTAGTGATGCAAACTACTATACTTCTACGATATGTAGTGAAGTGAGACATTTTCCACTTGATGTTGAGCGATGCTTATTGATAAAAATCCAAGCTATATCCTCCTTTTTGAGATGATAAAATGCCCTTTTCTCATAATTGGGGTAGTAAGTATGTCTTCTACTTGGATATGACGAGGTGTGTATTCTTCTTAAAATTAAACAACACACCAATTTCAGTCTTTTTTACCCAAACTACATGGATTTTGATTTGTTTGTATGTAGGCCTAGAACTCATTGGAAGTTCTATCAAATAAAAATTGTAAAAAAAATACTTATTTTCTCATCTCCTCCAGCTATTTTGTACATAGTTTTTATAGTCATATACACAGATTTTCAAATAGGTTCCTGCGGAGTACCGTAGATGTTTAAGGCACCTAAAACCTTCACTTTACATAACTAACCCCTATACCTTGATCTCTATTTTACTTTAGATTTTATTTGCTCTTTTTCCTAGTCATTTGGAAAAAATAAAAGTGTGGTGGCGACTTCATTGATTTTTATAAGTTAAGTTAATCTAATGGCTTAGTCTCGAAGATTTTTATCGCTACAGAAAGCCCCAAATATGGGAAAAATTCCAATATTTTATTCTTATTTGTAAGTTAGTTTAGTTTGTGATTTACAGTTGTTATCACTATTTTGTGAATCATTTTAAGACTCTCTTGTGTCCTCAATTGATTATAGTGGAACTATTTTCTTTAGTACGGACGACTCATGGTTTTTACTCTCATATTGAGAGATTTTCCACGTTAAAATATTGGTGTTCTTTTTGTTCCTTTATTGTTTGGTTGTTACCTTATATTTGTTGTTGATCCTCAAGGTTCCTACCAGTTTGAGAAATATTATATTCATTGTGTATTAGTACACTATTGTTTCTTAATTTCCCACTAGAGTGGTATCTAAGCTCTTGGTTATGGGCTACTTTATTTGTTTGAATAATGGAGTCAATACAAATATGAAGATGGTATTGTTGAATGGTTCTAATTAGTATTTATGGAAGGGCAAAATGAAAGACTTACTATTTGTGAAAAAACTGCATTTACCGGTTTTTAGTTGTGCAAAGCCGAATTTTATGTCTGATGAAGAATGAAAATTTGAACATCAACATGTGTGTGGTTTTAATCGATAATATGTACGAGATAATATTTATAATCATAGTACTAATGAGACACATGCAAAAACTTTGTGGAAGAAAATATAGTCTTTGTATGCCTCTAAATCAAGGAATAATACATTGTTCTTGTTGAATAACTTCATAAGTTTGAAGTACAAGGAAGGAACTTCTATTTCTGATCACTCGAGTGAATTTCAAGGGCTCCTTGATCAGATGTTTAGAATGAGTATCAAATTTGATGATAAATTTTTGAGATTATTTCTATTGATATCTTTACTAGAGTCTTGGGATACGTTTCAGATTTCTATCACAAGTTCTACTCCTAGAGGTGTTGTTTCTTTGGAAACATTTAAGGGCGATATTCTTAATTAGGAGATGAGAAGGAAGGGACAAGGTACTTCATCTCAATCTGATGTACTTGTCACTGAAAATAGGGGAGAAGTCCTAAAAAATATCTAAAGTGTGGTAGATAGAATAGAAGAAGCAAGTCCAAACCACGATACAAGAATCTAGAGTTTTATTATTGTCACAAAATAGGACACATACAAAAGTATTGTTATCAGTGAAAAATGGATGACAAAGGCAAGAAAGATAAGTCTAAACAAATATATCATGATGATGATGATGATTATGTTACTACTTCTACTAGTAATAATCTTGTTATTCTATGTGATCATGAGTTTATTAATCTCGTATCAAACGAGAGCATGTAGATAATTTACAGTGATGTTATATTGCATGTTACACCAAGGAATGATTTCTTCACATATTATACTTTTGTTGATTTTGGAGTGTTAAAGATGGGTAATGATGGTGTATCTAAGGTAATTGGTGTTGATGATGTTTTCTTGCAAACCAACATGGGAATACAATTGTTGCTTAGAGGTGTTAAACATGATCCATATGTCCACTTTAATTCGATCTATGTGCATATTCTTGACGATTGTGGTTATGACAATCACTTTGGTTCTGGAAACTCGGAGAAGGTAACTTTATTGTGGCTATAGGAGAAAAGCTTTCTAAATTGTATTAGACAAAATCTTTGGTTTCTAGGGACAGTGTGAATGTTTTCGACATGGAAGCTTATTTGTGTCACCGAAGGCTTAGTCATATTAGTGAAAAAAGGTAGAATGTTTTAGCCTAAAAGGATGTTCTTACATGTTTAAAGAATGAATATTTGGAGAAGTGTTCTCATTGCAAGACTGGTAAACGGACTAGAGTATCTTTCAAGAGACATCACCCCTCAAGGAAGTAAATGTTGCTCCAATTGGTACATTCTGATGTTTGTGGTCCAATAAAGGTAAAATCCTTTAGTGGTGCACTTTATTTTGTTACCTTTCTTTGTTGATGATTCCAGGAAACTATGGGTTTATGCCATAAAGACAAAAGACCAAGTGTTGGAGAAGTTCAAAAAATCCCATGCTTCGGTAGAGAGGCAGACAAGTGAGAAGCTGAAATGTGTTCGTTCTGATAATGGTGGTGAGTGTTGTGGACCATTTGATTCATATTGCAAGAAACATGGTATTGCACATGAAAAGACTCCTCTTAAAACTCCTCACTTTAATGGTTTAGGAGATAGGATGAATCAAACACTAATTGAGAGAGTAAGGTGTATGCTCTTCGAAGTTAAGTTGCCAAGTCATTATTGGTGTTAATTCTCTATTTTTGGTATTAGAATTATGTTTGATAAAACTAACTTAGTTTAGACATGTTGAATGAAGATGTTCTATCAACTAGAGCAACATTTCGAATGTGATGTCCTATGAAGGTTCATCAGACATTGTGTATTTATACATCTAGATTATTGAATATTTTAGTTTGTTTCAGGTGCAAAATATTCTATGAATATTATGTGGCGCACAAGTTGAAGATTGAAAAAGATTCAAGTTAATTTTGTGGAGAATTGTTAGTTTCTAATTATAGAGTTAATTGAGGAAATTAATGATTGATGTCTTATATTTGTGGAGATGATTCAGGAGCACTGTTGATGCGGTAAAGCGACAAGCAAAGAGTTGGTATTATTTTTACCGGGTGATATATACCGGTTAGGTTATATCATATCGTGTCCACAGAGATTGATTATTGACTCGTCGTTCGAAAATTCTACCGTTAATGAGTTTGGGATTAAAAGAAATGAAAATAAAAGACAAAAAGTAAATGAACAAAAAGTATAAAGGATAGACAGCTTATCCAGAACGAATGTAAACTACCCGTCACAGACTTAAATCTACCACCCATGTCATACTCGGCCTACGATACGCGTCCGTGTCATCACATATCTCTCACAATCTAAGCTATTTCTAACCCAAATTGAGAATCCTCTCGAATCACCTCGATATCCATTTCTGGCCTACCTCGACAACCAGAAGTCAACTGCGTCACCTCCATACCCATCTTTGGCATACTTCACCAACGCAGAGGCATTACGATTAGATACTCTATAGTGAATGTCAGCTCTAAACCCATTTCAAGCATTCAGAAACTAACAGGTAATCATCCTAGGAAAGAATCTAAGCAATCTATCTCTAGTAAAGCTTAAATCCCTAACATAGAGTAAAAACCTAAGACAATCACCAACACAAATTCGTAAAGCAAACTTTATACAACGTCATGGGCGAAAAATATACATGAGTTATGAGTAGATATACATACAAAACCCAACAAAAGAGATTACAAAGAAAATAGAAGAAGAGGAACCAAACATTTCTTGGTTTGTCAACACCAATCGATGAGGGATTCGACTCCGGATCATCCAAATGCAAGCTCCAATGTTGTTTTCCAAGAAAATTTATCAAAAAAATGATGTTGATAGTGTTGGGACTCAAAAATACCCAACCCATAACCTAAAAATGTGTTTTTAGCCCCTTTAAAAGAATTCTGAAGTCGCAGGGCACGCTAAGCGCGGTATTCGCGCTAAGCGCGGTCTGTGATGTTCAGCATCTTGTTTTTGCCATATCTTGAGAACCGTAACTCGGAATTGCGCCCGGTTTGAAGAGTTGAAAAGCTTATTAAATTTCCTATATAACCATGACAAAATATCAATCAAATTGATGATTTTTATTCTTTGATTTTGAGCTTTATTCGTTGATGAGTTGCTCTAATCGCACGTTTGAAGCCGTGTCTTCGACACTTTATTACTCAATGCTCCAATTATGAATGAATACCTATAAAAGAGATGAAAAACTATCAAATGATACAATATTTACACAAAAAATCAATTATTCTATTATGTACACATTTATACAAAAAGCGGGGATTTATTCGAACAAAAGAACCGATAAGTGCCACAAAACGTATATACAAAATAACTACATTTTGGCACTTATCAACTCTCCCCAACTTGAAACATTGTTTGTCCTCAAACAAAGTCAAGTAAACCTAAAGAAACAAAAGATGATAATCAAAGAATCACGAATCAACAAGTTTTTAAAACGGAAAACAAATGTATGATTCAAACAAAAACGTACACGACAAAATACAAACTGATCACCATACTACAACAATAACATATAAACGAAACAAATCCTAAGTACAAAAATCATGCAAAACATTAAAAAACAAAACAAACTCAATCATGAATCACACCTAGCAAAAATTCATCGCTAGATGAAGAACACACAAAGGTGAGGGATAAAAACACTCCTCCACAATCTTGCAAACAATAGACTAAATTATGCATTCATCCAAAAACGTATTGAAAATACCAATGCAAGAATCACAAGGGCTTTTCAAGGTTGTAATGTGGCTTGGTTAACAAACAAGTGATAAGTCCTAAAGCTAATCGACACAAAAACTTGCCTAAACCTAAGAGAGTGATCAACTCACAAAGTTCCAAACAATATAATTTCAATCAAACTTATTCTTCATCACAAATTTCACACCAAACACACCTCACTTATTAACATAACATAATTCCCACTCTTTTTGTTTTTCTTTTTCAAAACTTTTCTCTTTTTTCTTTCTTTTTCTAATCTTTCTTTTTCACATTTTTTTCTTTTCTTTCTTTTCTCTTAACCTCATACCAACCACAATATAAGTACATAAACATTCATCTCCCCAACTTGAACTCAACCAACATCATTATGTGAATACTCCCCACTTTCTAAGGCAAGGTAAAAATCCATACAACAACATATAGTTGAGGGTTCAAGAAACAAAGAAATCAACATCCATACAAAAAAAAGTGAATTGACACTCATAGACAAGCATCAAGTTCAAATAAAATTGGATGTTGATAAAAGTTCAAAGGGGCTAACAAAGGATCACACACTCACAAGGTGAATTGAATATTTGGCCAAGGTAGTTATGCTCAAAATCAACAAAATGCCTTGATCATTTTCTTGCAATCATACAATCAACACAAAACACAAGATTAAGCATAATAAAATCTAGTTAAAACAAGAATGTGGACTCTCAGTATATGTAAACAATGGAAAGCTTCCTCACATTTATGGTTAAAAATGGTACTAAAGTGATTCAATTCATGAGCAAGTAATGCAAAAAGAATGAATAGCATGGTAATTATACAAATGATAAATTTCCTAAACATGTTGTGCTATAGAAAGCGATAAACGAGTACCTGACGTGTACCAACTTTGAAAACTATCATTACCATACATCCTCCAGTTGAAACGATCAAACTCAGAAAATCACCTCAAAAGTCTTCAAGTTACCGGACCAAAATTTGAGTCCAAACAACAACAAAAGAATTAGGAAAACAAAATTTACAATATTTACAACCAACAAAACTCCTCAAGCTAAACACGACAAGCTTGCGGAATAACAACAAATTACATAACAAAACAAAAGCAAATAACGATACAAAAACTTGGTGACAATGAATTAACAAGTTGAAAAGTGAAGATTTAAAATTAAGAACAAGTCCTATTTCAACTTGTTAAAACACAAGTCACCACACACATAAACAAACATGCTTGTTTTACGTCGTAAGCTCGACGCCTTTATTGTGCGAGCACTAGTAACCTCCTCTTGTCATGCCATGGTATTGCCACACCGCGCAAACCTAAAGAAAGTGTTGTAAAAACCACACAACAAACGTTACGAGTACGAGACAATTCACAACATCACATGAAAACTAAGAAAATCACAAATATGTACAAGTATGGAAAGTAAACACACAACATGTACATGTAACATATACAAGTTCATATACAAAACCTATACAGCATTTACAATAATTACAAAACTCAAAAACAACGGAATTATCGCAATACAGAAACAATAAAACCAATCCCCAACAACGGTGCCATTTTGTTGATGCGGTAAAGCGACAAGCAAAAGGTTGGTATTATTTTTACCGGGTGATATATACCGGTTCGGTTATATCGTATCGTGTCCACAGAGATTGGTTATTGATTCGTCTTTCGAAAATTCTACCGTTAATGAGTTTGGGATTAAAAGAAATGAAAATAAAAGATAGAAAGTAAATGAACAAAAAGTATAAAGGATAGACAGCTTATCCAGAACGAATGTAAACTACCCGTCACAGACTTAAATCTACCACCCATGTCATACTCGGCCTACGATACGCGTCCGTGTCATCACATATCTCTCACAATCTAAGCTATTTCTAACCCAAATTGAGAATCCTCTCGAATCACCTCGATATCCATTTCTGGCCTACCTCGACAACCAGAAGTCAACTGCGTCACCTCCATACCCATCTTTGGCATACTTCACAAACGCAGAGGCATTAAGATTAGATACTCTATAGTGAATGTCAGCTCTAAACCCATTTCAAGCATTCAGAAACTAACAGGTAATCATCCTAGGAAAGAATCTAAGCAATCTATCTCTAGTAAAGCTTAAATCCCTAACATAGAGTAAAAACCTAAGACAATCACCAACACAAATTCGTAAAGCAAACTTTATACAACGTCATGGGCGAAAAATATACATGAGTTATGAGTAGATATACATACAAAACCCAACAAAAGAGATTACAAAGAAAAGAGAAGAAGAGGAACCAAACATTTCTTGGTTTGTCAACACCAATCGATGAGGGATTCGACTCCGGATCATCCAAATGCAAGCTCCAATGTTGTTTTCCAAGCAAATTTATCAAAAAAATGATGTTGATGGTGTTGGGACTCAAAAATACCCAACCCATAACCTAAAAATGTGTTTTTAGCCCCTTTTAAAGAATTCTGAAGTCGCAGGGCACGCTAAGCGCGATATTCGCGCTAAGCGCGGTCTGTGATATTCAGCATCTTGTTTTTGCCATATCTTGAGAACCGTAACTCGGAATTGCTCCCGGTTTGAAGAGTTGGAAAGCTTATTAAATTTCCTATATAACCATGACAAAATATCAATCAAATTGATGATTTTTATTCTTTGATTTTGAGCTTTATTCGTTGATGAGTTGCTCTAATCGCGCGTTTGAAGCCGTGTCTTCGACACTTTATTACTCAATGCTCCAATTATGAATGAATACCTATAAAAGAGATGAAGAACTATCAAATGATACAATATTTACACAAAATATCAATTATTCTATTATGTACACATTTATACAAAAAGCGAGAATTTATTCGAACAAAAGAACCGATAAGTGCCACAAAACGTATATACAAAATAACTACATTTTGGCACTTATCAACTCTCCCCAACTTGAAACATTGTTTGTCCTCAAACAAAGTCAAGTAAACCTAAAGAAACAAAAGATGATAATCAAAGACTCACGAATCAACAAGTTTTTAAAACGGAAAACAAATGTATGATTCAAACAAAAACGTACACGACAAAATACAAACTTATCACCATACTACAACAATAACATATAAACGAAACAAATCCTAAGTACAAAAATCATGCAAAACATTAAAAAACAAAACAAACTCAATCATAAAACACAATGTAACACGGTGAATTGACTTTATAGGATTTTGTATCGCAAATGTGCGGATAGCAAGAGTCGCCATCGACTTTTCTTTTATCCAATTAAGGGAAGGTAAAAAGTATAGAAAAAGTCCTTCGTTAGATTCTGAGTAAGGGAGAAGGTTATGAAAAGGGAAGGTATTAGCACCCCTTTTCATCCGTAGTTATCTACGGGCTCTTAGTTTCTCTTAGATCATCTTTTTAAAAGTGCTTTCTGTGTGTTTGACAAAAATGTTTTGAAAAAGGCATTTCGCTTTGACTTTGTAATGATTCATGTAGGAATGTATACAAAGTGTTCGGAAATGTTTCGTTTTGAAAAGAGTTTGAACTTTGACAAAAGTGTGTTGTGTGAAAAGTATTTTGATAGAGCAAGCAACTAAAAGTCTTATTACCTATTCAGAATTGGTCGTTTTCGTGTTATTTTACGTTCCTTTAGAATAGCTCTATCCATACCATTAGTTGGTAGGTAACCCTATTCGTTGGATGTAAGCGGGGACATTCGAAGGGACATCGGATGGTCGTAGAAAGCAACTTGTAGGAAGTATCCTAGCACATTCGAAGGGACTATCATTATTTTTCGTAGGCGACAATCGAGGGTCAAGATCATGTATTTGGAGGCGACATCGTGGGTCTATGATCTTTGTATCGAAGGGTCTATGATGATTTGTTTTAAAGGCAACGGTGCTAGGATACCTCTACGTTCGAGGGACTTGACCATTTGAATTCGTAAGGCAACGAGAGAGAATTACCCTAAGGGGTGCATGTGTGAAAGAGTGTGTTGATTTCAGGCATATTATCTTGGTATTATGAGTGAGCTATGTCCATTTTATCTTGCCATACACGCCTAGTTACTAGCAGTTTATAGGGTGCGGATTAAAATGCGGAAATGTAAAGTGCGGAAAGATAAATCCTACGCTATTACATGGCTTTCGGGCAGATACATAATTTAAACTTGCAGAAAATAAAACCCTAATTAAAACTATTACATCCCATGAGCAATTACATTATTTGAAAAAAGAAACGATAAAGAAAAATCACCCGAAACGGGATAACCTGTAAAAAGATGAGAAATCGGAAAATACGAGAGAAATCGAATAAGAGGAAAATGTTAGTAAAAATGCAAATTTTTGAATGAGAAAAATATTTCATGCTGGAAATAACATTAATATGCTAAAATAATTTTTTGGGATTTTTTGGAGATGATTTAATAATTAAAAACTAATTAAAAGTGATTTAAATGATAAATTATGAACAAATTAAATATGCATGCAAAATAATGTTTTTTAATTTTATAAATTAAATAAACATTTTCTGGAAATAATGCAAAAAGAAAAATATTTTTTGGTGTTTTTTAATGCATGATAAAAATTGTTGAAAAGAAATTAAAATGCATGAAAATATTGAATAAAAATAGAATATAGAAAAAAAAGAAAATAGTTTGAGTTTGTGAAAAGAAAAACAAATCTGGTCCTGATGAGGCTCGAACTCATGACATTGGAGAGCATCTACCAACAGTCCATGCCTTAACCACTAGGCCAAGTGTCATTTGATGTTTGAAAAGTTGAAAACAATTGCATTTGGATGCTGACGCGTCCTGGATGTGTTTCAAACTGAGTCAGCCACGCGTGGATCCCAGTTGACTGGATGGACAAATCAGATTGCTTGCTTTCGCCATGCATGCTTCGCCGGATTCCACATCGGTCAACGACGCCGGAGCCCTAGCTCCGGTCGTCTTCTCCGATCAAGCAAATTCTAAAACCTGCAAAACACGAAAGATAAATGGAAAAGGAATACCCTACCCCCCTAAATCGACCCTTGCGAATCCAATGGTGGCATTAGTTTTCCCTGAAAGTGCCTGTATAGGCCGGTTCGAAGAAGACAGTTCAAAAACCCTAACTATGGCAATTCCTTGTTTTCATGTGCAAGCTTCGAAACGATGGCCCAGATCGATCACATGGAGTCTCATGAACACAATAAAAGCATTAGAATCAATGGAAACACGCAGAATAGTAAAATGCAAAATCAAGAAATATTTGAATATGTATGCATGTATATAGCTCGATTTAGCTTGCTTTGATCAATAACAATGATGCATTCTTACTCAATCTTACCCCCAGAGCACGTTTGGATGGCTGGAAAATAAAATTCGATTTTCACCAATTCTTGAAAATTTTTGACAAAATAAGGGTTGTTGTAAGGGCTAGGGTTTCATGTCCTTGGCTGTGTGTATTGCTGGCTATTTATAGAGGGATTTGAGAGAGAAAAAACAAGGCAAAAAGATTTGATTTGGAATACATTCAATGATTTTCAAATAAAATCAAATTTTTGGAAAGAAATTTGATTTTCTCTTTAATGTATGATCATGCACGAAATTGGCAAGTTGTATGGGCTTCCTTGGACCTCAAGTTTGATCAAAATCCAATCATCTTGAAAAAATATCTTATTTTCATATTTTATATAATTTAATTTTGAATTAAATGGTTTAAAATTCAAAAATAAATTAATAAAATAGAAAATTGCCATGGCCAAGCATTTATGGGTCACAAATAATGTCATGAACAAGTTTGGATCAAAAGATTATAGGCCCATTTGGAAAATTTTGCATTTTGACCAAAATATCCTTTTGTGCAATTGTCCAAAATTGCCCAACTTCTGAATAGTGTATCTTGCTCAATTTTCCACATTTTTGAGTGTTCTTGGACTTTTTGGAAATATCTAAGAGTCCTCTAACCAACCTTTTTGGTCTCATCTCAATTGAGTTTCCATGCTCAATATATCTTCAAAACAAAAGTTGACTTTTGTTGACTTTGAAAAGGACACAGAATGTTTTGATCCATACCTCTCAAATGAAGCATTTTTGAACATTCTTGTGAGATATGAAGTTGTAGAGAATTGAATTTCCTTCAAAACAAGAGGTGGTGGAAAATTTCTAAGAAAGTATGAAGAAGTTATGATCACCAAAGTTCATTGACTTTTCTCAGAGAAACCCTAATTTAGAAAGTTTGATTTTTGAGCAAATCTTGGGTTTTCTTGATGAATCATGATCAACCCTTGATCAAATGATGAATGTAACTTCAAAATGAGGATGTTGACCAAAAATCATGAAGTTTGAGTATGTTGACCACAGTTGACTTTTGTCCAATACAACTGATTTTCAACCATCTGAGCAATTGTCTGAGGAAATTTGACTTGTAAGGCTTGAACCTTGTCATGGAGAATCTTTGAGGCATATGAGGAGGCATGAAGACCATTGGAAATGTTTGAAGTCCATCTTGATCTGAGAAATGCCAAACCCTAGTTTGGGTTGATTGTTTAGGAGAGGGTTTGTCTGATCAACCTTTGAGGAATCCTTGAGCATGGATGTATGGAATGTCTTGAGAAAATGGAGGGCAAATTTTGGGGTATGACAGCTGCCCCTGTTCAATCTTCTTGTACTGGAAGGGTTAGATTGGCATGTTCGCCTTTCGTGACCTGGAGGTAGAAGATGATTGAACACTCGAGTACACCGAAAATTTGCACTCGGTGATGCGGAATGGGCTTCTGATGCCATTTGGAGAAGGTAGAGACTTATTGGGAATGAGTCGTATGCTAGACTCGAGAATGTCGTCTGAATAGAAGGACCGTCGGGGATGGGCTTAAGATGCCATCTGGAAAGATTGATGCTGGAGAGTGAGCCGTACGCTAGGCTCTATAGATGTTCTTGATAGTGGAAGGAGCATGGAGATGGGCTTAAGATGCCATCCAGAGGGAGTCGTATGTTAGACTTCGTGCTCATATTTGAATGAAGTTGTTGGTTTGTATTGGTTTTTTAACCAAATATGCAGCATTCTAAAGGTGGTGAAATGTTGATCAATAGTCGGAGATGGGCTTAAGATGCCATCCAAGGCAACTGAGTCGTATGCTAGACTCTGTAGTTGCTGTTGATAATAAGAAGGAATCAGAATAGATCTTCGCGCTGATTACTCTGAGGGAGGTAGTAGTTGGCAAAAATGTGGATATCTTCCTGCATCGGTATTGATCCACTGCCTGTTATCGGAGGATAACTTGTGATCGTTCGGATAAGGTTTCCCGTCTGGCTTCAGGTATTAATCCTGGATCTGTTGTCGGAGGACAACGAGGGCGGTCATCCGGATAGTTTTCCCGTCTGGATTCGGGTCTTAATCCTGGACCAGTTGTCGGAGGACAACTAGGGCGGTCGTCCGGATAGTTTTCCCGTCTGGATTCGGGTCTTAATCCTGGACCAGTTGTCGGAGGACAACTAGGGCGGTCTTTCAAATAGTTTTCCCGTCTGGATTCGGGTCTTAATCCTGGACCTGTTTGCGTCAGAAGCGATTTTCACCTGTTTTGGAGAAAACAAGAGAAATTTTGATAGAATATTTGTTAGTCTTATGCAAAGTATGATGCATGACGATGTGTATGAATGACATATGCATATATTGTGACTTTATGAGAAATGCATGAATGATAGATGTCGTGGTATTTCAAAACATATCCATCTTGAAGAAGATGCGGATGTTTTGTTTGAGGATTTCTGACTTCTGCTTGGGGACGGAACGGATGGAGATCCTGAGAAGAAAGAAAACTTTGATTCCTCCGGTGCACTATCTGACCAAGTCTTGAAGCTAGATATTGTTGAGAATTTCATAAATAAACCCTGCTGGGGAGAGTCTGGGAGGTACTCTACTGGGGATTTTGAGTGTAGATCCCACCGGAGAGCACTTGTGGTTGTTGAGAGACCGGATTAGAAGAATCTGGAGCCCGTTGGAATCTCTGACTGGGGAAAAAGGATGTAGGTTTCCTCCGGTGCACTATCTGACCAAGTTTCAAGTCTGGATACTACTGCTGGAGAAAAAGAAGGGGAATTTGTTGAGAGATATTCTGCTGGGGATAAACACCTCGGCTGGGGATGAAGTGTTATTGCTCGAAGATGGGTGTGGCCTGATTAAGTTGAGCGGAATCACTGCTTGGGGGTCCTCTTCCTCTCTGTGGGGAAGGTTTTGTGGTGAGTGACATCTCTGTGAGGATCACGCTCTGTGGGGGAAATGCATTGGTGACTTTCGTCGTCATCTCAATTCCTGAAGCCTGTAGTAATTACTTTCGTATGTTCTTTTCGCATGTTTGTAAATAGATTCTTATTGTTAGATGCATATAATCATTCAAAGCAAACGTTGGACTTTATGCAAACAACAACAGTGAAAATTATAAAGAGAAAGAAATTTGTATTTATTTGAAAGGTGGTGTATGGCCAAGTAGTCTGTATACAAGAGAAGTAAAAAGCTATGCGGAAACAATCTCGTTAAGTTCCAACTATGCTAGTACTCATATATTTCAACTATCTCATCTCCTTGCTGTCAGTAGAAAGTGAGTGAATTGATCTTCGCCATTTGAATCTTGAATGCTGATAGTAGTCTGGAAGTAGGTGATCCGTGTCATACCCCAATTTTTGACCTAATATACCACCTTACATTTGCATCATTGCATCACTAAAGTTCAGATAGCATTAATCGGGTGTAGCATTCACAAGTCAAAATTAGGGTTTCATCAGATTTTCATCTGAGTCAAGAGGCAACCAATTAGGGTTTGAGTTTTTCTCACCTCATTTGATCTATCTTGATCAAATCATCAACCTCTGATCATCAGATATCCATTTTTTCTCATAGATCAATCGAGGATCGACCAATTAGGGTTTTGATCGAGCATGAGTATTCTCTGACTTTTTGAGCAAGAAATGACTTTTTTGGATAGAGATTGGTCATTATATCTTAGATACAACATATTGACCTAATTTCTGGATTCAAAACATCACAGAAGTTCACAGACTTCATCAGTCAATTTCAAAAACATCTGATGAATTTTCATCTGCACAGAAAAGTCAAACTTTGACTTTTGGTCAAAATTTTCAAAACAAAACTTTTTCAATCATCAAAATACTTCAAATGATCCATCATGATCATAGAATTTGAAAAATTCAACAAAAAGTCAAAAGTTTTCATACTTAGAAAATTTTCTAAGTGTTGAAATTTCTTATTTTTTCCAAACTTCATGCCATTTTTTCACCTAGTTCCAATTTGAATTGAAACAAACTCAAAATATGAAAGTTGTAGCTTGTGAAACAAGCTTTCCAAAATGTCCAAGAAATCTCGAATCCATGGAGTCTAGCTATACTTTTGAAATTGAAACACAAGGCTCCATGAACTTGATTTTTCAAAGTTCAAAACATCACATTATAGGTCATTTTGAGATTTCTTCATCTAGAAGCAATACAACCATGCCAACTTGATCATTGAGCTGATAAATATCAGCTAGATATAATTAAGATGGGATAAGATCAATTGGAAGATTTTTCACACATGGTAAAAAGAGGAAACTTCCTTTTTCTTTTGAAAAGTCTTTCTTACCCTTTAAGGCATCCTTGATTTACCAAAAGCCATGTACTCTTGCCTAACATTTTCAGAACCATTGGCCTATAAATTGATCATGATTTCAAGTTCAAAACTACACCAAAGCAATGCAAAGTTATGCTTTCTCACTTCTTTCTTCAAAATCAAGAAACATAATGCACTTTTGAGCAAACTTGCAATTTTTAAATTCAGTGAAAACCATGATAAACTTTGGTGTCAAACACATTCCAATATCAATACTAAACTTGTTTGAATCATAAAATCAACCCAAGAACAAGTAAAAATCAGAATTGAACTTCATGTTTTCAAAATTGCCCAAACTGCCATAACCATCGAATTCCATTCTAGACTTGGTTAACTTGTGTTGTGAGCATTCAAACATCATCCCTGAACCTCATAGGGATAATCCAAACCATTAGCCAGCATCTGTAACAGCTTTAACACGACTTCCAGTTTCCATCTTTGAGCTTATGCAGGTGAACTTGTGTAGCACGATCCAGCTTGATTCAAGGAGTGCAGACCATCCCTACAGCTTCCCTAGCATCCGTTGAAGCTCATACAATCTTCAAATCCATTCTGGAAACACGTTTGCATCTTCTTCTATCTCAACCTGAACAGGTATGAACTCGAACTTGGATATCATAATTCTTTGAACTTAAACGAAAAAACTCTTGGCCAATCTCTTTCTGCACTCATCACGATTATAAACCCTCAAACAAACTGAAAAATCATCAACTATGCATCATTTAATTTGAAAAATTCAGTTTTAGGGTTCATCACGATTTCTGGAAATTTAATTGTGTTAGGCTAAAAATAAATGCAATTAACAGTCATCTTCATGTTAGTTGTGAAAAACCGAGCAATTTTCATGTTTACTTCATCCAATTTCATTGAGAAATGAAGATTTTAGCTTGAATTGTTGAATCTGAAAATCAAACATGAAGAACAAGCTTGCGCGCGTGTTCTTGAGATTTTTTAAATTCAAAATTTCCAATCTTTTATCAACACGTGTTCTGTATTCATAAACACTAAACACGCTTGTCCCAGTGGTTTCCAGCACGCCTTTAGTCTCCTCTGCCACGTAGCCACCCCTTTGGTCCTAGGTTCAATCCTTGTGGAGACCATTCTTTTTCAAACTTTTCCATATTTTCATGTTTTTTTTACAAAACTTTCACAATTTTTTTAACCAATCAAAACTCCTCATTTTGAGGTGATTTTTTGTACACTTGTCAATAAATGTATCTATTTTATGATAGTGCAAAAATTTTTAGAAAAAACTTTCATCTGATTATATTTTAATCGAGCCGAAAACGATGTTCTGAGCACTTTTCAAAACACCTTTTAAAGGTGAATTTTTCAAGTTTTCGACTTCCGATTCTTTTCAAAACTTCTCATAAATGAACTTCACATTTCAAAACTTTTTCAAAATCATTTTTTTTTTTTTCAAATCATCTTCATGATCGATCCGATTTATAAAATTTTTAAAATTCTCGAATTCATTTTTCATTGTGTTATATATTTTTATTATTTATATTTTATATTTTATTTTACGTTTCTTCTTGTATACCAAAACATTTTTTAACATACATTTTTTTTTTCATATTTTTTTATATTTTTTTTTATTTTTTTTGCATTTTTTTTTTTGAAAAGCATTTCATGTTTATGACTATAGAAATATCATCAAATCTTTTTTTTTCATTTTTGATATTTTATATAAATTATGTAAATTAGCATAAACTTGAATGTACATGCATTGTTTATATTTTTATAAATTTTAAATACATATTCCCTTGTTATTTATCGATAAGAATTATCCAATTTAGCCCTTGGCTTTATAAAATAATTTCTTTAGCCGCTTGCTTTTCAAGACTCCTTAGTTTCCTAGGCTTCATATAAGACTCTCCCTTTGAGTCGTTTAGGACATCGATTTTTGCGAAGAGGTGGCAAAGTCACCCTCTTTCCAAAATCATTCTACAATGCCTAAAATTTGGTGAAACTCTTCAAATGGATGATTTCCGCTATAATTTTATGCAAACCTATAATCGTTGAATGCTTGACTTAATGATGAAAGACCATTTCTGGGCCAACACGAAGATCCATGACTTTTTATCCTTTTTAATTATCCAATAATGGCTTCATCCCTTTGAAAAACTCCATCTAAAATTAGATTATCTAATAATCCAAGATATATCGCTTTGTAAAGTCATAACAAACAAAAACTTCTAATAATGACTTTTTTCACATCATCTTTTTCACCCTAATTGTAAAGTAAAAGAATGGCAAAAGACTTCTAAAGATAATCAGCATCAATAATCTTTTGAAAAAACATCTTAATGGTGATAAAGATTATTAATTTTGAATAAAGTAATCATATAATGCAAAGACTTCTAATAATTTTAATTATATCCGAGTGTGCTTTGATTATCATAGCTTTTGAATATCGTGAATGGCACTTTCATCCTCCGAGCAAATTTTTTCTTTATCAAACCAGTTTTTGATCAATAAGATTCCGAGCATGCAAACATACGATGCAATGATCCGGTAATGCACAATGACAACACATAAATTCCTGAAATACCAAAGGAGAAACTTCACCAATCATAAAAATTGCAATTAAAACACACAAGCAAGATAAATTATAATATTAAAGCTATAGATAAAATATATATTTTATTTGCCCTCTTATCTTTTAATCTTCCCAAATGCTTATCTAGTTGCTAGTCATAAGCAGATGAGGGTATTTATATTCCTTAATAATCTTGAAATAAATCATTTTTCTGTTATTTGAATAGAAAATATTTCTTTTAATTAAAGAAAGCAAAAGTAATATATTTTTGCAAAAGCTTAAGAATTGAGTTTTCCTTTATTTTGAAACATAAAGAAACTACCCAAAATCTTCTCTTTATAAACTCATCCTTTGGATACTGATTGGCCCCTTTTGCGTTTTCAACTTGCCTTTTGTACATGTTTTGAATATATCCTTAACTTTTGCCCGAACCATTTTTCGCCGATGCCCTATTTTTGCCTTTTATGGTCATCTTTAGCGGAGTCTTCTTTTGCGTATGTCCTTTTTTTGAATGTCCTCACTGTGGTGTAAGCCTCCATCCATCTTGACATCATCTTATTGACGGTGTCCAATTTGCCACAGGTGGTGATGAATGATGCAATGATTTGAAATTCAAACCCATAAACATTAGTGGAACTGAGTTGCTTTAGGATGTAACTTGAGTTGATTTTATCTCTTGCTCTTGGTCAATCCATAGCATGCTTCAAATCTAATCAATCAATTTGTCAAGATGGAGATGCGTTCTTGACAACTGCATGAAATCTGATGCATTGAAATGGTCTGGAAGATGTGATGGGTATCGGATTGGTGGAGGACGTAATCCTATGATAGGAAAGGGGATGGTTTCTTAATGTTTCTGAGTCTCGGTCATGGTGAAGAGCAAATATGAAACATCTCATACCAATCATTTGACCGTTCATTAGAGTTATAGGTCATTTGTCCTTGATGTGCTTCGCGGTTCATCTATCTTCGGACAATGGAGTTAGGCTACGAAGGTGACCTAGAAGCGGCTTATCTATGATCAAGATATATATTGTTTTGATGATTAAGATCCGATTAAACTTTTCGGAGAGTGAAGTCGTTAACTTTTCAAAAATCATTTAAAATGAATTTTCGAAACAAAAGTGAAATCGCCACCTAATTTTATTTGTTCTAAAAGAAGAACGGGAAAATATAGATAAAACCCACGAGAGAAAAGAATAAGACGGTCTACGAAATTAAGAGATATAGGTCCGGGAGTTGGTTATGCAAGGGGAAGGTATTAGCACCCCTTACATCCATCGTACTCGATGGTACCCATTTAGTTCAAAGTGTGGTTGTGTGTTAATGTGAAAAATTTTACGATCTTCTAAGTTTGAACGGAGAAAGAAAGGGAGAAGAAATGTTTTTATTATTTTTGAGTTTGACACGGTTTTGAAACCGCGTGCCTACGTACTCCCTCGTGCAATGGGAAAGTCAAAACTCCGTAGTTCTTCTAGAAAATGATTGTTTGTTGATTGATTTTAAATGAAAAGACAAGTCGTCATTTTTAAAGGAGAAGACTCGTCTAACGTCCACAAGGTGTGATAAAGAAATAAAGGACTACGCACCAACATGAGGGAGGGTTTGAGAACACCTCTAGTACTCAAGTGGAGAAGTCGAAAACCTTGGGAATAGAGGAAGAAGTATCTCAATTATAAATGAATCATGTCTAATCTTGAAAAAAGGTTTTAAAGGTAGAAGGTGCTTAGAGCGCACAAAAGATGTTGAGTGTGTTGGAATTGATTTTAAATTGTGGATGACAAGTACCAAAACGTTATTATCCTCTAACGATTCAATACTCGAGATTGGTGATTGAGGTCAACCGATCATCTCTCATCCAAAATCTTTATTATGAAAAGAGTGAGGTGAAACAAAGTTCACTTTTATTATGTATGGAATAAAGTATTTAAGTCATTGGGTTACCTCTAATGGCCCAAATATTTACATTTTAATTAAATCGGATATCCTCTAACGATTTACTTAAATACCATAGCACCATGTTTTTTGTTTTGTAGAAAATTGATTTTTGAAAAATAACTCGACGTTGGATCGAGGTTTGAGAAGAAGACGACGCTGGGTCGAATTTTATTGAAAGTGTTTTAAGTACTTGGTGAATGGAGAAAGAATAGGATCGAGATAATTGTAAATCACAAATAAAATCGACAAAGCCCATACAAGGTGGCCAACCCAAGTATAAAATAATTAAATTACATGTGTACTAGCAAAGTGGGCTAGTTCTACTATAACGACTAATTGGAACAATTAATCGAAATAGGCTCACCGTAAGAAGGCCCGGATCAAGCGTATGTGTGCATGTGTGGTCATCGCGACGCTTCGTAGCTTTGTCGACTTACGGGTTCAAAAATGATTTACAAATATTAGTTTAAAAAAAGGATTTTTTTGGTTTTGTGTAAGTGACAGTTAAATTAAATTAAATAAATGTGCACTAAATTATTACAAGAATTGTTTTTTGGGAGAGGGATACATGAATTATAAATGGGGATTAAACGGTAAAATAAAATAGAAAGCGGTAAATTAATTACAGCGCAACAATTTTTCGAATGGGGATAAATTGAATTAAAGAGAAAAACAGTAGGTACAAACAAAAACTAAATGCGGAAAAATTTAAATATCGATTAGCGTATTTTATTTTATTAATTAGAATAGATTATATGAACTAATTCTAAGAAATGCAACCACTATATTACAGTATAATTTGAATTTATTTACCGATGAATAAACAAAGCATAAAAATAATATGTATATAGTATATATAATACTAAATATAAGAAATAAATATAATATGTATATTTACAATAATGAATATAAGAAATAAAATAAAAAAAACATGTATAATTATATTTACAGTATAAAATATAAAATAAAATAAAAATGCAAGTATATTGTATGTACATTATTAAATATTAAATAAAAAATAAAAACAGTAATATGGATATGCTAATGAACAAGAATAAATGCTAATTGAAAGTGATTGTTTCGAATAATCCTCGAATGTCTACACAAACAATAAACTCGTTAGTAGCATGAGTGAGATAAAAATGAAATTGCAATAAAAATTAGAATACGATTAGTAATCAAAAGAACAAAATCAAATGAAAATTTGAATGAAAGAATGAACATTTAAACTTCATGGCATGAATAGATGAACTTTTCTTCAAGAAAAAAACTTTTTTATGACTTTATGGAAAATCTAATATTCTAAATAAATTTAGAAAAGCTAGTTATTATATATATGTTTTCTAACTACATTGTTAGTAAAAAACGTGACAGTCACAGCAACATTTCCTTAGTTCTCAAATCAAAACGAAACACTCAATTAAAACATGGATACTTAATTAGATAAATGATAATAACAACTAAATACACCAGGAGAAAAAATCATTGACAGTTACAAGTGTTCACTTGGATCTACTCAAAAAAATGACAAACAAGACAACTATCTTTTTTAAAATTTCATCACGATACTCTTCTCAACATGATAGTTAACTTGAATCAAAACTAAAACTAAATCAATACCGCAGATAGCCATAGAAAAAAAATGATATGTTCAGATTCACATTAGTCCAAACAAATTGATATTAGAAAAGTGAAAAGAACGGACCGTGTTGATTTAGAATTGTCAGCAACAGAAACAGCGGCGAAGGGCCATGGTTGATAGAGAAGAGGGACTGCGGCCGTGAGTGTTACGGTGAGGAAAGTGGGGGTGTTGGATTGGAAGATGATGATGGTTGCGCGGTTGTTAGTGAGAAGGTGGTCGAAACGGAAGGGGTTTGGTGATACGGTGGTACGGTGGTCGGAACGCGACGCTTTGTTTTGATTGTTCGTGAAGAGCCCGAGATAGAGAGGTTATGGTAGTAGTGAGGATGATGAGAGCAGCGATGGTCGGAGATGAGTGGTGTAAGAATAGAGGGAGTATTGGATGGTAGCAGCTGAAGGTTTGTTCTGGAAACTGAAGGTTAGCAGAGACACGGATGGAGGGAGGTAAGGATGGTTGACGGAGCGGTTTGGAGGAGGATGAAAAGGTGGCTTGTGAGGGTGGAAACAAAGGAGATGATGTTGTTGAGCGATGAAGAAGAGGAACAGTGTGGATACGAATGGAAGAAGGTAAAGGCTGAAGGTGGGTTACTGTGGTGAAGGTGAGGGATGGACGGAGGTTGCTGGGATTAAAGTTTCTAGCGAGTTTGTGAGGGAAACAGGGAAGGAAACAGGGAGTGTGTTGGCTGTTGGTGGATGGTGAAAGGCGTGTGAAGCGGAACAGCGGAGAGGGAAACGGAGACACGCGGAAAGGATGGAGGGTGCGAGGGTTACGTGATGGAACAAATTGATGAGGGTTGGTGACACAAATGGGTTTTTTTTTTTTGGAAGAAGATGAGAGCCTCCTTTCAAGAAAACAAGAGAGTTTTTTTTTTTTATAATTTTGGTTTTTTTGTTTTGTTATCCGTTGCCTCCGTGTGTTGTTTTTCAAATTGGTCCTCCCATGAACAGTAGCAAACAACCAAATATATAGTAATAAATTAGGTTTAGCATATTTTAAAATACCAAAATGCCCCTCATGATTAAATGGGCCACAAAATTGATTGGGTAAAATTAACAAGCCCAAAAGTATTTTTGTTTGGATTTTTGAGATAAAATTATACACTTAAAATTGTCAAAACGGTAAAAGTTCGGACAATAAATTATCCAAAAAATAATATTAGCACATTAAAATAAACTATGAGTTTTGTAAATTAAAGAAAAATTATTGAAATGGTTAAAATCGAAATAAAAATGATAATAAAGAATAGCCTTTAAAACGCTTACGGTTAAAAACAAGACTCAAAAATGTATCGGAAAATTAGGAGAGCATTTTCATGATCTACGCGACACGTAGATTCGTAAAGCATGAGTAAAAGATAAAAACTTGAAATATTTTCTCCGCTAATTTTTGCACAGTATCGAAACATTTTTAACAGTCTGTCTACAAAACCGAAATATTGATATCATCGACATATAAATAATTTAAAATAATGCAATAAACAGACAGAGAAGTAAAGATAAATGAAATAAAATAACGGGTATTTTACAATTATAAAACGATGCAAATATCGATTTAAACTGACTTTTGGTCAATTTAAATACGACGTAATGATGTGAATGCAATGAGTGAATGACTGTTTTTTATATAAATACAATGCAAGTAGAAAAATAGCAGGGTAAAATTTGGGGTGCAACAGTTGCCCCTATTTAAATATCTTCAACCAGATGATATGAAGATGATCAAGCTTCATATTATCGCAGTGGGAGATAGTTAAATATCAAAAACCCAAAATTTTGCCCTGAGATGCAATGGGTATGCTGTGAATAAAATATAATGAGAAAGCGTTGAATGCAATGGTTTTTTGACATATATTTTTTAATGATGCATGATATGAGACAGACTCTATGGTAATTTGTTGGAAAGAACTTGACATTAAAAATTTGTGGTAAATTGACTGATACAACACGGAAGACAAAACATCCAATAATGACTTTGGATGAAAAAAGACTCGACATCTAATAATGGCTTTAGATTGAGGGAGATCACAATATCCAATAATGGCTTTGAATAAAGTGAGAAAGACATAACACCCAATAATGACTTTGGATGAAAAAAGGCTCGACATCTAATAATGGCTTTAGATGGAGGGACTCGACATCTAATAATGGCTTTAGATGGAGAAAGATCACAATATCCAATAATGGCTTTGAATAAAGTGAGAAAGACATAACACCCAATAATGGCTTTGGATGAAAAAAGAGACTCGACATCTAATAATGACTTTAGATGGAGGGATTCGACATCTAATAATAGCTTTAGATGAAGAAAGATCACAATATCCAATAATGGCTTTGAATAAAGTGAGAAAAGCATAACACCCAATAATGGCTTTGGATGAAAAAGACTCGACATCTAATAATGGATTTAGATGGAAAAAGATCACAATATCCAATAATGGCTTTGAATAAAGTGAGAAAAGCATAACACCCAATAATGGCTTTGGATGAAAAAGACTCGACATCTAATAATGGCTTTAGATGGAAAAAGATCACAATATCCAATAATGGCTTTGAATAAAGTGAGAAAATCATAACACCCAATAATGGCTTTGGATGAAAAAGACTCGACATCTAATAATGGCTTTAGATGGAAAAAGATCACAATATCCAATAATGGCTTTGAATAAAGTGAGAAAAGCATAACACCCAATAATGGCTTTGGATGAAAAAGGCTCGACATCTAATAATAGCTTTAGATGAAGGGTGAAACAAGGCATCCAGGAATGGCACTAGAGTGAAAATAGAGAGACATCCAAGAATGGCACTGGAGTAAAAATAGACAGACATCCAGGAATGGCACTGGAGTGAAAATAGATAGACATCCAGGAATGGCACTGGAGTGGTAGGTACCAAGTAAGTTGGATTTTGACTGAAGGGTAAGATATTGACTGCAACAAGACCTCAGGAAATGCAAATGAGAATAAAACACTCTTGCTATGCATGATTTTGTGATGCATGATATATGAATGATCTATGCATGTAGTATGTAATGCAAGACATTTATGACAACGGAGATTGACTCTTTTATGGAGGTAAGATGGGAACTCTGATTCCTCAACACGAAGAACACTACCAACTCTGCTTAGAGAGAAAAAGTCTTAAGAAACACTTCTAACACACTTGTAAAATTTATTGACATGATGATCCTTGGAGGAAGGACCGAAGCCCTGCTTGGGGATTGCCCTAGATTAGCTAATTGTTGAAGATAAATTGATAATGGCTTCAATTAAACGTTGATGGAGATAAACTGATCATGACTTCAATTCTTGAAATGACTAAGGGAAAGGAGTGCCCCGGTGTAAGTCTTGAAAAAGATCTTCTGATTAAAACAATTCTGAGAATGACTTGCACTGAGTAACAAATCTTGAACTGATTCACAACCGGATCCGAAGATACTTGCCCCGATTAGGTTCATCGACCAAGTTTCCTAACATTGGACTTCCTTGATGAGGAAAGCTTATTTGCAAGCAAAAATTGTTTATTCAAGCATGGTAAATTTAATGCAAAGCTCATGCAAAAGTTTTGAAATAAAAATCATTTTTTGGAATGATGTTATTTGCTGTATAGAAAATGGATCACTGGTTAAAACACAGCGGTTTAAAAAAATTAAAAATTAAAGAGAAGACAAAAGTATGGATATACCAAGACAATTGATTTGCAAAAGACCTTAGGAGTCATATTACGCAACCTTGTTGTAGTATACTTTCAAAAGAAACCTGGCTTCAATTAGGTCTTTTGAGGGCTGTAACGTGGTCTGGCTCACGGTTTAAGAAACAAAGGATAAAGGCTCAAAACTTATTTGTACCCAACCCAATCTTCGTGATGTTCTTCAGTCCTACGCTCAGTTAAACTCAGATTGTGCATTCAGGTTCCAAGAGATTTTGGATTGTACACTGATAGTGATGATGGCTCAAAAGTTGACAAATATTCTTGAGATTGCAGTCACTTCTTTTTTGCAACATTTTGCTGTTTTGAGGACTTTTGTCAACTCTTGTTTTGAATTTTGTCATCCTTAACTTTTGCCTGAACCGTTCCATTTAAGATTACGGTCAGCGGGATGCCCTAATTTTTACATATATTTTTTGGAAAGACAGTGACTGCTTGACTTTTATGATTACGGCGAACCATCATCATCATTTTTAGACTTGAGGAGCATCTTCAACACTTCTTGATGTGTGCGAAGGAAACTTGATTGAATACAACCTTTATTGAAAGGCGTCTTGAATGAATGCACATCCGAATTAACTGAGAACTACCCTGCCCCAGGTTAAAATTGTGGGTTTTTTCGTATAGAAAGAAACTCCAACTTCTAGGCTCGAAGGGGTTGACAAGGGATTAACTTCCTTATTTCTCCGGTGTTTGGGAATTGAAACAATGCTCAGATATCATCAGCAAAGTTTTATTCGAAAGCATACCAACAACAATTATGGGTATCTCGTTTTTATCATCCTCCCTCCAATCTTTGCAAAAACAAGAGTTTGGTAAAGAAATTAAACAGGGAAAAATATATATATTTGAAAGTGATAAATGTAAATGATTTAAATCAAAACAATGCAATGCTCATTTTATTAAAATTAACATGAAATTACAAACAAGATTTGAAAGCAACAGTTTAACATAAGGAAAATGCAAACAGAAAGAAACATGGCCTAGTGACTAATCAGCAACAAGGATGAGTTGTCCTGTCTGAAACACTGGCTTTAGGATGTAACTTGAGATATTCTGACCCATCAGCCGGTTGATTTTATCTCTTAACAGCTCTTGGTCTGAAGTTCTTCCATAGTTTTTCAACCATGCTTCAAATCTAAGGTGCTGAGGAATCAATTTGACAGTAGACAAACAACTCTGAAGATGGAGACAGACGAAATGAGTTCTTGACAACTTGAGTGTATGCATGAAATATGCAGATGATGCATTGAAATTTAATGTCATTAATGTGGAAGATGTGATGAAATGAAATGTCACACATACAAACGGAATGCAACATAATAATAACAGGTTCACAGGGATGTGAAACAGGGATGGTACAGGTAATCAAACAACTTATTCAGGTGGGATCCTATGATAGGATGGCTTTAAGTTTTCTACCCAAATTCCCCATGGGATGGTTTTAAGGTCTTATGCTAAGTGTTTCTCGGAGTCTCAGATCCCCTTTTAGCAAACACTATCATCACGCGAGAGGCCTACATGGTGATAGTATTTGCAAAAGTATACCCCAAGAAACGACTCTTAACGGGATACTCAAAATCATTTGAGTGTTTGGTTTCGGTTAGGACAACATGAACAAACTTAGAGTTATAGGTCATTTGTCCAAAGATTGATGTCCTGCGCTATCGGCCAACAACCTCCTTAAAACAACCAACTCTAAGCCGAGTCTTCGCTGGGCCAACAAGACAATGGAGTCAGGTGGACCTAGGCTACGCAACCCCTCTATTCCTAAAAAGGTGACCTAGAAGCCTGGGTAGTGGGCTTATCTATGAATAAATAATCCCATCAAGAAATTCCCACACAATAAATATATACACATGATAATAAATAAAGCATAGGGAATAAATGAATGAAACATAAATATAAGATAAAGTACAAAGAAGAAAGTAAAACGATAAACACACAACCACACAAAGAACTAAACTAGGGTTAACTCGCTTGAGAAAAGTCCCCTGAAGTCGCCTAACCGAGGCAACTCGCTTTTTCTCAAAAATCATTTAAATGAATTTTAAAAAATAGTGAAATCGCCACCTAATTTTATTTGTTCTAAAAGAAGAACGGGAAAATATAGATAAAACCCACGAGAGAAAAGAATAAGACGGTCTACGAAATTAAGAGATATAGGTCCGGGAGTTGGTTATGCAAGGGGAAGGTATTAACACCCCTTACATCCATCGTACTCGATGGTACCCATTTAGTTCAAAGTGTGGTTGTGTGTTAATGTGAAAAATTTTACGATCTTCTAAGTTTGAACGGAGAAAGAAAGGGAGAAGAAATGTTTTTATTATTTTTGAGTTTGACACGGTTTTGAAACCGCGTGCCTACGTACTCCCTCGTGCAATGGGAAAGTCAAAACTCCGTAGTTCTTCTAGAAAATGATTGTTTGTTGATTGATTTTAAATGAAAAGACAAGTCGTCATTTTTAAAGGAGAAGACTCGTCTAACGTCCACAAGGTGTGATAAAGAAATAAAGGACTACGCACCAACATGAGGGAGGGTTTGAGAACACCTCTAGTACTCAAGTGGAGAAGTCGAAAACCTTGGGAATAGAGGAAGAAGTATCTCAATTATAAATGAATCATGTCTAATCTTGAAAAAAGGTTTTAAAGGTAGAAGGTGCTTAGAGCGCACAAAAGATGTTGAGTGTGTTGGAATTGATTTTAAATTGTGGATGACAAGTACCAAAACGTTGGGCTATCCTCTAACGATTCAATACTCGAGATTGGTGATTGAGGTCAACCGATCATCTCTCATCCAAAATCTTTATTATGAAAAGAGTGAGGTGAAACAAAGTTCACTTTTATTAAGTGTATGGAATAAAGTATTTAAGTCATTGGGTTACCCTCTAATGGCCCAAATACTTTACATTTTAATTAAATCGTCGGGATATCCTCTAAAGATTTACTTAAATACCATAGCACCATGTTTTTTTGTTTTGTAGAAAAATTGATTTTTGAAAAATAACTCGACGTTGGATCGAGGTTTGAGAAGAAGACTCGACGTTGGGTCGAATTTTATTGAAAGTGTTTTAAGTACTTGGTGAATGGAGAAAGAATAGGATCGAGATAATTGTAAATCACAAATAAAATCGACAAAGCCCATACAAGGTGGCCAACCCAAGTATAAAATAATTAAATTACATGTGTACTAGCAAAGTGGGTTAGTCTACTATAACGACTAATTGGAACAATTAATCGAAATAGGCTCACTGTAAGAAGGCCCAGGATCAAGCATACATGTGTGCATGTGTGGTCATCGCGACGCTTCGTAGCTTTGTCGACTTACGGGTTCAAAAATGATTTACAAATATTAGTTTAAAAAAAGGATTTTTTTGGTTTTGTGTAAGTGACAGTTAAATTAAATTAAATAAATGTGCACTAAATTATTACAAGAATTGTTTTTTGGGAGAGGGATACATGAATTATAAATGGGGATTAAACGGTAAAATAAAATAGAAAGCGGTAAATTAATTACAGCGCAACAAGGGGATTGGGGTACAATTTTTCGAATGGGGATAAATTGAATTAAAGAGAAAAACAGTAGGTACAAACAAAAACTAAATGCGGAAAAATTTAAATATCGATTAGCGTATTTTATTTTATTAATTAGAATAGATTATATGAACTAATTCTAAGAAATGCAACCACTATATTACAAAGATAATTTGAATTTATTTACCGATGAATAAACAAAGCATAAAAATAATATGTATATAGTATATATAATACTAAATATAAGAAATAAATATAATATGTATATTTACAATAATGAATATAAGAAATAAAATAAAAAAAACATGTATAATTATATTTACAGTATAAAATATAAAATAAAATAAAATGCAAGTATATTGTATGTACATTATTAAATATTAAATAAAAATAAAAACAGAATATGGATATGCTAATGAACAAGAATAAATGCTAATTGAAAGTGATTGTTTCGAATAATCCTCGAATGTCTACACAAACAATAAACTCGTTAGTAGCATGAGTGAGATAAAAATGAAATTGCAATAAAAATTAGAATACGATTAGTAATCAAAAGAACAAAATCAAATGAAAATTTGAATGAAAGAATGAACATTTAAACTTCATGGCATGAATAGATGAACTTTTCTTCAAGAAAAAAACTTTTTTATGACTTTATGGAAAATCTAATATTCTAAATAAATTTAGAAAAGCTAGTTATTATATATATGTTTTCTAACTACATTGTTAGTAAAAACGATACCACAAAGAACATTTCCTTAGTTCTCAAATCAAAACGAAACACTCAATTAAAACATGGATACTTAATTAGATAAATGATAATAACAACTAAATACACCGTGAGAAAAAATCATTGATACAAGTGTTCACTTGGATCTACTCAAAAAAATGACAAACAAGACAACTATCTTTTTTAAAATTTCATCACGATACTCTTCTCAACATGATAGTTAACTTGAATCAAAACTAAAACTAAATCAATACCGCAGATAGCCATAGAAAAAATGATATGTTCGATTCACATTAGTCCAAACAAATTGATATTAGAAAAGTGAAAAGAACGGACCGTGTTGATTTAGAATTGTCGAATGTAAACAATGCGAAGGGCCATGGTTGATAGAGAAGAGGGACCGCGTGAGTGTTACGTGAGGAAAGTGGGGTGTTGGATTGGAAGATGATGATGGTTGCAGCGGTCGTTAGTGAGAAGGTGGTCGAAACGGAAGGGGTTTGGTGATACGGTGGTACGGTGGTTGCGGAACCACTTTGTTTTGATTGTTCTGAAGAGCTCCGGCGAGATAGAGAGGGTTATGGTAGTAGTGAGGATGATGAGAGCAGCGATGGTCGGAGATGAGTGGTGTAAGAATAGAGGGAGTATTGGATGGTAGCAGCTGAAGGTTTGTTCTGGAAACTGAAGGTTAGCAGAGACACGGATGGAGGGAGGTAAGGATGGTTGACGGAGCGGTTTGGAGGAGGATGAAACGGTGGCTTGTGAGGGTGGAAACAAAGGAGATGATGTTGTTGAGCGATGAAGAAGAGGAACAGTGTGGATACGAATGGAAGAAGGTAAAGGCTGAAGGTGGGTTACTGTGGTGAAGGTGAGGGATGGACGGAGGTTGCTGGGATTAAAGTTTCTGGCGAGTTTGTGAGGGAAACAGGGAAGGAAACAGGGAGTGTGTTGGCTGTTGGTGGATGGTGAAAGGCGTGTGAAGCGGAACAGCGGAGAGGGAAACGGAGACAGCTGCGGCGGAAACGGAAAGGATGGAGGGGTGCGAGGGTTACGGTGATGGAACAGATTGACAGAGGGTTGGTGACACAAATGGGTTTTTTTTTTTTGGAAGAAGATGAGAGCCTCCTTTCAAGAAAACAAGAGAGTTTTTTTTTTATAATTTTGGTTTTTTTGTTTTGTTATCCGTTGCCTCCGTGTGTTGTTTTTCAAATTGGTCCTCCCATGAACAGTAGCAAACAACCAAATATATAGTAATAAATTAGGTTTAGCATATTTTAAAAATACCAAAAATGCCCCTCATGATTAAATGGGCCACAAAATTGGATTGGGTAAAAATTAACAAGCCCAAAAGTATTTTTGTTTGGATTTTTTGAGATAAAAATTATACACTTAAAATTGTCAAAAACGGTAAAAGTTCGGACAATAAATTATCCAAAAAAAATAATATTAGCACATTAAAATAAACTATGAGTTTTGTAAATTAAAGAAAAATTATTGAAATGGTTAAAATCGAAATAAAAATGATAATAAAGAATAGCCGGCTTTAAAACGTTTACGGTTAAAAACAAGACTCAAAAATGTATCGGAAAATTAGGGAGAGCACATTTTCATGATCTACGCGACACGTAGATTCGTAAAGCAGTGAGTAAAAGATAAAAACTTGAAATATTTTCTCCGCTAATTTTCGCACAGTATCGAAACATTTTAACAAATTCTACAAAACCGAAATATTGATATCATCGACATATAAATAATTTAAAATAATGCAATAAATGAGAGAAGTAAAGATAAATGAAATAAAATAACGGGTATTTTACAATTATAAAACGATGCAAATATCGATTTAAACTGACTTTTGGTCAATTTAAATACGACGTAATGATGTGAATGCAATGAGTGAATGACTGTTTTTTATATAAATACAATGCAAGTAGAAAATAGTGGTAAAATTTGGGTGCAATTGCCCTATTTAAATATCTTCAACCAGATGATATGAAGATGATCAAGCTTCATATTATCGCAGTGGGAGATAGTTAAATATCAAAAACCCAAAATTTTGCCCTGAGATGCAATGGGTATGCTGTGAATAAAATATAATGAGAAAGCGTTGAATGCAATGGTTTTTTGACATATATTTTTTAATGATGCATGATATGAGACAGACTCTATGGTAATTTGTTGGAAAGAACTTGACATTAAGAATTTGTGGTAAATTGACTGATACAACACGGAAGACAAAACATCCAATAATGACTTTGGATGAAAAAAGACTCGACATCTAATAATGGCTTTAGATTGAGGGAGATCACAATATCCAATAATGGCTTTGAATAAAGTGAGAAAGACATAACACCCAATAATGGCTTTGGATGAAAAAAGGCTCGACATCTAATAATGGCTTTAGATGGAGGGACTCGACATCTAATAATGGCTTTAGATGGAGAAAGATCACAATATCCAATAATGGCTTTGAATAAAGTGAGAAAGACATAACACCCAATAATGGCTTTGGATGAAAAAAGAGACTCGACATCTAATAATGACTTTAGATGGAGGGATTCGACATCTAATAATAGCTTTAGATGAAGAAAGATCACAATATCCAATAATGGCTTTGAATAAAGTGAGAAAAGCATAACACCCAATAATGGCTTTGGATGAAAAAGACTCGACATCTAATAATGGATTTAGATGGAAAAAGATCACAATATCCAATAATGACTTTGAATAAAGTGAGAAAAGCATAACACCCAATAATGGCTTTGGATGAAAAAGACTCGACATCTAATAATGGCTTTAGATGGAAAAAGATCACAATATCCAATAATGGCTTTGAATAAAGTGAGAAAATCATAACACCCAATAATGGCTTTGGATGAAAAAGACTCGACATCTAATAATGGCTTTAGATGGAAAAAGATCACAATATCCAATAATGGCTTTGAATAAAGTGAGAAAAGCATAACACCCAATAATGGCTTTGGATGAAAAAGGCTCGACATCTAATAATAGCTTTAGATGAAGGGTGAAACAAGGCATCCAGGAATGGCACTAGAGTGAAAATAGAGAGACATCCAAGAATGGCATCGAGTAAAATAGATGACATCCGTGAATGGCACTGGAGTGAAAATAGATAGACATCCAGGAATGGCACTGGAGTGGTAGGTACCAAGTAAGTTGGATTTTGACTGAAGGGTAAGATATTGACTGCAACAAGACCTCAGGAAATGCAAATGAGAATAAAACACTCTTGCTATGCATGATTTTGTGATGCATGATATATGAATGATCTATGCATGTAGTATGTAATGCAAGACATTTATGACAACGGAGATTGACTCTTTTATGGAGGTAAGATGGGAACTCTGATTCCTCAACACGAAGAACACTACCAACTCTGCTTAGAGAGAAAAAGTCTTAAGAAACACTTCTAACACACTTGTAAAATTTATTGACATGATGATCCTTGGAGGAAGGACCGAAGCCCTGCTTGGGGATTGCCCCAGATTAGCTAATTGTTGAAGATAAATTGATAATGGCTTCAATTAAACGTTGATGGAGATAAACTGATCATGACTTCAATTCTTGAAATGACTAAGGGAAAGGAGTGCCCCGGTGTAAGTCTTGAAAAAGATCTTCTGATTAAAACAATTCTGAGAATGACTTGCACTGAGTAACAAATCTTGAACTGATTCACAACCGGATCTGGAAGATACTTGCCCCTGATTAGGTTCACTGACCAAGTTTCCTAACAGTTTGGACTTCCTTGATGAGGAAAGCTTATTTGCAAGCAAAAATTGTTTATTCAAGCATGGTAAATTTAATGCAAAGCTCATGCAAAAGTTTTGAAATAAAAATCATTTTTTGGAATGATGTTATTTGCTGTATAGAAAATGGATCACTGGTTAAAACACAGCGGTTTAAAAAAATTAAAAATTAAAGAGAAGACAAAAGTATGGATATACCAAGACAATTGATTTGCAAAAGACCTTAGGAGTCATATTACGCAACCTTGTTGTAGTATACTTTCAAAAGAAACCTGGCTTCAATTAGGTCTTTTGAGGGCTGTAACGTGGTCTGGCTCACGGTTTAAGAAACAAAGGATAAAGGCTCAAAACTTATTTGTACCCAACCCAATCTTCGTGATGTTCTTCACCCCACGCCGCTTAAACTCGATTGTGCATTCGTGTTCCAAGAGATTTTGGATTGTACACTGATAGTGATGATGGCTCAAAAGTTGACAAATATTCTTGAGATTGCAGTCACTTCTTTTTTGCAACATTTTGCTGTTTTGAGGACTTTTGTCAACTCTTGTTTTGAATTTTGTCATCCTTAACTTTTGCCTGAACCGTTCCATTTAAGATTACGGTCAGCGGGATGCCCTAATTTTACATATATTTTTGAAAGACAGGATCGCTTGACTTTTATGATTGAACCATCATCATCATTTTTAGACTTGAGGAGCATCTTCAACACTTGATGTGTGCGAAGGAAACTTGATTGAATACAACCTTTATTGAAAGGCGCCTTGAATGAATGCACATCCGAATTAATCGAGAACTACCCCGCCTGTGTTAAAATTGTGGGTTTTTTCAGATAGAAAGAAACTCCAACTTCTAGGCTCAAGGGTTGACAAGGGATTAACTTCCTTATTTCTCCTGTTTGGGAATTGAAACAATGCTCGATATCATCAAGAAAGTTTTATTCGAAAGCATACCAACAACAATTATGGGTATCTCGTTTTTATCATCCTCCCTCCAATCTTTGCAAAAACAAGAGTTTGGTAAAGAAATTAAACAGGGAAAAATATATATATTTGAAAGTGATAAATGTAAATGATTTAAATCAAAACAATGCAATGCTCATTTTATTAAAATTAACATGAAATTACAAACAAGATTTGAAAGCAACAGTTTAACATAAGGAAAATGCAAACAGAAAGAAACATGGCCTAGTGACTAATCAGCAACAAGGATGAGTTGTCCTGTCTGAAACACTGGCTTTAGGATGTAACTTGAGATATTCTGACCCATCAGCCGGTTGATTTTATCTCTTAAAAGCTCTTGGTCTCGTTGAAGTTCTTCCATAGTTTTCTGAACCATGCTTCAAATCTAAGGCCGAGGAATCAATTTGACAGTAGACAAACAACTCTGAAGATGGAGATAGACGATTTAAATGAGTTCTTGACAACTTGAGTGTATGCATGAAATATGCAGATGATGCATTGAAATTTAATGTCATTAATGTGGAAGATGTGATGAAATGAAATGTCACACATACAAACGGAATGCAACATAATAACAGTAACAGGTTCACAGGGATGTGAAACAGGGATGGTACAGGTAATCAAACAACTTATTCAGGTGGGATCCTATGATAGGATGGCTTTAAGTTTTCTACCCAAATTCCCCATGGGATGGTTTTAAGGTCTTATGCTAAGTGTTTCTCGGAGTCTCAGATCCCCTTTTAGCAAACACTATCATCACGCGAGAGGCCTACATGGTGATAGTATTTGCAAAAGTATACCCCAAGAAACGACTCTTAACGGGATACTCAAAATCATTTGAGTGTTTGGTTTCGGTTAGGACAACATGAACAAACTTAGAGTTATAGGTCATTTGTCCAAAGATTGATGTCCTGCGCTATCGGCCAACAACCTCCTTAAAACAACCAACTCTAAGCCGAGTCTTCGCCGGCCAACAAGACAATGGAGTCGTGGACCTAGGCTACGCAACCCCTCTATTCCTAAAAAGGTGACCTAGAAGCCTGGGTAGTGGGCTTATCTATGAATAAATAATCCCATCAAGAAATTCCCACACAATAAATATATACACATGATAATAAATAAAGCATAGGGAATAAATGAATGAAACATAAATATAAGATAAAGTACAAAGAAGAAAGTAAAACGATAAACACACAACCACACAAAGAACTAAACTAGGGTTAACTCGCTTGAGAAAAGTCCCAGTGAAGTCGCCAACTGAGGCAACTCGTTTTTTCTCAAAAAAATCATTTAAATGAATTTTTAAAAAAAATAGTGAAATCGCCACCTAATTTTATTTGTTCTAAAAGAAGAACGGAAAATATAGATAAAACCCACGAGAGAAAAGAATAAGACGGTCACGAAATTAAGAGATATAGGTCCGGAGTTGGTTATGCAGGGAAGGTATTAACACCCCTTACATCCATCGTACTCGATGGTACCCATTTAGTTCAAAGTGTGGTTGTGTGTTAATGTGAAAAATTTTACGATCTTCTAAGTTTGAACGGAGAAAGAAAGGGAGAAGAAATGTTTTTATTATTTTTGAGTTTGACACGGTTTTGAAACCGCTGCCTACGCCTCGCAATGGGAAAGTCAAAACTCCGTAGTTCTTCTAGAAAATGATTGTTTGTTGATTGATTTTAAATGAAAAGACAAGTCGTCATTTTTAAAGGAGAAGACTCGTCTAACGTCCACAAGGTGTGATAAAGAAATAAAGGACTACGCACCAACATGAGGGAGGGTTTGAGAACACCTCTAGTACTCAAGTGGAGAAGTCGAAAACCTTGGGAATAGAGGAAGAAGCATCTCAATTATAAATGAATCATGTCTAATCTTGAAAAAAGGTTTTAAAGGTAGAAGGTGCTTAGAGCGCACAAAAGATGTTGAGTGTGTTGGAATTGATTTTAAATTGTGGATGACAAGTACCAAAACGTTGGCTATCCTCTAACGATTCAATACTCGAGATTGGTGATTGAGGTCAACCGATCATCTCTCATCCAAAATCTTTATTATGAAAAGAGTGAGGTGAAACAAAGTTCACTTTTATTATGTATGGAATAAAGTATTTAAGTCATTGGGTTACCTCTAATGGCCCAAATATTTTACATTTTAATTAAATCGTCGGGATATCCTCTAAAGATTTACTTAAATACCATAGCACCATGTTTTTTTGTTTTGTAGAAAAATTGATTTTTGAAAAATAACTCGACGTTGGATCGAGGTTTGAGAAGAAGACTCGACGTTGGATCGAATTTTATTGAAAGTGTTTTAAGTACTTGGTGAATGGAGAAAGAATAGGATCGAGATAATTGTAAATCACAAATAAAATCGACAAAGCCCATACAAGGTGGCCAACCCAAGTATAAAATAATTAAATTACATGTGTACTAGCAAAGTGGGCTAGTCTACTATAACGACTAATTGGAACAATTAATCGAAATAGGCTCACCGTAAGAAGGCCCAGATCAAGCGCATATGTGTGCATGTGTGGTCATCGCGACGCTCGTAGCTTTGTCGACTTACGGGTTCAAAATGATTTACAAATATTAGTTTAAAAAGGATTTTTGGTTTTGTGTAAGTGACAGTTAAATTAAATTAAATAAATGTGCACTAAATTATTACAAGAATTGTTTTTTGGGAGAGGGATACATGAATTATAAATGGGGATTAAACGGTAAAATAAAATAGAAAGCGGTAAATTAATTACAACAAGAACAAGGGATTGGGGTACAATTTTCGAATGGGGATAAATTGAATTAAAGAGAAAAACAGTAGGTACAAACAAAAACTAAATGCGGAAAAATTTAAATATCGATTAGCGTATTTTATTTTATTAATTAGAATAGATTATATGAACTAATTCTAAGAAATGCAACCACTATATTACAGTATAATTTGAATTTATTTACCGATGAATAAACAAAGCATAAAAATAATATGTATATAGTATATATAATACTAAATATAAGAAATAAATATAATATGTATATTTACAATAATGAATATAAGAAATAAAATAAAAACATGTATAATTATATTTACAGATAAAATATAAAATAAAATAAAATGCAAGTATATTGTATGTACATTATTAAATATTAAATAAAAATAAAAACAAGAATATGGATATGCTAATGAACAAGAATAAATGCTAATTGAAAGTGATTGTTTCAATAATCCTCGAATGTCTACACAAACAATAAACTCGTTAGTAGCATGAGTGAGATAAAAATGAAATTGCAATAAAAATTAGAATACGATTAGTAATCAAAAGAACAAAATCAAATGAAAATTTGAATGAAAGAATGAACATTTAAACTTCATGGCATGAATAGATGAACTTTTCTTCAAGAAAAAAACTTTTTTATGACTTTATGGAAAATCTAATATTCTAAATAAATTTAGAAAAGCTAGTTATTATATATATGTTTTCTAACTACATTGTTAGTAAAAAACGTGACAGTCACAGCAACATTTCCTTAGTTCTCAAATCAAAACGAAACACTCAATTAAAACATGGATACTTAATTAGATAAATGATAATAACAACTAAATACACCAGTGAGAAAAAAAATCATTGACAGTTACAAGTGTTCACTTGGATCTACTCAAAAAAATGACAAACAAGACAACTATCTTTTTTAAAATTTCATCACGATACTCTTCTCAACATGATAGTTAACTTGAATCAAAACTAAAACTAAATCAATACCGCAGATAGCCATAGAAAAAAAATGATATGTTCAGATTCACATTAGTCCAAACAAATTGATATTAGAAAAGTGAAAAGAACGGACCGTGTTGATTTAGAATTGTCAGCAACAGAAACAGCGGCGAAGGGCCATGGTTGATAGAGAAGAGGGACTGCGGCCGTGAGTGTTACGGTGAGGAAAGTGGGGTGTTGGATTGAAGATGATGATGGTTGCAGCGGTTGTGTTAGTGAGAAGGCGGTGGTCGAAACGGAAGGGGTTTGGTGATACGGTGGTACGGTGGTTGTCGGAACGGCGACGTGTTTTGATTGTTCGTGAAGAGCTCCGGCGAGATAGAGAGGGTTATGGTAGTAGTGAGGATGATGAGAGCAGCGATGGTCGGAGATGAGTGGTGTAAGAATAGAGGGAGTATTGGATGGTAGCAGCTGAAGGTTTGTTCTGGAAACTGAAGGTTAGCAGAGACACAGATGGAGGGAGGTAAGGATGGTTGACGGAGCGGTTTGGAGGAGGATGAAACGGTGGCTTGTGAGGGTGGAAACAAAGGAGATGATGTTGTTGAGCGATGAAGAAGAGGAACAGTGTGGATACGAATGGAAGAAGGTAAAGGCTGAAGGTGGGTTACTGTGGTGAAGGTGAGGGATGGACGGAGGTTGCTGGGATTAAAGTTTCTGGCGAGTTTGTGAGGGAAACAGGGAAGGAAACAGGGAGTGTGTTGGCTGTTGGTGGATGGTGAAAGGCGTGTGAAGCGGAACAGCGGAGAGGGAAACGGAGACAGCTGCGGCGGAAACGGAAAGGATGGAGGGGTGCGAGGGTTACGGTGATGGAACAGATTGACAGAGGGTTGGTGACACAAATGGGTTTTTTTTTTTTGGAAGAAGATGAGAGCCTCCTTTCAAGAAAACAAGAGAGTTTTTTTTTTATAATTTTGGTTTTTTTGTTTTGTTATCCGTTGCCTCCGTGTGTTGTTTTTCAAATTGGTCCTCCCATGAACAGTAGCAAACAACCAAATATATAGTAATAAATTAGGTTTAGCATATTTTAAAAATACCAAAAATGCCCCTCATGATTAAATGGGCCACAAAATTGGATTGGGTAAAAATTAACAAGCCCAAAAGTATTTTTGTTTGGATTTTTTGAGATAAAAATTATACACTTAAAATTGTCAAAAACGGTAAAAGTTCGGACAATAAATTATCCAAAAAAATAATATTAGCACATTAAAATAAACTATGAGTTTTGTAAATTAAAGAAAAATTATTGAAATGGTTAAAATCGAAATAAAAATGATAATAAAGAATAGCCGGCTTTAAAACGTTTACGGTTAAAAACAAGACTCAAAAATGTATCGGAAAATTAGGGAGAGCACATTTTCATGATCTACGCGACACGTAGATTCGTAAAGCAGTGAGTAAAAGATAAAAACTTGAAATATTTTCTCCACTAATTTTCGCACAGTATTGAAACATTTTTAACAGTCTGTCTACAAAACCGAAATATTGATATCATCGACATATAAATAATTTAAAATAATGCAATAAACAGACAGAGAAGTAAAGATAAATGAAATAAAATAACGGGTATTTTACAATTATAAAACGATGCAAATATCGATTTAAACTGACTTTTGGTCAATTTAAATACGACGTAATGATGTGAATGCAATGAGTGAATGACTGTTTTTTATATAAATACAATGCAAGTAGAAAAATAGTGGTAAAATTTGGGTGCAACATGTTCCTATTTAAATATCTTCAACCGATGATATGAAGATGATCAAGCTTCATATTATCGCAGTGGAGATAGTTAAATATCAAAACCCAAAATTTTGCCCCGAGATGCAATGGGTATGTGAATAAAATATAATGAGAAAGCGTTGAATGCAATGGTTTTTTGACATATATTTTTTAATGATGCATGATATGAGACAGACTCTATGGTAATTTGTTGGAAAGAACTTGACATTAAAAATTTGTGGTAAATTGACTGATACAACACGGAAGACAAAACATCCAATAATGACTTTGGATGAAAAAAGACTCGACATCTAATAATGGCTTTAGATTGAGGGAGATCACAATATCCAATAATGGCTTTGAATAAAGTGAGAAAGACATAACACCCAATAATGGCTTTGGATGAAAAAAGGCTCGACATCTAATAATGGCTTTAGATGGAGGGACTCGACATCTAATAATGGCTTTAGATGGAGAAAGATCACAATATCCAATAATGGCTTTGAATAAAGTGAGAAAGACATAACACCCAATAATGGCTTTGGATGAAAAAAAAGACTCGACATCTAATAATGACTTTAGATGGAGGGATTCGACATCTAATAATAGCTTTAGATGAAGAAAGATCACAATATCCAATAATGGCTTTGAATAAAGTGAGAAAAGCATAACACCCAATAATGGCTTTGGATGAAAAAGACTCGACATCTAATAATGGCTTTAGATGGAAAAAGATCACAATATCCAATAATGCTTTGAATAAAGTGAGAAAAGCATAACACCCAATAATGGCTTTGGATGAAAAGACTCGACATCTAATAATGGCTTTAGATGGAAAAAGATCACAATATCCAATAATGGCTTTGAATAAAGTGAGAAAAGCATAACACCCAATAATGGCTTTGGATGAAAAGACTCGACATCTAATAATGGCTTTAGATGGAAAAGATCACAATATCCAATAATGGCTTTGAATAAAGTGAGAAAAGCATAACACCCAATAATGGCTTTGGATGAAAGAGGCTCGACATCTAATAATAGCTTTAGATGAAGGGTGAAACAAGGCATCCAGGAATGGCACTAGAGTGAAAATAGAGACATCCAAGAATGGCATCGAGTAAAAAGACAGACATCCGTGAATGGCATCGAGTGAAAATAGATAGACATCCAGGAATGGCACTGGAGTGGTAGGTACCAAGTAAGTTGGATTTTGACTGAAGGGTAAGATATTGACTGCAACAAGACCTCAGGAAATGCAAATGAGAATAAAACACTCTTGCTATGCATGATTTTGTGATGCATGATATATGAATGATCTATGCATGTAGTATGTAATGCAAGACATTTATGACAACGGAGATTGACTTTTATGGAGGTAAGATGGGAACTCTGATTCCTCAACACGAAGAACACTACCAACTCTGCTTAGAGAGAAAAAGTCTTAAGAAACACTTCTAACACACTTGTAAAATTTATTGACATGATGATCCTTGGAGGAAGGACCGAAGCCCTGCTTGGGGATTGCCCCAGATTAGCTAATTGTTGAAGATAAATTGATAATGGCTTCAATTAAACGTTGATGGAGATAAACTGATCATGACTTCAATTCTTGAAATGACTAAGGGAAAGGAGTGCCCCGGTGTAAGTCTTGAAAAAGATCTTCTGATTAAAACAATTCTGAGAATGACTTGCACTGAGTAACAAATCTTGAACTGATTCACAACCGGATCTGGAAGATACTTGCCCCTGATTAGGTTCACCGACCAAGTTTCCTAACAGTTTGGACTTCCTTGATGAGGAAAGCTTATTTGCAAGCAAAAATTGTTTATTCAAGCATGGTAAATTTAATGCAAAGCTCATGCAAAAGTTTTGAAATAAAAATCATTTTTTGGAATGATGTTATTTGCTGTATAGAAAATGGATCACTGGTTAAAACACAGCGGTTTAAAAAAATTAAAAATTAAAGAGAAGACAAAAGTATGGATATACCAAGACAATTGATTTGCAAAAGACCTTAGGAGTCATATTACGCAACCTTGTTGTAGTATACTTTCAAAAGAAACCTGGCTTCAATTAGGTCTTTGAGGGTCAACGTGGTCCGCTCACGGTTTAAGAAACAAAGGATAAAGGCTCAAAACTTATTTGTACCCAACCCAATCTTCGTGATGTTCTTCAGTCCTACGCTCAGTTAAACTCAGATTGTGCATTCAGGTTCCAAGAGATTTTGGATTGTACACTGATAGTGATGATGGCTCAAAAGTTGACAAATATTCTTGAGATTGCAGTCACTTCTTTTTTGCAACATTTTGCTGTTTTGAGGACTTTTGTCAACTCTTGTTTTGAATTTTGTCATCCTTAACTTTTGCCTGAACCGTTCCATTTAAGATTACGGTCAGCGGGATGCCCTAATTTTTACATATATTTTTTGGAAAGACAGTGACTGCTTGACTTTTATGATTACGGCGAACCATCATCATCATTTTTAGACTTGAGGAGCATCTTCAACACTTCTTGATGTGCGAAGGAAACTTGATTGAATACAACCTTTATTGAAAGGCCTTGAATGAATGCACATCCGAATTAATCGAGAACTACCCCGCCCTGTGTTAAAATTGTGGGTTTTTTCAGATAGAAAGAAACTCCAACTCTAGGCTCAAGGGGTTGACAAGGGATTAACTTCCTTATTTCTCCTGTTTGGGAATTGAAACAATGCCTGTATATCATCAGCAAAGTTTTATTCGAAAGCATACCAACAACAATTATGGGTATCTCGTTTTTATCATCCTCCCTCCAATCTTTGCAAAAACAAGAGTTTGGTAAAGAAATTAAACAGGGAAAAATATATATATTTGAAAGTGATAAATGTAAATGATTTAAATCAAAACAATGCAATGCTCATTTTATTAAAATTAACATGAAATTACAAACAAGATTTGAAAGCAACAGTTTAACATAAGGAAAATGCAAACAGAAAGAAACATGGCCTAGTGACTAATCAGCAACAAGGATGAGTTGTCCTGTCTGAAACACTGGCTTTAGGATGTAACTTGAGATATTCTGACCCATCAGCCGGTTGATTTTATCTCTTAACAGCTCTTGGTCTCGTTGAAGTTCTTCCATAGTTTTCTGAACCATGCTTCAAATCTAAGGTGCTGAGGAATCAATTTGACAGTAGACAAACAACTCTGAAGATGGAGACAGACGAAATGAGTTCTTGACAACTTGAGTGTATGCATGAAATATGCAGATGATGCATTGAAATTTAATGTCATTAATGTGGAAGATGTGATGAAATGAAATGTCACACATACAAACGGAATGCAACATAATAACAGTAACAGGTTCACAGGGATGTGAAACAGGGATGGTACAGGTAATCAAACAACTTATTCAGGTGGGATCCTATGATAGGATGGCTTTAAGTTTTCTACCCAAATTCCCCATGGGATGGTTTTAAGGTCTTATGCTAAGTGTTTCTCGGAGTCTCAGATCCCCTTTTAGCAAACACTATCATCACGCGAGAGGCCTACATGGTGATAGTATTTGCAAAAGTATACCCCAAGAAACGACTCTTAACGGGATACTCAAAATCATTTGAGTGTTTGGTTTCGGTTAGGACAACATGAACAAACTTAGAGTTATAGGTCATTTGTCCAAAGATTGATGTCCTGCGCTATCGCGGGCCAACAACCTCCTTAAAACAACCAACTCTAAGCCGGAGTCTTCGCTTCGGGCCAACAAGACAATGGAGTCAGGTGGACCTAGGCTACGCAACCCCTCTATTCCTAAAAAGGTGACCTAGAAGCCTGGGTAGTGGGCTTATCTATGAATAAATAATCCCATCAAGAAATTCCCACACAATAAATATATACACATGATAATAAATAAAGCATAGGGAATAAATGAATGAAACATAAATATAAGATAAAGTACAAAGAAGAAAGTAAAACGATAAACACACAACCACACAAAGAACTAAACTAGGGTTAACTCGCTTGAGAAAAAGTCCCCAGTGAAGTCGCCAACTGAGGCAACTCGTTTTTTCTCAAAAAAATCATTTAAATGAATTTTTAAAAAAAATAGTGAAATCGCCACCTAATTTTATTTGTTCTAAAAGAAGAACGGGAAAATATAGATAAAACCCACGAGAGAAAAGAATAAGACGGTCTACGAAATTAAGAGATATAGGTCCGGGAGTTGGTTATGCAAGGGGAAGGTATTAGCACCCCTTACATCCATCGTACTCGATGGTACCCATTTAGTTCAAAGTGTGGTTGTGTGTTAATGTGAAAAATTTTACGATCTTCTAAGTTTGAACGGAGAAAGAAAGGGAGAAGAAATGTTTTTATTATTTTTGAGTTTGACACGGTTTTGAAACCGCGTGCCTACGTACTCCCTCGTGCAATGGGAAAGTCAAAACTCCGTAGTTCTTCTAGAAAATGATTGTTTGTTGATTGATTTTAAATGAAAAGACAAGTCGTCATTTTTAAAGGAGAAGACTCGTCTAACGTCCACAAGGTGTGATAAAGAAATAAAGGACTACGCACCAACATGAGGGAGGGTTTGAGAACACCTCTAGTACTCAAGTGGAGAAGTCGAAAACCTTGGGAATAGAGGAAGAAGCATCTCAATTATAAATGAATCATGTCTAATCTTGAAAAAAGGTTTTAAAGGTAGAAGGTGCTTAGAGCGCACAAAAGATGTTGAGTGTGTTGGAATTGATTTTAAATTGTGGATGACAAGTACCAAAACGTTGGGCTATCCTCTAACGATTCAATACTCGAGATTGGTGATTGAGGTCAACCGATCATCTCTCATCCAAAATCTTTATTATGAAAAGAGTGAGGTGAAACAAAGTTCACTTTTATTAAGTGTATGGAATAAAGTATTTAAGTCATTGGGTTACCCTCTAATGGCCCAAATACTTTACATTTTAATTAAATCGTCGGGATATCCTCTAAAGATTTACTTAAATACCATAGCACCATGTTTTTTTGTTTTGTAGAAAAATTGATTTTTGAAAAATAACTCGACGTTGGATCGAGGTTTGAGAAGAAGACTCGACGTTGGATCGAATTTTATTGAAAGTGTTTTAAGTACTTGGTGAATGGAGAAAGAATAGGATCGAGATAATTGTAAATCACAAATAAAATCGACAAAGCCCATACAAGGTGGCCAACCCAAGTATAAAATAATTAAATTACATGTGTACTAGCAAAGTGGGCTAGTCTACTATAACGACTAATTGGAACAATTAATCGAAATAGGCTCACTGTAAGAAGGCCCAGGATCAAGCATACATGTGTGCATGTGTGGTCATCGCGACGCTTCGTAGCTTTGTCGACTTACGGGTTCAAAAATGATTTACAAATATTAGTTTAAAAAAAGGATTTTTTTGGTTTTGTGTAAGTGACAGTTAAATTAAATTAAATAAATGTGCACTAAATTATTACAAGAATTGTTTTTTGGGAGAGGGATACATGAATTATAAATGGGGATTAAACGGTAAAATAAAATAGAAAGCGGTAAATTAATTACAGCGCAACAAGGGGATTGGGGTACAATTTTTCGAATGGGGATAAATTGAATTAAAGAGAAAAACAGTAGGTACAAACAAAAACTAAATGCGGAAAAATTTAAATATCGATTAGCGTATTTTATTTTATTAATTAGAATAGATTATATGAACTAATTCTAAGAAATGCAACCACTATATTACAGTATAATTTGAATTTATTTACCGATGAATAAACAAAGCATAAAAATAATATGTATATAGTATATATAATACTAAATATAAGAAATAAATATAATATGTATATTTACAATAATGAATATAAGAAATAAAATAAAAAAAACATGTATAATTATATTTACAGTATAAAATATAAAATAAAATAAAAATGCAAGTATATTGTATGTACATTATTAAATATTAAATAAAAAATAAAAACAGTAATATGGATATGCTAATGAACAAGAATAAATGCTAATTGAAAGTGATTGTTTCGAATAATCCTCGAATGTCTACACAAACAATAAACTCGTTAGTAGCATGAGTGAGATAAAAATGAAATTGCAATAAAAATTAGAATACGATTAGTAATCAAAAGAACAAAATCAAATGAAAATTTGAATGAAAGAATGAACATTTAAACTTCATGGCATGAATAGATGAACTTTTCTTCAAGAAAAAAACTTTTTTATGACTTTATGGAAAATCTAATATTCTAAATAAATTTAGAAAAGCTAGTTATTATATATATGTTTTCTAACTACATTGTTAGTAAAAAACGTGACAGTCACAGCAACATTTCCTTAGTTCTCAAATCAAAACGAAACACTCAATTAAAACATGGATACTTAATTAGATAAATGATAATAACAACTAAATACACCAGTGAGAAAAAAAATCATTGACAGTTACAAGTGTTCACTTGGATCTACTCAAAAAAATGACAAACAAGACAACTATCTTTTTTAAAATTTCATCACGATACTCTTCTCAACATGATAGTTAACTTGAATCAAAACTAAAACTAAATCAATATCGCAGATAGCCATAGAAAAAAAATGATATGTTCAGATTCACATTAGTCCAAACAAATTGATATTAGAAAAGTGAAAAGAACGGACCGTGTTGATTTAGAATTGTCAGCAACAGAAACAGCGGCGAAGGGCCATGGTTGATAGAGAAGAGGGACTGCGGCCGTGAGTGTTACGGTGAGGAAAGTGGGGGTGTTGGATTGGAAGATGATGATGGTTGCAGCGGCGGTTGCTGTTAGTGAGAAGGCGGTGGTCGAAAACGGAAGGGGGTTTGGTGATACGGTGGTACGGTGGTTGTCGGAACGGCGACAGTTTCGGTGTTTTGATTGTTCTGTGAAGAGCTCCGGCGAGATAGAGAGGGTTATGGTAGTAGTGAGGATGATGAGAGCAGCGATGGTCGGAGATGAGTGGTGTAAGAATAGAGGGAGTATTAGATGGTAGCAGCTGAAGGTTTGTTCTGGAAACTGAAGGTTAGCAGAGACACGGATGGAGGGAGGTAAGGATGGTTGACGGAGCGGTTTGGAGGAGGATGAAACGGTGGCTTGTGAGGGTGGAAACAAAGGAGATGATGTTGTTGAGCGATGAAGAAGAGGAACAGTGTGGATACGAATGGAAGAAGGTAAAGGCTGAAGGTGGGTTACTGTGGTGAAGGTGAGGGATGGACGGAGGTTGCTGGGATTAAAGTTTCCGGCGAGTTTGTGAGGGAAACAGGGAAGGAAACAGGAGTGTGTTGGCTGTTGGTGGATGGTGAAAGGCGTGAAGGAACAATGGAGAGGGAAACGAGACAAGGCGGAAACGGAAAGGATGGAGGGGTGCGAGGGTTACGGTGATGGAACAGATTGACAGAGGGTTGGTGACACAAATGGGTTTTTTTTTTTTGGAAGAAGATGAGAGTCTCCTTTCAAGAAAACAAGAGAGTTTTTTTTTTATAATTTTGGTTTTTTTGTTTTGTTATCTGTTGCCTCCGTGTGTTGTTTTTCAAATTGGTCCTCCCATGAACAGTAGCAAACAACCAAATATATAGTAATAAATTAGGTTTAGCATATTTTAAAAATACCAAAAATGCCCCTCATGATTAAATGGGCCACAAAATTGGATTGGGTAAAAATTAACAAGCCCAAAAGTATTTTTGTTTGGATTTTTTGAGATAAAAATTAGACACTTAAAATTGTCAAAAACGGTAAAAGTTCGGACAATAAATTATCCAAAAAAAATAATATTAGCACATTAAAATAAACTATGAGTTTTGTAAATTAAAGAAAAATTATTGAAATGGTTAAAATCGAAATAAAAATGATAATAAAGAATAGCCGGCTTTAAAACGTTTACGGTTAAAAACAAGACTCAAAAATGTATCGGAAAATTAGGGAGAGCACATTTTCATGATCTACGCGACACGTAGATTCGTAAAGCAGTGAGTAAAAGATAAAAACTTGAAATATTTTCTCCGCTAATTTTCGCACAGTATCGAAACATTTTTAACAGTCTGTCTACAAAACCGAAATATTGATATCATCGACATATAAATAATTTAAAATAATGCAATAAACAGACAGAGAAGTAAAGATAAATGAAATAAAATAACGGGTATTTTACAATTATAAAACGATGCAAATATCGATTTAAACTGACTTTTGGTCAATTTAAATACGACGTAATGATGTGAATGCAATGAGTGAATGACTGTTTTTTATATAAATACAATGCAAGTAGAAAAATAGCAGGGTAAAATTTGGGGTGCAACAGAGTGCCATATCGACAGATAAGATTATGCTTGATGAATCGAGCCACAACATTCTTGGTAACAGATGCGAACGAGGCTGCCTCTACCCACTTGGTGAAATAGTCAATTGCCACAAGGATGAAACGATGTCCATTGGAAGCGGTGGGCTTGATTTCTTCGATCATGTCAATGCCCCACATTGCGAAAGGCCAAGGAGCTGTTAAAACATTCAGAGGTACTGGAGGTACGTGTACTTTGTCTGCATAAATCTGGCATTTGTGACAAGATCGAGCGTAGCGGTGACAATCGCCCATGGTGGACCAATAGTAATCCGCTC